>JAPWTK010000082.1:1090000-1504125 GCA_029963805.1 Aromia moschata
TGGTTTTGAAGGTAAAAGACCGACTCAGTTTTTACGACTTTTGTAGCTTGACAAAAAAATATATATATACTAGATCAGGCTATAACTGTAGATGTTTTGAACACGCCATCTAAATCTAAACAGAATCAGTTCAGTACTTTTTGAAATATCATGTCAACTAGCTTCAAAATGTGATTTTTAAGAAAATCGCGTTTAAAGTTTGGAACCCGGATTCTGGAGAACAATTGTATTTACGATTAATCTAAGTACAAATAGATGATATGTTGTACTTATGATTAAACACGATGATTATTGGCAAAAAATATAAACATGTATTGAAAAAACGAAATAATACCTTTACAGAATTTTAATGAAGATATGGACCCTAATAAATAACAAATACAATTAGAAAAATATAACTTTTTTTTTTTGCAATTCCACTTGAATAAAAAAATGTGAAACGCCATTCAAACTTCATTAATTCTATTTATCTACATACTTATGCACGAACTAACTTACTAATTGAATCGATGCCGGAACCTTTTGCTCGAACCTGTCGCGGAAGAGTTCTAGTGCCGTTACCAGGCATGGTCAGTGGCGTACTTATGCACGGGCAAGAAATATATGCGTACATAATTTATAAGGCGCTTAAAAAATACGGTTTACAGTTTAATTATTATAGAGTTGTATTATGCCAATCCTACATTGTACCACACTTTCCGGACCGTACTAATCACACACCAAAAGCTATTCATATTTTAGTCACATTTTCCTTTGCAAAAATTTGTGGGGAAACTAAATAGTTTAGTTTGTAAAACAGTTTACTTTTAGTTTCGTTTAGTTACTATTTTAAAATAATTAATAACCAAAAAAAAATGCAGAAACCAGTTTTTCCGAATCCATTATCTGTGGCCCACCCAGGATGAAAAAAATATACAAATGCAAGAAATCCTTAGAGTAAAAAAATATAGAGTATATTTGACTAGGATAAAGCTTCTGAACCAACACTATGAACAAGATTTTTCATATTATGCTCTAGAATTTTGTAGTATTCACAGTCTATTAATCTGTAATTGGTGCTTTCCATTTACACGACTCCCAGCGACTCTTGTGTCGACTGGTGTCAATTAGTGTTGACTCTCATCAAATGGGTAAATGGAACGCTCGCTAGGTTAGTAGTTTCGTGCAAAAGTTGTTGAAAGTAGTTACTACAAATAATTACATTTGTCACCTTCTTTCATTTCCTTCTATCAGATTTGGCATTAACTCTCCACTATATATTCGGTTTTGCCGCGTTCGTTTAGATTTTTACTACTTTTACACTCACACTCATCGTGAACTCTGCTGTCTAGCGGAGTCTGTTTGAGGTGACTTGTGTCGACGACTCACGGCGACACAAATCAAATGGAAAGCACTTTGGAGACACGAGTCGACTCGTGTCGACTTGTGTCGGTAAATGGAAAGCACCCAATAGCATTTAACATGTACTAAAAATTAATAAAACCCCACAAATCATTAAAGCATTTAAACAACAAATATTGGTTAAACTTGGTCATTCCATAGTTTGTAGATACTGATTTGAGAATAAATTTTGTCAACAGCCACTGGCCCAGATTGCTCCATTATAACAGTCTGATACATACAGTTCATTTTCATTAATCCAAATATTTAAGAAAAAAATTCGCCTCTGTCCACTTATTTTTGCTTTTCATTGGAGTCTTGGTATTATCAAAATAATTACAGAATAGCATATGTTGCTTTATTTCAAATTTCGTAACATAACCATATTAAGCATATTTAAATACAACTTTAGCAGTTAAAAAAAAAACAAAACTACAGAAAATTAATACTTGTTTTCAATATACAGCAATTCTAAAAAAAGAAAAAGAGAATATAATACTATAATAAAATAATTTTAATTTGCTCATACTATAGCAAATATTCACACCACGTCATATTGAATCTCCAGGGCCCATGTTATTAATCTTCCAGTGTCACATTTTTAAAGAGATATGACATCGACTCCTTATTATGAATTCTTCTGATAGCTTCGGACACTAGGATCGAAATATCTACAGTTTTAATTTTGTGGCACTGCATCTTTTGTAACTCATGTGGTATTGTATTTGTGACTACTACCTAAAATTTTAATAATAAATCCAAATCTATGTATCAATAAATGAAAAAGCATTTGGAGAATATCGATTAAATTGCAAAAAAAAACTTCAGGAACAATATTAAAAGAGTACAGACTCTATAAGAGAATATTTTATTACAAAAACATTTAGTCTAAAATCCGACCATGAGATTACCATCTTCATAAGGAAATTTTATGGGATGTGGCGAGAATTAAAGGTCTTGTATATGTTTAATCAATGTGTAACAGCTGGCCTTGTCCTTTTTATGGTACGAAGCGGGGTTTTTCGAGGGAACTGAAGGAAAAATATGAAAATGTTTGCAGTGCAAACACACATTTACATTTCATCAATTTGCATTTCTTTTTACATAACGATATAAACAGATTTACAGTCCCACTTAAGAGGTCATTAAAACGTCCATTGGCGGTCTATCAACAGACATCTAAAGGTGGGTATCCATTTGTGACAAACGCCCCGTAATGTACGAAATGTTCGTTGAGAAAGGTTGTGCAGTTTTGGTCGTATCATTTCACCTAGAGTATTAATTGAACTCTAGCGAACTTCTGAATACTTGTATTTTTAATCAAAAAACATTTTTCAAAAATAAGAAAAAAGGAAGCCTCCACTATGATGAATTTCAAATTCGTACCACAGTAGGAATAATGGATCAAATTTGTTGGCAGATTTAAAATTCCAATATACTAATCTAAGTGAATATACAAAAACTTCACCAGAATGCAAACAAACGAATTTGATTTCTGATCAATACAATTGGGGTCAATCAGTCTCAAGGAAAGACATAAAATTTTGTAAAGCAATATAGCAAGTTTAAGACAGATTAGCAGTAACATTGCGGTTTTTGGCTACTGGTGGTTCTTATATAGGCGTACAATGTCCAGCGCAACACATTCTTTCAAAAACGTTATGGCAGCGATCCTAGTCACGACTCAACTTGTTGCAACATGTAACCATTGCATTCCTTTGATGCAAAGGCTAAAAACCGACAAGTGATGATTCGGCACAAACTAGTTACGCGTGTCGAATAGGTAAGGCGTAACATGCAACAGTTGTCTATTTTCATTAGCTGTAACGTAACATGTTCAGTATCAAATGCCCTGTAACAAACATGGCATTTGACACAAATGGATACCTTAATGGTTACGGTACAATTCCTGATTTGTTTCCTGACATTTTGATGCTTCGTCTGACTTTCTTTTTGATGAAATGAAATTTTTGACATCATTCCAAAAATATGGCGACAGAATGTTGAGTTGAAAGTCCCAATTTTAGAAAGGTAACATCGACTGACAAGTGTCAAGTCCTGTATAAATCCTATATAAATGGGATGGCTGTCAAGGATTACAGCAACATTTTTTAACTACGCAGTTTGAATTTTTTCTTTCACAACGGTGCCTCATTTGTAGACAGGATCAGTTTTGTGCAGAACTAACAGTACAGGGTGGGCTTAGGGAACCAATCAGTGTTGTGCAGAGAAGATAGATACTAGGCCCCGAGTATAGGCCCGGTATTTTTAGTCCCATTTGAGGCATATACCATTTCACAGTCTTATCGCCTAGTTAAGTAATCGGTTTTAACCGGGAGTAAAAATAACTCTAACTTTAACTAAGAAGTGGTTGATGTTATTTGCATCGTGTAGACTCGTTACTGTACTCGCCATAGGGTCACCTGAATTTGCCACATGTTTTGTGTTAGTTAAATGCACTTTAATATGCAAGTAGTAATGTACTTTCAAGAGGTACTTAAAACCTAGACCTCATAAATGCGAATTGCAAAAGACGATATTTTACATGTGACCATATTTCACAAAACATAAATAGTTTATACATAAATAGTTTATTGGGTCTTCCTCGCTAAATCGGATTTCGTCTGTAATCTATCTAACTTTTAAAATTATTCGTAACTAAAATAATTTTGCTTTCCGTGATTTGACAATTATATGTAGGTTATTTAGAGTTGAAAACATTTAAAAAATTAACTAAAACGCAAAATAAGTATACTTAGCATAGTAAAAAAGATAAAACAATCACTAGAAGTTTACGTCATCTCAGTTTTGAAATGAGTTAGACCAATAACATTCAACGTGCAAAAGATAAATGCAATTCGCCGTTATGAGGACCAAGATTTACTCATGCGACAACGAACCGCATTGTTTGCTTTACTCTGCAAGGTAAGTTGTCTGAAAACTACATATTTTTATTAAAAGTTCAAATCTATAGAAATAGGCAAACACGTAAAAATACTAGAAGATTTTCAGTATCTTCAATTCAGTAAGATTCAAATTCAGATAAGAATTCAGCAAGACATTCAATACATGTAAAATTAGATAGACAACTAAAACATTTATATGCATGTACTCGTAGGAGGTTTCTGATGTATAAACTGGTAGATATGTAGAGTATTTTTAAACGTAGAAGGTCTCAGTGGTCTGATGTAACCTTGTGTGATGTATGACGTCACACAATTTATTACGTCATTTAAAGCGTTGGCTCTAATGGATTCATTCGCTCAAAATCAATTTACCACGACGCAATATGTCCTATGAAATTATATATAATACGGAAACGATTCCGAGCCGGCCCTGTGTCTAAAACCAGCAGGTATTCCGACTCCTATAGTGGGTCAAACATGTTGTCGGTATTATGCACATTAGCACGAAGCGATGTACTTAAATGGTCCAGACGAAAAGAACTCGAAAACCAAGGGTGATAAACTTTACACCTGTTTTTATATACCACAAAAAAATTGTTTTGAAATCCCTATGCACAAAAATTATCCTATCTTTACTCATTTGATTAATGATCAAATTTGTCTTATAGAATATAAGATGGTGGACAAATTTTTATAATAATGAAAAAAAATATTTCATCTATTATGAGTACTTGTGGCCGAATAAATGAGGCATCTCTTTAGTTAAACATGTACATGACCTTTAGTTCCCAGCACATTGCATTTTATTTTTATATGAAGACAGAAATCACACTGACTGATCACACTGACTAAAGAGAACTGCAAGATTAATTTTTTACTGTTTAATTAATATACGAGCCCAAAATCATATCGTTTGGCCCAATGTTATTTTTTGGGGAGGTTTCTGAAACAAAGACTTCATACTATGGATACAACTATTATTCTTTTTGTCAATTTGTAGGATAAATAATATAATAAATAAAATGATAAATAATGTAATAAAGGATAATTATCGTATCTTTATATTATTATTATTATATTCTGGGCTCGTAGTTTTCTGATGTTTAATTTCTTTCTTAAAAAGTTTACCTCATCAATAGGAGAATCTTCAATAAGCCTTGGAGCATCTGAGGAAAGCAATCCATGAGTTGCCATTACATATATTTTGTAAGCTCCACGTTCTTTCAAAATTTCCGAGGCAGCCACGAATGATTGGACATCATCAATCAGATCATCCTACAGATGCATGAATTTGTAAATACTAAATTCCAAAGTAAAATAGGAGGCAAATTCTATGTCTACTTACCACCATGATTGCAATCCTACCACCAACATCTCCCACAACATTGATTGGTGGTTTCTCCTTGGCAATATGTACTGGAACTCCGACCCCGGCATCCATCGTACGAGATCTAGGAAGTGTGGGTGGAGAATATCTTCCATCAACTTCATCTGATTCTGCTTCTTTTTGTTCACCGTGAATAACTGCAATTCCCAATCTCAAACGTTCTGCGTAAGATGTGGCTTTCGCAGTAGCAGCTGGATTACGTGCTACTATAACGGCGTTGCGGTAATCTGGTATCTGAAATCACACAAGTTTAAAACAGGACACATAGATACAAATTTAATAATGCAACTTACACTTTCTTGAATATATTGGAGAAGAAAGGGGCTAGCTCGTAAATTGTCAACAGGACAATCAAAGAATCCTTGAATCTCTTTTTGATGCAGGTCCATTGTTATAACATGGGTAAGCCCAGATTTGCACATCATTTGTGCCAGCAATTTTGTTACAATACTTCCCCTCTTCCTCATTTTACACTGCTTACTATATGGCAAATACGGAATTACACCGACAATGGATTTGGCCGACGAGGTTTTACATGCATAGGCCATTATCAACAGCTCCATAATATTGTTGTTTACGTCTCTAAAATTACACAAAATTATATGTGTATTGCATACAATATGAAAAACAATGAGCAATAAAAAAAACAACATACTTAGCGCCTGTTTGTATGATATAAACATCTTTGCCTCTAATAGAGTCTCCAATTTGTACCATAGTTTCTCGATTAGACTTGTGGTAAACTGCACAACCACTAGATTTAACACCAAGCCTCCTCTGAATTAAATTTGCAAGTTCTGGGTGGGAATTCCCAGAAATTAATACAATATCAGATGTCTTAGGAGCATCCATATCGGAGTTTTGAGGTAATCGAAAACCACCAAAACTAGAATAATGGAAACAGTTAAAATGTTACAATGCTATTGTTTAATAGGTATGTAGTTAGGTCTACAACTAGCTGACAGCGAGGTTTACAAAAAATAAAAATACAAGATTGGCTGATTTAATGGTGTTCATTGCAATAGTATTAAACTTATGAGCACCTGTTACGATTGTGACCGAGCATACTCTTAATTTCTTAATAGTGCATTTACCTCTTCACGATTTATTAAGTGATATATTAAAAAATATAAACAAGAGTACCTCACGATCGGTCTTAAGTCAAAACATAAAATGTCTACCACGCACTTCTCTCTTCTCTTCCAACTTCCAAACTCCGTGTTAGCAGAGATAAATAATTACCACAGAATAATAAATAATAGTTGCTTACGATTTGCATGAAATTCTCAGTTCCTCACCTCAGTTAATGATTACTCAGTGAGGAAAATAATTGAGGAAATCACAAAACATCTAAATAGAAGGAAATTATCTTCCCCCTTTACCACTACTGAGTGACTACAAAAGCATTATCCCAACAGCGGCTTGCCCCATCAGTTGAGATTTTGAGGTTAAGTTGTTAAATATCTGTTATACGGATACACTCGAACCCCTCTTAAGTCGACAAATCCGTGCATCATTACCTCGCTTAAGTCGCGAAATTTTGCCTCTCTTAAGTCGCGATCATAACCTCAACTTTTTTGTGTTTTAACTGCAAAAAGAAATATTTAGATATATCTAAATATTTCTTTTTGCAGTGACCAAAGACACCTGTGCTGTGGTATACACAGCACAGGTGTCTTTTAAAAATATTTAACCTTTAAAATATTCATTCAAGTGGAAAATTGAAATTTTTCACGCACGATTGGGTATACTCACGTTGATTTTTTCGTTCAGCTGGCTCATTTTTCATTATAACAAGTGCTGTGGTATATCTCTAAATATTTCTTTTTTCAACTAAAAAACACGAAAAAAATTGAGGTTATGATTGCGACTTTAGAGAGAATAAATTTCGCGACTTAAGCGAGAAGATGATGCATGGATTTGGTGACTTAAGAGGGAATCGAGTGTATTTGAGTCAACAACTGGAGTGAGGTTACGTAACTCACCTCAGTTAATCTTTTCCTCAGTTCGTGTCAAATCGTAAGCAGCTATTATATGATAATTGATTAATGGCCCATATTCACTCTATTTAGATGTTTTGTGAGACGCACCATAGAAAACCTATTAAAGCTGATTCATCACGCGTATCGCATACGGGAAGCCGCGCTTTGAGTTATGATTGGTTAAAATCATAACCACAAAATTCAAATATCTGATTTTGACCAATCACAACTCAAAGCGCGGCTTCCGCATACGCGATACTCGTGAATTATTCAGCGATATTCGGCATTATAGGTTTTCCATGAGACGCACATTGACGTTTGGTGTGAATGCATGAACGTACCCTAGGCCCTAGGGTTGTTTTGCACTTTCAACTGTTTTCTTTTTTCGGTTTGTTTTTGACACTTAATGACGACAATTCCAACCTGGAAAAATAGAAACTGTCGGGTTTGTTGAGGTTTTTTCAAAGATGCCAAAGGTACGTAGAAGCAAAAAATCACCACCGGAAGGATGGGAGTTGATCGAGCCGACTTTGGATGAATTGGAACAGAAAATGAGAGAAGGTAATGAGTACCTTGTACTTATTTCAGGTGATTATAAATTGCCTAATTTGTTACCTTGCAGCCGAAACCGAATCTCATGAAGGAAAAAAGAAAAAACGAATCTTTATGGCCCATTTTCAAAATCCATCATCAGAAATCCAGATATATATTTGATTTGTTTTATAGAAGAAAAGCAATAAGTAGAGAACTATATGATTATTGTTTAATGGAAAATATAGCAGACAAGAATTTAATAGCTAAATGGAAAAAGCAAGGTTACGAAAGTTTATGTTGCCTACGTTGCATACAAACGAGAGATACCAATTTTGGAACAAATTGCATATGCCGTGTGCCTAAAGCCAAACTAGAAGAGGTAAGTATATTCCTATCAGTGGAATATCTATTGCACCATACGTATGTTCCCATTGGTTACCAGTCCTAAAATAATCTGATTTTTCAAACTTCACAAATTCAAATAAGGCTGTAGTCAGCCCGATTGTTGGGCTGTATGATAACAGTAACATTTAAAGAATGAATTAATTTTTTAATAACTCATAATGTGCGTTATAACTAGTGATATAAAGAGCGTCCCAGAATGATTTATGGAAGCTATAACTGTTATATTAATAAAGATATCGAAGTGCAATAATGTCAAAGAGGGAGTGCCAGCATTATAAATGATAAATTATAAATGACACTTCCAACTTTTTATTTTTAATTGATACCTCGTACATTTTTGTATACCAATTTATACATTGGTTTAAACACGGCCGTCCTGTGATCAGAGCGTCCTTGCACCGAATGTGACTATCTACCTGTATGAGCCAGTGGATATTTGTGGAATCCTAACCTGATCCGTGATCTCTAATTTTTTTCTAGGGGCGTATTGTTGAATGTGTACACTGTGGCTGTAGAGGGTGTTCTGGATAAAAATGTGTCCTATTATTTAGGATTGGACCTATTTTACCTGTAATGTGAAGTTCTGCTGTAGGTAAATAAATTATATCCTTAATAATGTAAATAAATAATTTTAGCTTTGTGAAATCTGGCCTATGTAAATGAAACATAAATACTTACTACGTAATTATTTTATTACAAATTGTTAAACCTGTTTTTTTTGCATTATAAATTACACATGACTCTGTATCTTTGTTTTTGAGACTATAAATTATATACCTCCCTAATACAAAACGTGAGCTATTGTTTACAATTATAGAGTACTTTTTTTTAAATATTTTGTTTGAAGTGTATATTTTTAATCTTGCTAATCGAAATTAAAACAGTTTGTCAACACGTACTAGAAAAGAGATCTAAATTTTAAACTGTTTCTTTTTACTTAAGATTATGAGACACCAGTATATTGCACTAAATTTCAATTACGAGTCAGTTGAGTGCGATTTAGTGAAATCTACTGATGTCGTAAGTAACAGAAATGTGGCAATTATCCTCACAAAATACTGATTGGCATTTTACTCCAATTAATAACACAAAACAAAAGGTAAAACATGTATACCTTTTAGGGCTATAGTCGTGCTCACCAAGGTTTGCGAATAAAAGGCTGCTTTATTGGTCTATGGCAAAATCTCAATATACACGCTGTCTCCTAAAAAACACTGCAAGCCATAACTCCGTTATTTATAAGCTGATTTTAAAAAGTCAAAAACTAAATGAAATGACTCTAAATACATTATAGAGAGAGCGTACTCTAGTTTACGTAACTTTTTTTTTTTGAAAAGCAGTAGTCAATTTTTTTTTTTCAAAGGGCAATATAGTATTTCTTTAATTTACTGTTGTGTAGATTTGTTTTGTGAACCCAACAATGTAACAACAAATTGACTTGTGAAACATTTATCATAGAAAAAGAGTCAAACTGTTTGTCAATACCGCAATAGACGCTGGCGGCTTAATTGATATGATGACAAACATATTTTAACTAATCATCTGTGCCATGGAAAACAAAAAATAATACAACAAAGCGGATAAGCAGTTATTTCAGTGTTCGCGTCCCAGTTTTTACACTTCTATTCATTTTGTATCAATTTGGAGATTATTTTTTGTGACATTTTGACTTCTGTGATAAATGGTTCACAAAAGTTAATTTGTTGTACAGTGTTGGATTCGGAAAAGAAATCTGCATAGTAACAAATAAAAAAAAACTATATTCCCATTAAAAAAAAAGTTGACTATAGCCCTTAAAGAATAAAGTTTCAAAATACCACATTAGAATCCCGCAAAGATAATGTATTGAGAACCACTTCATTTACTTTTTTTGTTTTGTAAAATCAGATTATATATAACGGATTTATGGCTTGTGGCGTTTTTTAGGAGACAACCTGTATAAAGAATAAATGCCTAATTCAATATAGCATTTACACAATGAAGGATGGTGAATGGTGTCCTATATGTTTTGTGATGGTAAGCAAACATCAAGTCAAGCCCATCCAAGATGATGTATTGTTCAGCACACAAAACATATACACTCGAACCCCTCTTCTTTCACCTTCGCTTAATTCACATCCTCTCTTATTTCACCACATTTCCCCCTAGTATTTCACGAAAACGTCCCGCTTAAGTCGCCGCCTGTAAAAGTTTTAGAACTACGCTTTGGAAATTGGATTCTCGCATGAATATGTACAATTTCTAGAGATATACTTCAATATATAGAGATATACCTACTCTAAATATTTCTAAGAAATATATAGAGATATACCACAGCACTTGTTATAACGAAAAATGAGCCAACTGAACGAAAAATCAATGTACGTATACCCAGTCGTGCGTGACAAAGTTCAATTTTCCACTTGAATGAATATTTTAAAGATTAAATATTTTTAAAAGACACCTAACCTATTTTAAATCAATAAATGTATTACACATTCATCATTACATCATTATCATTTTTTTCAATTAAAATTGTACATATTCATGCGAGAATCCAATTTCCAAACGTAGTTCTAAAACTTTTACAGATGGCGACTTAAGCGGGACGGTTTCGTGAAATACTAAGGGGAAACGTGGTGAAATAAGAGAGGATGTGAATTAAGCGAAGGTGAAATAAGAGGGGTTCGAGAATATATCTAATACTCCTAGAAGGGTCTGGAGATTGGCGAAATCACCACTGCAGACATATATGCGTCTGTCTCTCTCGTAACTACTTCGAGTCTTACGCGCATGCCCGAGAATTGAACATCCAGTCACACACAGCCAATTGCCCCACCAGACTCGTGACGCTTGCGCACAACAAGTCAAGTAGTCATTTGCTGTCTCACTTACCCCGTGACACCTCTACTTACGGGCACCAGCAATATAGGAGTATTAGATACACTAGAGTCTCCAAAATTTGGCCCTCCAAAATTCGTTTACCTCCACAATTTGGCGAAAAATCCCTCCGCAATTCGACGTTTTTCTAACCCCACTATTACCACGAGCTCTTTGCTCCTGTGCGGCGCGCTATTTGAAATCCTTGCAACATTAGTTTATTGAATAGGAAGCAGAATTATATTTAAAAACGCGATATTCCTTTATATTATGGGATCCTTCATGTGTATTTATAGAACCCTTACAATTTTTGGCTCCATTACTAAAAATTTACTAAAAATTTGGTCCGCGCACTCCTACGTACATTTTTCACGCCGGCAAAGCAACAAATAAACAGCCTCACTTGACAGTAAGCACCAATGCCGTGACTTTTCAGTGGCTGTGGTGGGGTACCCCTCTTGAAGCCAAATTCTGGAGACATTCTGTTCCCGAGCTACGCCGAATTTTGGAGACTCCAGTGTATATGGGTTCGAGTGTAGTATAGTTCAGCATTAAAGCAGCACTATTATATTTTTTATCTAATCAGGAACGGGGTGTTATGGGGTGCTTTCGATTTACCGACACAAGTCGACACGTGTCTCCGAAAGTGCTTTCTTTCCATTTGATTTGTCACCTCAAACAGATTCCGTTAGGCTACGGCCACACGGGCGGGATTTCACGCTGCGTTTCGGCATGAAAAAACACCATAGAAATAGACCCTACTATTACAAGTCGAGCAGGCCAGATGCGGAGGGAATTCCCGCCCGAAGGGCGCGTCTTCAAGGTCAGCCGCCGAAGTATAGGGCTGGTTTCATTTTTCAACGTTATTTCATGCAGCTTGGTGGCCACACGTGCGAAAAAGCACGCTCCGTCTAGTTGGCATTATTTTTGTTCATTATCACTTGTCACAATTTCGTCATGGAGCTGGACAGTATTTATAACATTAGGCTTCATGTTACGGCGAGGTTCTCTTCTGCATTGACGTAAGTCCTCGTTGTAGTTTGTTTGGATATATCGCCCTTAACTTTAGATAAAAGCAGTTTAAAGGAGGAAATTGACATCCATAGTATTCAAAAAATTTCTCCGGGAGTTCTTTCAAGATGTACGAATTTTCCCCTTGATGGTCGATTAGTCAATACTGGATGAATCCAGCATTTTCTGTGCCGGCGACGACGTAAACGACGAACGATAACCGCGGTACAAAGTGCGACAATTGCATTTTTAATAAATCTAATTTGGTTCATTTTTACAAACCACATAGCTCCAAGGCACACAAAGGACTGAAAACCGGCGTGTGTGGCCAGGATAGAGCTGGATTTCAGGTGCGTGAAAAACTGCTGGTATGGCCTACTATGCGGGAACTCACGCTGGCGTGAAAAAACGCATCGTGAAATCCCGCCCGTGTGGCCGTAGCCTTAGACAGCTGAGTTCACGTTGAGTGTGAGTGTAAAATAAGTGAAAATCTAAACGAACGCGGCAAAACAGAATACACTCGAACCCCTCTTAAGTCGCCAAATCCGTGCATCATTACCCCGCTTAAGTCGCGAAATTTTGCCTCTCTTAAGTTGCGATCATAACCTCGACTTTTTTGTGTTTTAACTGCAAAAACAAATATTTAGAGATATACCACAGCACTTGTTATAACGAAAAATGATCCAACTGAACGAAAAATCAATGTAAGTATACCCAGTCGTGCGTGACAATGTTCAATTTTCCACTTGAATGAATATTTTAAAGATTAAATATTTTTAAAAGACACCTAACCTATTTTAAATCAATAAATGTTTTCCACAATCATTTTTTTCAATAAAAATTGTACATATTCATGCGAGAATCCAATGTCCAAACGTAGTTCTAAAACTTTTACAGGCGGCGACTTAACCGGGACGGTTTCGCGACCTAATAGGGGGAAACGTGGTGAAATAACAGAGGATGTGAATTAAGCGAAGGTGAAATAAGAGGGGTTCGAGTGTACTAGTGTTGGTCCTATTCGGAATGTAAAATCGGAAAGTTTCCGATTTTTAAAATAATCGGAAGGTTCCGATTGCTACCGAACATTCCGAAATGTGAAATGCGGCGGATGCCGATAGCTTTTACTTTCCACTCAATCGTCCTTCCTATCCGTACGTACCGAGACGCTGAATCGCCCATTGCCGGTTGCGGGAAGTTTTGACCGAGGAATTGACGATTTAATTTCTTTTAACATTCCACATTCCGAATTTCGGGGATACGAACGAGGTACGGGTTCGGTTTATTTAGTTATCTAGTGGTCAGCTGTTATTTTTACGCGCTCTCAGCTAATTGAGTAAGTATAATTAAAAGGAAAGAGTTAAAATAATATAATAAAATCAATTTCAAATTGTATATAATCAAAAATATTAACGTGGTAGAAAAAACAACTCACTTGGAAAAACAAAACAATTATAAATCATGATTTTGTAGAACAGTAAACACAAAATAAAATAAGTAAACATAAAGTAACTACATACTTTTTATCAATAATTAAAAGTTGAACAATAATTAAAAAATAATAAATAAAATAAGCTTAAAATGATATAAAAAATATTTTGTCTAAATTTTTAGAATGTATAAGATTTCGTCTTGTATTTGTTAATTGTCCCGATTTAGAAAATACTCGTTCAGAAGGCACTGATGACTGATGATGCTGGGCAACCGAGATAAAATATTTAGGTTGCCCAGTATTTAACAAATAATTTTTATTGATCCGAAGCTCCATTTAAATAGACTGAATCGCCTGTGTTTTTGTTAATACTGTAATAATATGGCAGTGAAAGACTGATTTCTATCTGGAATAAATACAAAATATTTTCTGCCCGTCCAGCAACTCTCATTATTATTATTTTTTAATTTAGAAAATAATATGCCGGCAGTCATAACATCATGTAAAATTACAGAATGAACTAGTAATGTTATTAATGTTATTAGGTATTTTTATAATAGTAGTGTGGTTCATAAGCCAAACAAAGACACCTTTTGTTACTTGCATGCCCAGCGCTCATTTCCATAAGAAAACTAGACGTAAGCGTTTCGTCGTCGTTTTTCGGAATGTAAAATAATCGGAATATATTCCGATTTTAAAACATTCCGAAATGCAACATTCCGATTCTTAAAATCATCCGATTCTGCCCAACTCTAGAGTGTACCTTCTTATATGGAGACATCCAATAAAAACGTCATCAAAGTTGGCCGAGAAAAAAAGACGTATTTCTATTCTTGATCGAATTTATAACCTTATTTACTTGTCAAGACTGTCACATCATATGACAGCCATTTTTTATTTTACAAATTGTGACAGTCTCTTGTCAAAAGTTTGACATAACTGAAAAGCTTAGACATGACCGCTATTTCTATCTCTCTCGTTCATAGCCAGAGTTGATGACGTTTTTTTTTATGTCTATATATGTACACTCGACATCCACATATCCGAACTTTTTCGTTCCGCAAAATTCCACATTTCCGAACTTCCTTCACCTCGGGATAACCGAACCTGGCGCATGCGCAAAGGGTTTTTCTGACTGATTCGACAGCGATATTCGACAGCGACAAGTTCGATTGTGTTTAAGTACAAGTTCGGAAATATCGTGAGAAAAAAGTTCGGAAATATCGTGAGTTCGGAAATTTGGAGTTCGGATATGTGGATGTCGAGTGTATTATCTTAGGCTGGGTCACCGAGATTAGTGATGGGTCGTGATTTCGGTACGTTATTTTTAAATCACGTTCCGGTACGTCCCGAGTCAGTCGGAACGACGTTACTCTTGACATACGGCTAACGAACACAAGGAAGCGAATAGTGAACTGGAAAAGACTGAGAACGTGAGAAGTACAGAAGCACGGGACGTACCGGGACGGTTTTCGAAACCGTGATGACAGGATAGGACGGCAGGTGTGTGAGGGATGTAGGAAAATGTAGTTTCAGCAATGTGGTCTCTAAAACTGTAATTTTTCTGCCGGTTTGGTAGACACTTTGCGAGCAGAGGCAGTATAAGTGAAAAAATGAAAAAGAGAGTTCGGTAACAAGGTTTTTTTAGGATTTCATGTATAGAAACAATTTTCCTCTCCCTTAGTAAAATTTAGATTTACCTTGACATGAATTATTTAACGAATTAATTAAAACACTGTATAGTTTATTTCCACAGTACCAGGCGTATTATTCTATAATTTTTATATACATATGTATGACATGTATGCGACTTGCCTGCTGTATTGACAGGAAATTACCAACACTTCACACAACATAAAAGCGACTTTGCTAAACCAGTTAGGAGTGCTCGATATAAATCGATACTCCATAAAATATCGATATTAACATTCGATATATCGAATCAACCCGATATTATCGAATCACTGATATCGATATGTACTATTGATATATTTCATTCGATATATGAAATATCGTACAAATTTAAAAGCATACTATTTTACGTCCTCTGGAAGCAGCGATCAAGGAAATATCCGGTGACAAATATTGCTCTAGCAGCAAGGTTATTCCTATTAGTGCAGTGCATGGTGTCAAAACTGCAAAACTTTATAATTGAAGAACCTTTACTCAAGGAGTTACATAAACGCACTCTTATCAATATTAACAAACGAATGGGCGCCATTGAACAGGTTTCGTCATTAGCTATTGCTACAATATTGGACCCAAGATTCAAGAAACTTCATTTTGAAAAGCCGTAAATAACATTAAAAATCTGATAAAAAATAGATCAAAAGGAAGACTTTACTTATTTATTCATGTTAAACTAGGTATTCCTCATCCTTTTATTTTTTGTTATAGACTAATTAAATACAAATTACATATGATATTTTGAAAATATCGATTGTTTTTACTTGTTTACTCATATTAAACTGTTCCGCTACCTTTTATTTTTTATTACAGACTAGTTAAATACAAATTACATACGATATATCGAAAATATCGATATAATAGATCGATATATCGCAAAGTATCGATACAACATTGCGATATATCATATCGAAAAAAATATCGATATTCTTTTTACGTGAACATCCCTAAAACCAGTGCCAAACGAGCGATCATGTGCCTTGTTTACGGTCATGAAAGCTATTCGCATCCTCGTTCCGGAATCACGTGATTTATGCGGAACGGTAACGTTCGGTACGTTCCGAATAAGGAACCGTTTTTTCCATCACTAACCGAGATATATATAAGGTGCGTTCATATATCTAATACTCCTATAATGCTAGTAGGGGTCTGGAGATCACCACGGAATCACCACGGTGCATATATGCGTCTGTCTTTCTCTCTTAACTACTTCGAGTCTTACGCGCATGCCCGAGAATTGAACATGCCTACAAGCGTGCATCAGTTATAGCGTCACACACAGCCAATTGCCCCACCAGACTCGTGACGCTTGCGCACAACAGGTCAAGTAGTCATTTGCTGTCTCACTTACTCCGTGACACCTCCACTTACGGGCACCAGCAATATAGGAGTATTAGATATATGGGTGCTTTCCATTTACACGACTCCCAGCGACTCCTGTGTCAACTCGTGCCAACTAGTGTTAACTCTCATCAAATGGGTAAATGGAACGCTCGCTAGGCTAGTAGTTTCGTGCAAAAGTTATTGAAAGTAGTTACTGCAAATAATTACATTTGTCACCTACCTTCATTTTCTTCAATCAGATTTCGCATTAACTCTCCAATATATATTCTGCTTTGCCACATTCGTTTAGGTTTTCATTTCTTTTACACTCACACTCAGCGTGAACTCAGCTATCTAGCGGAGTCTGTTTAAGGTGACTTGTGTCGTCGACTCACGGCGACACAAATCAAATGGAAAGCACTTTCGGAGATACGAGTCGACTCGTGTCGACTTCTGTCGATAAATGGAAACCACCCATAAATTGGTGGGCTGGGTCCAGTCCTGTCCAGTTGGTCTGTCTTCATAGATGATAAGAAGAAGGTAATAGAGGTTATGCATAGATGAGAAAGGTTTTGTGTTATGTTGTTGTCCGTTATTTTGAATAGTTGTGAAGTTTGAAAATAAAATATCTCCTATCGCTTCACAACTGTGCTTCTAAATTTTCGAATTCAAAGATGTCCGAAGAGGAGTACAGTTTGTCTGGTATGTTACTGTCCTAAATTATCCTTAATTTTTTACCAACCCATATTTTATAGAAATGTGACTATATAGGACAGGACATTTATTTTTATTTCAGACTCGTATGAAGATTCCCAACTAAAAAGTTTCGATAGTCGTAAAGATGAAGAAACTATTAATGAAAGTTCAGAACAATGTAAGAATTTTTAATGTACATTATGCTGTCTGTCAGTATAATATAACTGAGGATCTATGTTAGCGATGGGAATAATCAAGATGCAATAATCGAATTAGTAGATTATTAAAATATCTCGAGATAATCGATTATGCTATCTGAAAATTAGTAGTCAAAATTAGTACTATTAAAATTAGTTGTTCTCCGAGAAGCGAGAACCTAGATACAACTGCCAGACATAATATATTGCGCAGGCACTTCTCGATCTATTTATTTGCTAATTGAACACGCAAGCCTCCTATAGTATAAATTAGTAGATACGTAGATAGCTGCCAGCCGTATGGTATGGTTCTCTCATTTGTTGCAAGATAAGGCGATATACAATACAGTATACAATATGATATACACGGCAGAGTCGATAATATGAAGACAAGTTTCTCAAAAGTGATTGATTTTTTTAAGGAGTGGTTTTAGTATATTTGGCATGTGGATATATAAACCCTACTAGTAATTTTTATTACTAATTTGACAGTAAAATTATTGTAAAAAAAAAACAGAACAGAAATGATGAATGATAATCGATAAATTTATCTCATTTATTTCATTACTTTTAAAAACTCTTCACGTCATAAAATATAACATAAATTAAAAAAAAAACAGGCTGATATTATTTTAGGTAGGACGTAAGGCATACAATATCCTTGTGTATAATAAATTCTCGGCAAACATATACAACAGTAAGGTTATCGATTACACTGTGTTATCTTAGGTTTCATAACTAAAATTAGTACTACTAATTTTTAACTACTAATATTAGTAGATTATTAAAATGTCTCGATTACTAATAATCTATTATTGAAATATCTCGATTATGCCCATCGCTAATCTATGTACCTTTTTTTTGAAATAATAATTCAATGAATCTTGAATGTTAAAAACTAATTATTTTGTAGCTTATGAGGAGTCAGATGATGAGTCCTATAACGATAAAAGTACAATGAAACAGAAAGTAAAAAATAGACATATATATAAGAAAAAAGGGGTCGTAGAGAGAGATGACTCTACCACTGATGTTGATGCCGACGTCTTTGTGGATAAACCACATTTGAAACATAATGACGTTAATTTATCATTTAAAGATACACATGAACCTATTTTAACATCAGATAGCTCGGATACTGAACAAAAATCGAGTAAAATCCCTAGTTCAAACAGCCAGGCTCGTAAACCAAATAGTGATTTGAAATTGAAAGAATTATCTCATCACCACACAAATATTGGGCAGAAGAAGTTACCTGAATTGGATTCTGATAGTGAAGAAGATATGAAAAAAAATGTAAAACGTAAGATTAGAAAGAATGTCATACAGTCAGATACAGACTCTCATTCTGACAATGAAGACATAATTGATAGTACAGATGATTCAGAAACGTTGGGTATACACTCTAAAGATAATTTGTCTACGACGGCTGCCTCAGAAATTGAGGACATTACATCAAAACTGAATAAATCTAGGATCTCAAACGAATTTAATTTTGGCAAAAAGGGTAATATTATTAATAGTACAGTACTTGATATAGGTAAGGTGATTACAATTTTTTTAAAGAAGACAAAACATACTTTGGTCTTTGTTTTTAGAAAATACCCCAGGTACTCCTCCAATATCCTCTAAAAGGTTATTAAATAGGTCCGCTGACACTCCCAGGATTATAAAACAGATGAAAGATTCCATAACACCTAAAAATATTCCATTACCTAAAGGTTCCGCTTCAACCCTAAATAATTCTTTTCTCACACCAAGGAACGTTAGACCACAGATTCCGTCACGGTCCCCAAGTCCAACAAGTGATAATAGCATTGAAATTGTAAGTGAGGATGACGACGTGATCGATATCAGCAGTGAAGAGAGGAACAGTCCAGTCAGAATGGTAGTGCCACCACGTATTAATAATAAGTTGGTTAAACAGACAACTTTGGATGCCGTGGTTATTAAAAAAAATGTGCCAAGTGCGCAGGAAACTAGTAAGAATGAAGTTGGAGACAGTAACGTTTTGGAGGTAGGTTTAGACTACTTCACATTACAGTAATTAATAAATTAATTTGTGCCTTTGTAGGCTGTTAAATGTAAGTTCTTAATTATTTTAGGTTTCGCCAAGTGAACTACAGGCTCAGAAGGAAAGAGTTAGGCAAATAGAGACAGATTTGCTCAGGGCAAATAATTTAATGAGAACTATAAATATGGCCAATCTTCCAGACAAAGGACAATTATTAAAGGATAAGCATGCTGCTACTGAACGCATGTTAAGAGTCGAAGCCCAAAAGTTGTCCAAAATGATTGTTACAAAAGGTATCTAATTTTTGTTTTTGTTCTACTGTAATATAAAAATCAGTGTCGACTTCATTAAGTCGTTTGATCAATGTCCGTGCATTATTTATATTTTCATGTAATAATTGGTTTCCAGTTGCGTACTCTTGATTGAAAAGTTTCCTCGAAATCTTTTAATTCCATTGAAAAGTACGAAGATGCAATTGAATTAATAATATAAAAGCTACCACTGAAAAAATACAAGCTGCAATGCAAACAGAACTAAAAATTATGTTTATGATAAAGATAAAGCAAAATTCGTTGTAGATAACCCCCACCATATTCAAGATGTGGCAAAGAATAAAGTGGCTGCCTCTTGGGATGAAATTGAGGCAAAAGCTGATGCAGTCCTGCCAAAGACATTTGGAAAGAGGGCAATGTCAACATATAATGCTCAAAAGGCAGTTACAATGGATAGATTGCAGCAGCTACATGGTTCGTTAGAAAGCTGTCCAAACGAAGACTCTCTGGCTGAAGACCCAAAAGGGCTAAAAGTCGCATTAATGCCCCATCAAAAGAGGGCTCTAGCGTGGTTGATGTGGCGAGAAAAAGCAAAAGCCTTCTGGTGGTATATTAGGTATGCCCTTAAAAAACTACTTGAATATAAATTTGTATTAAAGTATTAAAAATCCACGTAAACGTTTCAACCTAAAAAAAATCTTGTTAGGACACAATTTTTTATATCCATCATTTTTCATTGTTTTTTTTTTACAGTTTTTTAAAGAGATCAGAGAGAGATTTTACAGAAAAAAATCCTTGATGATTAAAGTAATCAGATAATACCGAGAGATAAGATTGAGAAAAGATTTATTTTATTTTCACTGTACTGCTCCAACAATATAACACAATTTTTATTGATTTAAAAATAATTGTTATTAAATTATTTGTAGATTTCATAAAAAATATATATATAAAGCTAAATAAACCTATTAGTTAATTACTATTAACTAATCGTAATTACTAACTGCTATTTAATTAAATTATGAAAGTTATATTAAGGAACCTTAATTGATGAGGTAAACTGACTATCTTAAGAGAAAAAGTTAACTATTTGGGAGTTTAGAAATACTTGCATGGTGTGATAAATCAACACCGTTCCTAGATACTCCTAATTTGCTAAATCTGATGTATCCAAAGTCCGAGATAAAATAAAATTGATGTTGAATCATTGGAGTTAAACATTTTTCAATAAATGTTTCTAGCAAGTAATGTATATCATATCAGGGATGCTAAAGTCAGCATTTCCTTCAGTTTGAATTGGCTTCATATGTTCTTTATTTGAATTATTACGATGTATATCCTGTGATATCTGCCAATGAAGGGTGTAATGTAAATAATTTATCGTATTAGCCACCATAGTATAGAGGCTGTGTGAATGTAATTGTTGTGTAATATAATAATAATGAATGTATAATAAGTGTAATGAGTAATTAATTTACAGCGGATGATATGGGTTTAGGTAAAACACTAACAATGATTTCTCTAATGTTAAAAACGATGGAAACCAAAATTGAAGATGATGAGGACTCAGAAAATGAAAATGCCCAAAAGTCAAAAACAAAATATAATGGAGGTACTCTCGTAGTCTGCCCGGCGAGCTTGATAAATCAGTGGTCTGGGGAATTGGAAAGGAGGACAAAAAGAGGTTTGGCGTCGTGGGAGTTGTATCACGGCCCCAAAAGACAAACCAATGCCAAAAAGTAATAATGCAGAAAGTAAAATTTTATGAGCTGTAGTCCAACCATTATGTGTGAAGAATTCGTTGATTAGCACATATAACGATATCGGTCTTGATCAAAGGCGTGTACATGTTTCTTTTTTGACGGGGGTCAAGAATAGTACCGACTTTGACATGATAGGAACTCTTGAAAATTTACTAAACCACTAGCTCTATTACTGTGCCACTTAAATTAGAATCATAAGAAAAACTTTGTTTCATATAATTAAGCAACATAATTGTAATAACAATAAAGAAACGTGCACCAAATCCCAAACCGTTGCACCTCCCTGGAAGTGACAGATGTGTAACTAAAGTATCTGTGAATAAAAGAATGTAATATTGTTACAACGGCGAAACAATGATAGCAGTCGCAGCCATGTTGGCTGAAATCCACGTTGCTATTATTTATAAATGCGTCTGTTGCATATAATACAGCCATAGCAAATTATTTGTATAAAGTTGAGAGCTTTCTATGTGTCTTAGGTTCATCCATCCACAATATTACATAATCAGTTCTGAAATTTCCTTTTGTAAATAGACCAACTATAAATACCGTATAAATTTAAGTATTGACGAATTGTTGCAAAATGTGTAGATATTTAATAATTCAATATTGTAACAATGCCTTTCATTGATTGTTGTAATTTAGATTATGGTATGGTAGTTTACGGTCATTACACTCTTCACACATAATGAATGGACTTTAGATAACATTTTAAATACTGGCCTAAAGTTTTATTTTCTTTTGGTAATCAATATAGCAATTTAAGCTATTTATTACATGCTTTAACCTTCCAAGCGCATGCCTGCCAAGTATTAAAATGTATTGGCGAAACAGATCTTAAAAAGACGTCTTTGAACTTTTGTGATAATTTTTAGGTTAGCCGAGTATGATATGGTCATCACTACATATTCAATAGTAATGAACGAATATGACAAAACAGCTGCTATATTTCGAGTGAACTGGCGTAGAATAATAATAGACGAGGGACATCAAATAAGGAATTACAAATCACAAACTTCTATTGCTATATGTCACTTATCGGCAAAATCGAGATGGGTCTTGACAGGCACACCCGTTCATAATAAGGAACTTGACATGTACGCTTTGCTCAAATTTTTGAGATGCACACCCTTCGATGATTTGGTGGTAATTTAATAATTTTTATATATTCCTATATTTTTGTAGAGCTTGCTATTTAGTTTCACAAAGTTTTTTCAGTATATTTTTGAAATACAAGGTTAAGTTGTCATTTATATTGATCTTAGTAAGGCCTTCAGTAGGTTTGGCCATAGTATACTTTTGTGTAAATATCAGTTGGCTGCTTCTTCAAATAATTTAAATCGGTTATTTGAAAGATTTACATTCAAGCAGCAGCAAGATTTACATTTAATTTATTCAACATTTGAATAAACTACCTAGAATTTAAATATTTGACGTAACTGTTGGTTCAAAATTTATTTTTGGTGTATTTGTTAAACAGTTGTATTTTCTTTCTATAAAAGTCTTGGTTTCATAATCAGAAATTCACATTTTAACAACAGCTGTATGCCTTTTCTATTGTTACATATTTTTCTACTATCAGCGGTAGGTTTTGTTTTATCAAAATTAGATTATGGCAGTATTAAATCCCTGGTATTAAACTTATATGACAGTTTTACACACACCAATTTTTCTCACAATAAATTGTACAAGTTGACCTTCAATTTATTAGAATACATGTAAAACAAAAATTGCTCCCAATTTATTGTCCACAATAAATTGTAGAATTTAGAACTTTCTTGGCCAATTTTAGGGATATTTAGTAACTTTTTATATTTATTTCATTGTACCAACCTTATAATGAAATAAGTGATTTCTCTTAGGGACAAACCTATTATAACTCTTAGGTTTTAGTCATTGAGAGTTCGCAGTGTTGAAATTGGCCAATAAATTGTTACAAATATTGCAAAGTGTAAACAGTTACTAAAATTGGACAATTTATTGAAAAATAAATTGTGCAATAAATTGATATGTGTAAAACAGTCTAGAACATATAGAAACGGTCTAGAACATATAGAACACAGAGCCCACATAAACTAAATGCGGTTTTTACCCAGACGTGAATATACCTCACAAAGAACCTCAGAAACTTTTCTTCAATTTTTTTTTTATAGATTAAAATATTCATTTTTCCAATATTATTACTTTTTTTTTAATACAATTAAAGGTAAATTTTCCCCTCCCCACCCTTTTTACCTACCCTATATCGCTTATATTTGTAATTTCTACCTTATAAAAGCGGTACCTTATTAAGCGGTAAATACAACAAATGTATTTTATAGAAGGTTTTTGATATTACTATTTAATATAATTCAATGTAAATTCCCCTCACCCCCTTTTTACCCCACTCATACCCCTTATGCTTTTCTATTAGACTTTTTTGAAAAAATACATTGCTTTATTTGCATGTGGCTGTCATTATAAATAAATTTATTTTCATGGTGGTGATTTCGATGAAAAATTTAGATAGCGGCTCAGAAATATTCATGAAACATTTTTCGTATTAGATACTGTAAATTTTTCAATACTTCAAATGTAAATAAATGAACATCTAAATGTAAATTTAGTATATTTGATTTCAACATTTTGAAACTTTCGGATTTGAGAAATTTTATACTGTAAATACAGCATTTTTCTTTATTTTGTGTCTTGTAATGAACCCTGCTTTGAAATTTATCACACTAAAAAATCATTACCGTAATTTATAAAATTTTTATAAATAAGAAATAAAACGAAAAAAAAACAAAAAAAAAAAAATCCAAAAAAAAAAAAAAAAAAAAAGTAACATAACTCTGCCACAGTCGGTCCCAAGCCCGTGTTCAAAAGAGGAGGGTGTTTCAAAATCAGTCATGCGAGGCAAAGGAGTAGTTTTTACCCTATTATAGGGGGTTGTTTTTGGGTTTTTTTTTTGACGTTTGAGTTGTATTCAGCGTCAAAAAATACATCGAAAACTAATATTTTATCGAATTTGAAATTTTCTATATTGTATTTTCTATATTTTCAAATATTCTATATTTGAACACGGGCTGTTCCCTTCCGGACCGGAAAGCTAATATATTGGCTCACCCCGTGATAGACACTGCCTATGATCAATCAATGATATAAGATACTTTTTATACCAGTTTTCTGAGGGCGATATGCTCCCTGAAATCCCGGCCCTCTAAAGGTTAATGACACTTCTTTAGATTTACACTTTTGAAGACCAATGCATTTCTTTATATTTTTATTCACAACTTTCAATATCCCTCCATTTTACATCAACTAACATTTAATGTGTGTACATTTACAACTAGGTATACTATTACATTTAATTTGAAACTCTTTAGGACCAAGTTATTAAAATTATCGCTTTCATTATTAGATGCAAAATAAAATATCAACTTTCAGGTGTGGAAAAGATGGGTGGGAGACAAGAGCACTGGTGGTCAGGAGCGCCTCCATACTGTAATATCTTCCCTAATGCTACGCAGAACAAAAGCCGAACTAATAGAGAAAGGATCTCTCACTTTAATGCCTTCGAGACAATGGGAACTGTTCCCGGTGGAACTGGATAAGAATGAGATGGATATCTACCAGAGAATTTTGATATTCTCGAGAACACTTTTCGCACAGTTCTTACATCAGAGAGCTGAGAAGAACCAGGACGTGGCCGATTTGAAATATGCCAATTTCAATACTCGTAAGTTTATTCTCTTAAGGCGTTGTTTTTATGTAAAACTGTAATTGTTGCAAATTTTACAGAAGCGGGAGGAGGCGTAAACGAAGAATATTTCAAGATGAGACAAAAACTGTTACATCTGCACAAAGTCAGAGATATTAAACAACACGAAATTTTAGTGCTCCTCTTGAGATTGAGACAAATTTGTTGTCATCCGTCTCTAATAACGGGGGTAGGTATATTCTTTGTCAGAAATATTTCACGCTCCTCTGTGGAGTATTATTGCATACATTTTATTTTTTTAGATGTTGCATGAAGACATGGAGGATGTAGATGGAGGGGAACATGAAGAATTAAATATTCTGGATCAGTTAAACAAGCTAGCTTTAGATGATGACAAAGTGAATCCCAATGTGTCTGATCCAGCACTGGGCCTGGGAAGCCAGGAGGATGCTCCTGGCCTGAAGGAAGCTGCCAGAGGTCTACTAAACCCCTCTAATCCTGTGTTTTCTAAGCAAAGATTAAGCAGCAAGGTAAGTGAATGTGTTATGAATCGTATACAATGTGTGTAATGAATTAATGATTAATAATGATTAATAATGATTAATAATGATTAATTAATCTCTTGTTAGATTAAAGTTATGCTGGGAGTCTTGAAAGAGAAAGTTATACCGAACAACGATAAAGCCATTGTAGTATCGCAGTGGCCCTCCTTCCTAAATTTGATTGCCTATCACTTGAAACAGGACGGTATCGCTTATGATCAACTTGATGGTAGTATTCCAGTGCACAAAAGAATGGTCATGGTTGATAGTTTTAATGACCCTAAAGATAAGATGAGGGTAAGTAATCAAGTAATCAAAGGCTACAGCCAGGTAAGGGGTCATTTTTTTTCGGATTCAGCGGAAAAAATAGTAACTCTTCGATAAAATGTAATCCAAGCCAAATAAATGCAAAAAACTGCCTAAAAAACCGTTGTTTTTTTTTTTGTATTTTTCACGATGTTCCACCACATAAAATTAAATTTAAGCAGCACCACGTGAAAGAGCGTCAAAAAATACAAAAAAAACATGGCCTTTAAAGTTGGCCAATGTAAAGTGTCCTAATGTAAATATTGATTGAAGTATTCAATAATTTTTTCTGAGTGCCATTTGGAATAAATAAATTCCAAAAAAAAAAATTGAGCATATTTGTAACAGAAACGTGCAACTCTCTGATTTTTTTTCAAAACATTTGTTTAAAAATTGGGCGCAGAATCAAGAAAAAAACAAAAAATCACACTTTTGAGGTTAGGAGCTTCCAGAGATGACCTGAAGGTCTAAAATATATCTAGCTAAAGGAGTCTTTTTATTTATAGTACTTCCGACCTGCCAAACCAGAACCTCGATTGGTTCAAGGACCGAATTGACCCCTTACCCGGCTATAGCCTTTGATGCGGTTATTCTGGATTATAAAGATTGCAGTGTTACCTTTTTTTTTTTTTTAGGTATTATTGTTGTCTCTTACAGCAGGGGGGGTTGGCCTGAATTTAATTGGGGCGAATCATTTGTTTCTATTGGATTTGCATTGGAACCCTCAACTCGAGAATCAGGCACAAGATCGAATATATAGAGTGGGGCAGTTGAAATCGGTTTTTGTATATAAGTACGTAAATACACAAATTTCGAGTTTCCAAATGATTTAGTCTTCCCTTTTTTAGGTTCATGGCAACCGATACAATCGAAAA
Organism: Aromia moschata; assembly: GCA_029963805.1. Taxonomy (NCBI): domain Eukaryota; kingdom Metazoa; phylum Arthropoda; class Insecta; order Coleoptera; family Cerambycidae; genus Aromia; species Aromia moschata. The sequence continues at coordinate 1,117,268 of JAPWTK010000082.1, forward strand.
AAAGAATTTTAGATCTGCAAGAGAAGAAACTGGGTATAGCAAACTCAATGTTGACTGGAACCAAACAGGTCATCGAAAACAAATTGTCCTTGCACGATTTGAAAATGCTTTTCGATATGTGATAAAGTTAGTACAATGCCTTGCTAATAAATGTTTATTTTGTATATTATTTATTTTAAGCGATAATTACGTTATTTTTATACTTTGATATAATAAAAGATAAATATGAATTTCTTTTTAATCGTGAATTTTTCAGTTTTTGAAATTTATTTTAAATCCTTTGAAATTGTTGGAATCTATTTTGTCTCCGAAGCCTTTTCTTTTAATTTTTTTCTGACAAAGGTCGGCCGCAGAATCTATTCTACACTGCTATTTAACTTTGCACCGAATTCATTTTTGTACATGATATACACGAATGATATTTAAACTGTTTCGGTTTCAATTAAAAAAAAAAAGTTCAATAGTTAGGTTCCCTGTGCCGCAAGCTTCCCAAAAAGATATAGGTATGTACTTACATGTTATGTACTTCTGATAAATTTTGTTTAATTGTAAGGATATTTCATAAAATAATTTTAGGTTAAGGGGTTATACACCCATCAATTTTTTTTCCGTTTTTTTATTTTTTTTCTGATATATAAACTATAAGAATGGTATTCAACAAGAATTTTGGGAGGGCAAGCAAGAAAAAATTTTTCAGCTTATTTCCTGGATATGTCTCAGCAGTCTAGAATGTTAGAAAAATCCACTCTGCTGTATTATTGCAGTTTTTTGGTGTTTTGTTGGTACAAATAAGTTATACTTTCTCAAAATATATGTATATAGATGGCGTTATTCAATCTTAGAGAAGCTAATAGGATGCTACAAAAGCCGTATTATTTATGATTAAATACGTTTTCAAACTTTAAACGTGTTTTTCTCGAAACTGTGTTTTTCAAAATGGTGTAGTACAATGTAGTTCAGTTTTTATCTAATAGACTTGAAATTTTAATTGTAGCTTTTTATACAGATTATCTATCGAAGTACACACGATTTTTGCGATTGATAAATAATTAGATTTGCAATAAACGATTTTAGAGATTTTTTAGAAAAAAATTAAAAACGATCAATTTGCGAATTTTCAAAAAAAAAAAAATAAATAAAAACTTGGGTACTTCCAAAGGAAAACTAATGTAGATTAAAAAAATATATATTTTCAAGTGGTGTACGAAGACTGCTACAGTGTACGCTGATGTCCTCCTCCAGAAAAATTTTGTTTCGTGTTACCTGGAGTTACGACGCCATTTTGTAACGTTAATGTAAATAAAATATACCTTTGTATACATTAATATCCATAGAACCAAGTGTCAAAATTTCATTTTGATCCATTACATAGGTATCGAAAAAAAAAATCCCAAAAAAGCCTCATTTTTCAGTGCGTCTGGGTAGTATAACCCCTTAAGTTATTTACATAATTAGAGCCACATACCTACTCCTTTTAGGTACATATGTGAATTAACATAATTGAACTTGATCCAGAAAAAGAAAACCAGTTTTAAAATTAAAGAAAAAGCAATAAAACATATTAAACTTAATTTATATACATTAAGAAAATGTTTATAAATTTAAGGGGGGGAAATACAATTAGAAGGCCAAAAAATCAAGCATTTTTCAAACTTTTTTTTTAACTATGAAGGGATGGTTGAAATTTATTGAAATTTGGCATGATGTTTTGTACATGTTTAAAGAATATGAAAATATTTTTTTTATTTTTTTAATTTCAAAATGGCAGATTTATGAGCGGTTAAAGGCAGCACCAGTCCAAGAATGAGGCATCGAGTTGCGGGTGTTCTGGAGGCCATAATTTTCATTTGAAACAGTCCAATAAAAAAAATTGAGTTAATGTTATAGTTTCTGTGTGAACCAATAAAAAATTGAAGAAATGGCGCGTTTTTCGAAAAAAATGAAAATTTATCAAATATTTTCGACTTTTTGCAATAATTTTGCAAAAGTCGAATTGTATAAACTTTTGGTTCCCATAGAAACTAGTTATATAGACAAGAAATCCTGAAAGTTTCGTCAAGATCTGTTGAGAACTTTTTGAGATATCTTTCCCGCAAATTTCAAAAATGCTGTTTTGAGAAAAACGCGTTTTGACTGCCTGAAAATTATACTATACTTACGCCTTAATCAGTGATGCCAGGGGCATCAGTAGCTCTCAGATTCTTCATAAAACTCATTTATACTTTGCTGGAGCTCTTGGCGAGCCTATATAAATTCGTCCCAAGGTATGTCAAAAGAGGACACTATAGACAAAATGTCCCTTGGGTTGACAGCGCCGAAATGCGTACTACGCTCTCTCTTCGAAAAATGGTCAAAAAAAAATAGAAGAGCTTTAAATTTGATTTTAAAACATTGCATGCACATTCTACGATACATTTACTATCGTTTTAGGTAAAAAAAATTCCCCCTTAAGCAAATCTACATATTTAAAAAAATTACGTATTACATATACATAGATGTTGGTGTCATCTGATTATGGCAACGTAATTGACGAAAGGCACACTTACATCATTGTATTGCCTTTATGTTCCATAGAAAAAAAATCACACAATATTTTTTTTAATAAATGGTACATAAATAACGTCCACATACTGCTAATTTGGTTATTGTGTTCTATTGACATTAATTTGAGGCATTTTCTTAAATTACAAGGATAAACCAGTTTCATAATTCTAACAATATTTATTAAAATACAGGTAATAGATAACAACTTGCAAAATCTCATCAAACTTAAAACGATTATCACAAATAAATAAATAGTTAAATAAAGATAAAAAGAACAAGGTAAGTTCATTCGAGTAAGTTAAAATTGACATATGGCAAATACAGTCAAATCATCATCATATTATCGTGGTTTAAAAGTGTTTTTGCATTTTCACAAAACATAAAATATAGAGGGTTGGATGGCACAGTTAACAAAATGTGTGTTGTTTTTGGTTTGGGAAAGAAATATGCAAGAAGCAAATCATGCAATTTTCTCAACACAAAATCACTTTTTAAAATTAACTTATAGCAAATAAAGAGATTTAGTTTTGATCAAGTTATGCTCTGAAAAATCGGTTAGCTATTTAACTATGGTCTATTAGATTTAAAAAAATATTCCTAACGTTTCACGTGGGATATATTATGTTTAAGCTAAATTTGATGTAATTTCTAGAAACGAATTATTACACAATCTACTTTTTGCATGCAAGCGGAAACTCTGTATGACTTTAAGAGATTAAAATAGTGTATATAAGTTTATATCATAGTATATTAATAAGACTGTGACGTGTGGATGAAATATTTGATATAATGATGATAACGGCGTGAAATAATTCAGAATTATATGCACTATTTTATTTTACTTATTTTACAGAGTTGATATTTTCTAATTGTCTAAAAAAAATGACTAGGTCACTATATATGATGACAAGATGAGGTTTGTACTTATATTATTGCTTTGCATAAAAACAACAAATGAAGATGAGGAATGACACTTTTGTACTATGAACATTCACGATTAGCTTTTAGTGACTACCGAGACAAAGTCTTGCTAAAAAGTATTTAAGAATACTCTTATATAAAATGAAGGCCATAAAAATAATACTACCAAAATTATGAGCAACATTAGGGTTTAGTAAACCCTACCCATAAACTAATATAGTTAAAAATACTAAATGAAATTGTATATAATGACTGTAAAACCACAGTATTAAAAAAAAATCATAATGTAGACCTTATAATTTTGTTAACTTGTTTTTTTTTTTATTTGAGTTGTTTAAAAATAAAAATTATGTATATTTCAACATAAACTTTTTAAACATTTAAGTTCAGAAACTAATATAGAATTATTGACATCGGAATGTTATATAATACTTTGAAAATATTTTTTTTTGTTAAGTCACGGAAATGTTGAAATAACTGAAATAACCTTGAGACATGTGTATTATATACAGTGTGTACCCTTTGAGATGGAATCGCCTTCTTATTTTGGAGGGGGTTGGCCTATTTCCAATTTTCCAAAAACAAAAATGCCGTTTTTTGAAAATTTGTTTATTTGTACTGAATGCCCTTTATAAAGTACTGAAATAAAATTTTGTAGTATATGAGTAAGTATATGAGACATGGCTGAAATGAAATCGCTATTCATTAAAAAAAAATCTTAATAGTCAAACCTAGATTTCCACACCAAATAGCCAATCAGAAAAAAGCCTCCAGGCTGACTTTGACGAAATTTTAAAATTATTTATATAGTTAAAGACAACTTTTGAATTACTGTATTATCAAAATAAAATTTTTGAACATCGGTCAACCTCCTCCAAAATAAGAGGGTGGTTTAATTTCAAAGGGCACATGTATATAAATGAAATAAAAACAATTATAAATCGTAAGTTCAAAATTACAGCAAAAAAAAAATGAATAAAAAAAGGTAGGAGTAATCCTTTTACTTGAAAGATGAGAAATTAATTAGATTTTAGCCGTATAGTAATGAGATTGCGTTTTTCCCACTCCATGGGGCGAGATTAATCGGAAGGGGAACTTAGCTACATATTCCCACTAACGGCTGTTGCCTGTGAACTGTTACAATATATGAATCAAGCTCTAAGTGTACTTTTTTACCTCAGTTATGGTTCGAGATGGAGTGTACCATCGGGCAACGATAATGTGACCTAGTTTTGTGTTTACGGATAATGTAAATGAAGGAATTTTGTGTGAGGGAACAAAACAATGCTGCCTCAGCCACCCTACAGCCCTGATTTGGCCCGGTTGACTTCTATTTCTATCTCTGGCCAAAATGTGTTGTGAAATACCATTCTGACACCGTAGACAAGCACTCTGAAGGACATTCCAGTTGCTGCGGTCCAGAAGCCATACAAAACAGCAAATATGCTGGCAATGCTGGCTCAAGGGTGCTACTTTGAAATTTATTGATCTTATGTAGCTGTAGGCTCTCATTTAATTTTTTTTGCACAGTGTAAGAACATAAGGTGCTCCATACTATGCATTTAAAATAATTTATGTAAAAAATGTCAGATTATGTTACATTTTGCCAAAATTCAAATCGAGATAAGTATTCCAAAAAAAATAGTTCAAATGGAACTCCGTATTTTTTTGTGTCCTTTTTAATTCTCTTTTTTTGTCAAATTAACATCTTAGATTTTCCTCGATTTTTGAGGATTTTTCTCAAAAGTTACCGTCTAACTAGCCACGAACATAAACAGGATTAGTTTAGGTATAGGTGGTAAATGTTTTCGACTCAAAATTGTGTGTTCTTTACAAATTTGTAAAAATATAATAGGGTGTTCCATCTGAAATAAGGAAGTCTGTAGTTCGGCAGTATTTTAAAAAGGTGGCAAAAATGAGTGCAAATAACCTCACATACATATTTCATTCCTCCATTTTTTTTTTATTAAACATGATTCTATAGACCAAACACACAATAAAAATTAATTCACCCTGGATTTAGTCTCTTTACTCTCCGGACAGACCATGTATATCAACATAATGCTTTAAGTATATGTAACAAGCGATGTGAAATTAGAAAGCTCCGACACTTGATCATTCGCATTTTAAATGTTTCCAGCACAGAAAAGTCTAAAAACCCTCTATAATGTTATGTTTCTACTACATCCTCATAAAATAAAATACAATTTTTATTCTTCAAAAAAAAACAAGTTGCTGATACTCTAATATGCATTTTGAAAAATACTTTAAAATACAAGTATATATATATATCATTTTTTAAAATATATAATTAAGCATTTATCTTATCAGCTACTTATTGACGTATCCAGGCCATGATTCAAAAGAAAAATGAAGGCTAAAGTGTGGCAAACTTCACACGAATTCTTAAAAATTTACAATCTAAATAGGTCACAGGGGTTTATTGGACAATCTATATCCAATTTTTAAAAATGTCATTGTAATACTTATTAGAAAAAAATTATGAGACGTTAGATTTTCAAAAAAAGAAGCCATTCGACCTTGAATTAATGTAAACTTTTAAGAGATATGAACAGCAAAGGTGGTGGAATATGTGGATAGAACTTTTTAAAAAATTTTCATAAAGCTGCTTTTATTCTCCTAAACCTCTCAAGTTGTCATTCTCACCGTTCTTGGGGGATTCGTAGACCACGTAAAATTTTACTTTGCTAGAAAGAGAGAAAGGTTAGACAGATTTTAAGTATTACATATTTCTGTTTGTAATAAAAAAAATGTATAAACGATATGTTACCTGATATTGTTGTTCATTGTCAATCATTCCAACGATACCCACAATTTGATACTGTCGAGCTTTCATGGCAGCCTCACTTTTTCGCAAAAGTCGTAAGGCGGCAGTTACACTGTTTGTGTCACCGAGTTGCGCCATTTGTTGAGGAGAATGACTGGGATCAAGTACTAATAAAACCAAGCTGCCATCTCTGTGTACTTCTATACCCATTATTGTCCTACTGTGGCCTTACAGCGAAAAAAAAGTTAAACATGTTTAGATTTAATGTCTAAATAAATTTTAACGACCAACTACCAATTGATATAAAGAAAATTATGGAAATATTGTGAATATGATTAACTTCAATAAAATTCAACTAACTTCAATAAAACTTCATCATTAAAAATCATCAAAATTTCAATGATCCCGACCAATGCATGCTGAACGTGATCTGGATATGCAGGAATCCATATAATTGGACAAGTCATCAGAACAACTTTATGTTGTCAAATAAAACACGAAAATTGCTTTAAAATTACATTTTTTTATTCAAAATATAATGCGTGCATATGCATGTACTGGATGATTGATTGATAATTGATCCCGTTAACATTTAAGACAATTTTTTTTTTGAAATTTAATTTGTGGAAAAAAATTACGCTACTGTTTTTTTTTAAATTTTTTTGGACATAATCGGCATTTCTGGATATATCCGAAATGCCAGATTGTCACGAACATTTTAGATGTATAGAGTATCCCTGAAAAGCTCCCGGATACCATCAGTCCCATCCGCCCCATTTTAGCCCCATCCTATTTGTAGTTCTCATAAAACGAGGACACAAGCGGGCCTTACGGTGTGTGAAGTACCCTCTATATATGGAGCTAATTGTGTTTCAGGTCGCAGAATCTTCAAATTTTACTAAATATTTTTTTTTTGTTGACCCCCATAACTGAAGTCCAGATAATCGGAGTTTTATTGTATATAAGTTCTTTAGTTTTAATCTGCTAAAGTATAAACTGGATTTGCTAGATTTAAAAAAAAAACAAATATTTTTTTGGCAATGAAAAGTTTTGTGGTTAAAATAATTGAACACAAATATTTATAAGAAATTAATGGTGAGACTGATAATGCAGTCATTTTAGACGAAAATGTGGCTTCTGTTCAAAAAAATTAGCTTTATTTCGTTGTTTTAAATAACATAATAAAAATCGAGAACAATATCGGCAGGGCTAAAAAAAGTTATTCAAGGTCAAAGGTTACAAAAATCAGTTTTATGCGAAAATCTCGTTTTATATGGCTCGGAGGTCAATTAAGGTGGTTACAAAAAAGAAATATCATAAAATTCTCTACAAAAATGGTTCTATTTATTTTTCACGTACGATGAACCGTTTGCGAAATACAAAGTGACTTAATGTGTACGTTGAGCATTGTACCTATTTCCTCACCACCTTTGAGGTAAGATACAAGGCGCGTTTTTTTTTATATGGTGTCCCCATGCCCAAACCAAGCTTTGACAAATATCCTCATTGTAAGCAACATATTTTATTGCTACATGCAATAACCGGATGTGATACCACTTTTGCTCTATTTAATAAAGGATGCTCGACATACACATTCGTCACTTTGTATTTCGCAAACGGTTCATTGTACGTGGAGAATAAAGAAAACTATTTTTGTAGAAAATTTCATGATCTTTCTTTTTTGTAACCACCTTAATTGACCTCCGAGCCATATAAAACGAGATTTTCACAAAAAACTGATTTTTGTGACCTTTGACCTTGAATAACTTTTTTAGCCCTGCCGATATCGTTCTCGATTTTTAATATGTTATTTAAAACAACGAAATAAAGCGATTAAAAAAATGAAAAATTGGTTACTATTTTTTTTGAACAGAAAACCTAAAATAACTGGACTATGATAAGAAGTACGGCCAGACTATGGTAGGCGATGCGGACGACGATTCCGAATCGTCCTATCGAAAGTGTAAAATTTACAATGAGATAATCGAGAGCTGGTCTAAACTGTAACAATGCAAAATTTAATGTCGTCAGTTCATACCAGATGCCTCAACTTAGTGATGAATATGACATTTGGGGAAAAAAACGAAGCGATGTAAAATTGCAATAACTTAAAAGGTTAGTACTAGAGATTTAATATTTCCGGAAAAAATTGAATTTTTTTCCGTTGACCGTTTCCATGAACCATTTTTTTCCAGAAAAATTGGGAAGAAATGGAATATTTATCCTATATAATATCCAATAGATATATTCAATAGTTTTCGAAATATTTACAATTTTCGATCAGTGGTTCTTGCAGTCCCGAAGATGATGATAATCGACCATCGAAACGCGGACCTTTCATTATAATATTTATTGTGTATAAAACTCTAAATCTGAAGTCGAAAATTACTTGTGAACTTTTGAAAAACCTTTATAAATACATATGCTTACCTTGATGTTGCAGATATAACGGTGCTGTGAATTCACCACCTACAGAGCTTTCAAAATACTTTAGTACCCAATTGAACAGTTCAGGATGTGTCCCACCAGGCCCCGTGGGCTTATGAAAATCAATGAGCTGACACTTTATACGAAGAAATGAGAGCAATGTCACCACTTCTGTGGCGCCAATCCATTTTCTAGTATTCACGAGCCTACATCCTAACTGCTCCGATCCCTGGAAATCAATTATTTAATCATGTTTAAATACCAGTGTTTTTATAAATCCCTGTACAGGAAACAACAATCTCTTAAAAAAAAACCTACCTGTATATCAAAACCCTGAGCCCAGGCTTGTTCAATAAGTCCCTGAATCCTCGATATACTTGGTACTGAACTCCTAGGCGGTTTCTGTCCCTGCCATATTTTATAGAGCCTTTCGTTGTATCCTGTATGGGTCAAAAGGCTAGAAAAGAGCATTTGAGTATTCCTATAGCCACACCCCCAGCCTCTCTGTCCCCGTACGATGAAGCGTAATGATCGACACAAGTGCAAAGGAGGGTTCTCTACAACGTTGGTAGCATTGTTGCTCATTGCCCTAACTCTTGGAACCTGTAGTAATAAAATCACATATAAGTAATTATTGTTATGGCAGGGATTTTTCACAAGACACAATATTTTTACCAAAATTACTCAAAGATAGTGATATTCCTAATATTACCTACAAAAAAAAATTGCACCCTTGTAAAAGTTCTATAAGTATGTACTAAAATAGCAAAGAAGCCATGAAAAATTATCACTCAGTGCATTAATGTAGCTAAGAATTAGTGAGATGATGCATCTAAAAGGCATATACAAGCCAAAATTTAATAAAACCGTTAACAAACCCGTCATGGAGTTATATTAAAAAATATATTTTTTTAGGTTAACTTTGGATGTCTACACCCCAAAAACTAAAAACGTTTAATCTAGATTTTTTTTGTAGATCATATTTATTTGTTAACCCACAGTGAAGCGTTGTATATATACACTATACTATGCAAAAAATCTGTCAATACATACATTATACAGGGTGTTTCATCTAAGACAGTTTCTTCCATAACTCTTTTATTGTTCTGTTATTGTAAACTTGTAAAAAACGTTTCAAAAAAAAAATTGTCCGTTTATAAAATATTTCTAATCATACAGGGTGCTCTATGATCACTACATAACTTTATTATTTTAAATATATTTGTACATTTTTTGAATACCTCGTAAAATTTTGGGTCAACTTTATTTCAGTTAACAAGAACCATTTTGTTCTTGAAAACTTAGACATAGTTATGTACAATTTTATATCAATTGAAGAGTAATTTAATTTCATATTCAACAATTTATGGGTTATTCCATTTGAAAAAAAGTCATTGCTGTTGATTGTCAGGTATAAGTTCCAGTATGTCTGAACTGTCCAAAACGCAAGCTTCAGTAACTTTTTTTGATTTCAAAGTAATTTAGAAATATATAGACATCCAAAAAAAAAAGTCAGTAACTCTAGCTATGAATGAAAGAGATGGAAATAGCGGTCATGTCGAAGCTTTTAGGTATGTCAAACTTTTGACAAGTGACTGTCACGATTTTTAAAATAAACAATGGCTGTCATTTGATATGACAGTCTAGACAAGTAAATAATAAGGGTATAAATTCGACTGAGGATGGAAATACGTCTTTTTTTCTCAGCCAACTTTGGAAGACGCTTTTTTTGGATGTCTCATTATTTAGAGCACTGTTATTGTGATATTTTTCACAGTTGAATATCTCCAAAACGGTGGGTTTTAGGTACCATGTATGAATAATAAGGTCGACCTAAAATTTTGTGGGGTGTGTACACAAGGTTATCCATTTAAATTTGCAAAGTTGTGTAGCTGTCACATGAAATAAAGGACCTTGTATGATTAGAAATCTTTTTCAAATATGCACCGCATAATTTTGGGCAATTTTTATATTAAACGTTTTCTTCATAAATTTACAATAACAGTTATGGAAGAAACCATCTTAGATGGAACACCCTGCATACATATTTCACATTATTACTTACGATGCTTCTAGTAACGGAACTTCCATCGTCAATTCCGCAGCTTTCGGCTGCTTTCAAATCTAAGGTTCTCTCGTAGTAATCAGCAACGCTCATCTCGCCAGCGTATACCGCGTTGCATGTTAGTTACGGACTGCTCTCGAAAGTTACCTTGGTTGTCCATGCCATACTGGGCACGTAACATTTCGAATTCTCTCTGTTCCCGTTCGCGAAGCGCTGCCTTTTCGGCAGGTTGAGGCGAACCTGCCGGGAAATGAGATTCGACATGCCTAATGGCAGCCTCGCTCTGAAACAAAAGATTGGTTACTCTGTTAAGACAGAGGTGTGTAAGGTGCTAGGTGGGACAGCAGTGAAAACTGTAACTAAGAAACTATATGGGGTGTTTCACGAGGAAGAAAGTCCTTAACTTTGGGAACAGATGGTTTAAAGATGCCCTTATAAGTCGATAATTTTGACAGTTTTCGAGGAATTTACTTGAAACATAGGATTGTACTATACAGACTGGTGAACTTTTCTGTGCAGTAGAAGTCCTATCTTCCAGAGTAACCGTCAAAAACCATCAAAGTCATCAACTTCGCATGAGGCACCTGTTTTGTCAGGAAACCTTGAAAATGTCATTATTTGATCAGAAAATATCATTTTAGTCATTGATGTAATGTTAGGGGTTAACATGTTGGACCACCATGTTACTATGTGCACAATACGCTTTGGTATGTAAATAGATACTACGTATATAGTCTAATATGGACAGTTATTCACCACATAAAATTTCAGGCCTTTTCCGTTCTCAAGATAAACGTTCGAAAAATATTAAAAAACATATCAGTAACAACGCACTTTCAGAGATATGTTGTACATTAACTTTTTTCATCAAAAACCTCATACTATCTGTTTCTGAAGTTATGGACACTTCCCTTGAAATAACCTGTATAGCAGTCTATCAACGGGTAAATCTTATATCTCCATAAATGACATAATTTAATCTTTTTTGTGACTCTTCCTAGTCATATTTCCCACTAACATACAGTCAATTTTTGCTACTTACGTTACTATCACTATCAATGGAGATTCCACAAACAGGGCAGGCATGAGATGGAGGGCTTGCGGGCGACAAAATATCACGATGTTCAATATTAACGTGTAGTTCTAAGTCGGGTGCTGAACCGAACGATTTAATACACAGAGGACATGGAAACACCTCCGCAGTAGTGCCTCCCAAAGAGGGTGAGGTCAGATCAAAATGGCTTCTAGGAAGATCAAAATTCATTTTAAATATGTTTTGTAAATGCAAAATACAAAAGAATTTATGGACAATGTCAAAATAAAATTCACCTTCTGTGACACTAATCTAACCTTTCATAGTTTTCCAAAATTTAAAGTAAAATAGATTTAAAAAAATTGATTCTCATGTTTTAAAATGTTTTATCACATCTCCAAAAATGTGTTTTTTTTTGCGTGATAAGTTTGTAAACAATATTGTCAAATAAGAAAAAAAAATTAAATATGGTGCAGTCTATGCCACTGCATATGGCCAAATAACTGGATATGGCCAAAAAAAAAATCGCTCAAACTTCGGGAATATGTTCGTCTATGTGTGCCCGAATCTCAAAAAAATTTTTTAGCTCATTTAGGCACTGTTCCTGAGTTATGATTTTTTTTAATATTGGAACATACGCGAATTTTTAAAAATCTTGATTATTTCGATAACTTATAACTGGTCAAGTACAACGAATCAAGATTTCCACATAGGTTCTTTGCGGAAATTTCACGTTCTTTCCAATGAAAATATCTAAAAAAAGAATTGGTCCATTTTAGACCATTTTTTTGGACTTTTAATTTTTAAATTGGCCAAAAATTACCTTAGCCCCAAACGGATCGTCTTCTAACGCGCATTCTATTCCCTGTCCAAAAAACTAGCGCAACCAAGTTATTAGGATGGACGGTCTCAAATTGCCCAAATAATATCATTTAATAATTTTTGGACTAAAAATCGATTTTTACAAAATGGGTATTTCTCAGCGCTTTTATCGCGGGAAAATGTTAGGATTGATCGTATATTAAATATTTACGATAAATTTCGAATTATGCATGGGAAGAAGGGCAGGAAAATGTATGAAAAAAATTTGAAAAAACCGATTTTAAAGGAGAAATGGATTTACTGAACCAGGATTTTTTCTTTAATGATGAAAATGAAAAATCCTAGTAAATGATGAAGCAAACAATTATAAGAGTAATAAAATGAAACTTTTCATAACACATTATGTAGATACATTTTACCTAACCCCACTTTAAAATTAAAAAAAAAAGGTGTGGTTCCACATGTACCAATGCGTACAGAGTAGAAATAAATTCAGTTTTTATCACTTTACCTGAGCATTGCTGTGAACTGATGTTTTTACTTTGTTTTATTGTGAAATGAATTCGTCCTTCCTGTGTTTGGAATCTGGCCCGAGTCCTGTTTTATGTTCGTATCAAATGCTCTTTACAGTATTCAAGTCGGAACAGAACGGTCTTCACCACAATACATACTTCTTCACTGTATTTTGTAATTAGACTTTCTAAATATATATTTCGTATATTTCTTTTTTAAAATAATATTGTACGCAATATGACAGTTCATTAGGGCAATTAATATTAATTTATTTTCCTAATACTATTCAGTGCTTGGTAGGTAATCTAGGTATATGAGTACTGCCACACATATAAATATTTAAAATAATGCATACTATATTACCAGTATGTTTCAGAATACATGTGGAAAATATCTATATTATTTTATAGCCAATACAATCAAATTTAATTAATAACACTGTGTATTGCCCCTACTGTTTTAAAATTCATAAATTGCAAGGTTTGCACTTTAGAAATGTAAAAAAATGCAATTCCAAAAAGCTCGAATTAAGAGCGGTTTGTTTACCAGTCAAATGTAAATAAGTGGCCATAAAGTATCTTCGGTATCTTGCAGTTCAGTATTCAAATAAATGGAACTTGACCAGCTGAATATGTAACAGCAAGAAAAGTGGAAATAAGTGCACAAAGTTGCTACTAGTCAAATTCGCTATAAGTTGAAAATGCACAATCAGATATTCCTTCTGATATAGAAGAATTGGCTAATTTAAAGTAAATTCAATGATACCTGATAATTCAAGAAGTACATTAAATTTGAAAAATGGTATCAATAGAAAGGACTAAAAAAGGTTTGTAAAAAGGTTCTGTTAGCATATTTTAAAACAAAGAAAAACTTTACAGCATCTACAGTATGGATTACCACCTACTCAATGTTAAAGGCAGAATTGTCAAAAATGAAATTGTCAAAAGAAACATTGAATTTCAAAAATATACGACATTAATAGTATTTTTGAAGAGATCTGCGGGTTATCTCGCCAAAAATGATTTTGACAATAGAGATCTTTAAGAAATTTTATTGAGGCTGATGATTGTAATGATTCATGCCACTATATTTAAAACATTATAGTTTTCAAGTTATCGATTATCGTAGGTGGCAATTATATGTATTTTTCCAGATCAAGAAAAAAAATCATTGATATTGATGTATTTCCGGTATACGAAAATTAATATTTTATACTATGTACAATACAAAAAATGTAATATTAGCACATGCAATATAAGGTCAATACCTGTTTACATGTTCCTCTAAGTCATTAGGACTTAAACTTGTATAGTTACACATAGGACACTGAAGTTTAGGGGCAGAATTTTTTAATTTCAAAGCTAAATTAGACCTCAGGGGTGACCCTTGGCCATGGCTGGAATTTTTTGGACTTGTTTCTCCACCCCCATTAATCTAAAACATGTATTAATAGATATTAAAAAAAAAAACTACAAATGCAAATGAATATCAAATAACATATGTTCTCATGCCACAGCTGATGTTTTTACCTTCGGATTTAAGTTTATATTATTTATATTAACTTTAACATTTCCAGAGTTGTTTTGGTTACTGGAATATGGTGGAAAATTCCAATTACTTTCCCCATTTATACCGTTACATTCACTGTAAAAAGAACATTTTGTACATTACTAAATACTAGCATATATTATGAAAATTAAGTATAAACATAAATTAAATTTTGAATGAAAATATACTGTAATTCCCAAGCTGCAACCTCTTTTAACAAAAAAAATCAATATACTACAGCATTCTAAAATTCTCAAATAATTAAAAAGTTTGGAATTGTGTGACTATACCTAGGACTAGGATCATCAATAAAACTCATATTTTGTTCAGATTCAGGCGTTAAAAAGTCTAGGTGAGCCTGATTAACGTGTAGAATGAGTTCCGCTGGTGAAACAGCAGATAATTCACAGAAGGGGCACACACCGTTGCCATCCACATGGGCTGTATGGGTGTGCGTTCTAAATTCATCTTCACTTAATCCTTCTAATCCACAAATCTCACAGCAGTAGCTTAAATCCGGTACATTACTTGCCATTTCCTATATAAAAAAAATATTAAGGTTAGGTTATAATAATGTCAAGTAAATTTCGAAAGCTTTTTAATTAATTTTCAATACTGGATGATAATGCATTTTACTGTTTGAATAGTTTATTAACGAACTTACTTTATTTACTTGTACAATTCATGCAGATAAAATTTTTTAAACACATTTGATTGACAGTTAATGACCTAATTTCCCGCAACCCGCATTGCAAACCTTCATAACGAATTGCCTATATGTCGGATTACGGATTATCGAAGTTATTTCTTGTTTTACGTAGCATGTTCGTAATTTTCGTAATCGAGTTTTCACAAGTTGTTTGAATGGTTGAGAATGACCTTTCTCACCTTTGCTAGTTAAGTTCTAAAGAAAATAGGAAACGATCGGATATTTTACAAGTGTAGTCGTCTTTTACCATTTAACAGTTACAGTTCGACTTTTGGAGGCTAGAATGTCTAGTAAAGAAGTGAAAACTATCCCAAATGGACTTAAATTTGTGTTTGGCGGTTCCTCAGGGTAAATTTTATAATACATTTATTATGAAATATATAAAAAAATGTCAATCACAATTTTTTTTCCGGCTGCATATTCAAACAATTTTTAGAATGCTGGCCACTATGTTTGTGCAACCCTTGGATTTAATAAAAAATAGAATGCAGCTAAGCGGTGTTGGAGGAAAAACAAAAGAATATGCCACATCCTTTCATGCCTTTAGAGGAATCGTTGCGAAGGAAGGGTTCTTTGCCTTGTATAATGGAATTTCAGCAGGCCTTCTAAGGCAGGCTACATACACGACTACAAGATTGGGCATATACACATGGCTTTTTGAAAGGATGAAGTCAGACGACGGTAAACCACCTGGTTTTGCTATGAAAGCCGGAATTGGGATGGCTTCTGGTGTATGTGGTGCTTTTGTAGGTAAGATTAATAGCTTTAGTTTAGATAAGCAAATACATACATATTTGTAGATATATGTAAATTATCTTTATATCATTTTGTTACAACAAATATTTTTTCAAAGGGGTCTATAATATTCTTAAAGGTATATACCATTATAGGAACTCCACTTGGGGTACCTAATTTGTCCCAAAGTTTAGATCCACAGAAATAATGGTCAGATGAATAATAAAAACACCAGAGAACTATTTGAAAAGGGCTTTCTTTGTCTTAAATAAACTGTAAACTGCTTGTTATACCTTGTGATATTTAAAAATAAAATAAAGGCAGTAAAACCTACATGCTGAAGACAGCAGCAGAATTTCAAGTTCAAATAAACCTATGTTTCATTTACGTATTGGTCCTATTGAATTATACTGTTAAAAAAAAGAACAGATGGTAGTTACGAGCATTATCCACTATATTCGACTAAGTAAAATTTCATTGCAAAATTAAACTGTACTATTAATTTCAGTGACAAAACTGCAAATAATATTCCGTTAATATCACCACTTGGTATATTACCTGTGACCACAAATTCCGTGTAACTGGTACATGGTATATATGTATATATATATATATAGAATATTAATTCTAATTGAAAAATATTTAGTAGGTAATATATGGATCACACATACACCTACATTAATTCAAAACTCATCAGACATTTTCTAACAATTTTTTCTGTAGAATATTTAATTTTCATAGAACATTTTCAAATGCAAAATTAATTTTATTACTCCCTGGAAAGGTTTGTACTATTTTTACTAAAAAAACTGTGAAAACTGATCTTCTGTCTTTACTACATATTCTTTCATTAGAGAATGGTAATAAATAATAAGCTACTATTAAATCATGCAATCATGTTTATAAAATATGAATTAATGTCTAGTATTAAGTATGTAAGTAGGTACTACTCACTACATTTATTTTTCATTTCTATTTCAGCTGGAAATATGCCAAAATTTTTATTGTGGGTTTATAATTAGTTTTTAAAATTAGGTGTATATTTTTTTTACAGTTTTAACACCCCCCTTTTGCATGATTTAAAAAAATGTGTTCTGAATACGCTTTCATTCAGAAAATGATTATTGTGTAATACTTGGACGAAAATTTTAGGCGCTATTCCAACTTGTTTAAATCGTTATCGTAGGACTATTTTGCTGCATATGTACTTGTGAAAATTGGATTATCATGTTTATTTTAATTTATCTATATATTTGAATATTTTACTTAACGTCAATTTCGAATTTCAACATAATTTTCATTTGCAATCAAATAACATGTCCTTTTAAATCCTATTAAAAATGATGTAATAAAAGTAAAACCAGTAATGTTACTTTAGGTAATCAACTATAATATTCTAATAAAAGGCACTAATGGTATAGGTTATAAACATAATCTTCATTAGTTACTACAAAATTATTGTACTATAAAATAAAAATAAGGAGATTACATAATGTTGGTATTTTAATTAAAAACTGTTTACATTTTTTATGTGGTATTAATAATACCAAAGTATTAACTTAGATAACATATCAGGCCTTTGAGTATTATAATAAAGTCCTTGATTTGGTGAATGATCTACAGAATATATGGTTGTAACAAATACATACACTTTCTTTAATTTACGAAAAATAGGTTGATTTTTTTTACAAATGAAAATTAATTTTTTTTTGCCATTGAAATAGTTTTTTATGATAAAGCATATTTTGTTTTATACTTTATCCTTTTGTTGAAAAAAGGATTTAGAATTTAGAACACTTTAACTCTATGTATTGGGGAGTAACAGTTGACAGTTTTAAATATTTTTAATTATAAATAAAATCATCAGGGATTTTCTATTTCTGCAATAAGAATGAGAAAATTAGTTTATTCACAAATTAGGTATAGAAGTAGTCAATCAAGCAATTCGTGAAACCACAATCAATAAAACAATAGTTGATAAAATTATTCACATCCTTGGCATATTTACTAGTTGCCAATGAAATGCGTAGAATATTTTGAATCCGTTGATTGTAGACATATTTAACATTTGTGAAAAACAATGTACCAGTGATTATACCTTGTTTTTCACATATTAAATATACATATTGAACACATTTGTTTATTTGCTATTATTACTTGTTATGCTAAATATACACAATGGCGCACATACAACTGCACTCTATGGGGCATCATTAGAGTTTTGATATATTTCGATTTTTTGCAACCATCAACTTTATTTTTTTAAATAGTTCAAAACCTTTATTTTACGATCATTACATTTCTCTTTTTATTCTGAATTCAACGGTATTCTGAATTCAAAACTCACCATCAGTGCAATAAGAACAACTCCTATATTTCACGTAATTTTAGGTCCCAAAATCATTAATTAGGTCCTAGTTGCTCGGAAAACAATATATGTTAGGGAAATACATAGGATCTGAAAAAAAAACCTACCTCGTTAAAGTTAAAATGGATAGTAGCTAAGGAGACAGCTACTATGAAAAGTCAGCCCATTTGTGTACAATCCATTTACAAAATCGACATCCTTTCTGTATAGTTATTAGTATTACCCCTACTGGTCATGATCGTTTTGGCCTTCTGCTTGCCACATGCAGATTTCATTTATTTATATAGTAAAAATATGTTGACCTATCTAATAGGTAAGTATGTGATATTCTATTGAAATATGTGATAATTCTTTAATTCCATGCCAGTATTGAAGGAAAATAAAATCTATGGTGGAATTTCTTCAAGGAAATCTGCAAAGGTGTATGCAGTGAAGGCTTTAAGTATGGAATTCACACCGGACTTTAAGGGGTTGTTATTAGACCCAAATGAAAGGCTAGATATAGATAAGCTAAGAATAGCGAGAAAACAAATTGAACTTACGAAATTTTTTTCAAAAAATGTCTGCACCCCTAGAAAATAGTGGAAATACTCTGCAAAATATTGGTATGGGTACCTGGTTCCTTTTGAAAATACGAGAATTTCAAATTCCGCTAGCCACTACTGGGTGAAAGTAATATGTTTAATGAAATTACTTACATGTTTACTGCATGTTTAATAGGAACAATGTTAAATTACTACACGTTCAATACAATCTACTGAATAAAAATTTAATCTTGAGTTAATTGATCTTGTTTTTTTCTTAACAGTTCTAGAAAACAAATAATTTAAAAAAATGATATAACATATAAGAACAAATATTATGAGCAGGGGAGTTCATGTTCTAAATACAGACATTACTATCCACGCCGACAAATAATTTTCATACTTAGCGTACATACATGTAAGGTATACATAAATAATTTTTGATACGTCTAGTTGTTGTTTAATTGATAGTATGATAAAAAAAAGCATAATATTTGACCTTGTTATGTTTGTGACATGCTGAAAAAATGTTTAGGTATAACTTTTATTTCTCTTACGTTATTTATAAATTTCTTGTCTAATTATAACTTAAGAAAATGTGTTTTTCATCTGTCAGGTACTCCCGCTGAAGTGGCCCTTATAAGGATGACTGCTGACGGACGTCTACCCTTAAACGAACGAAGAAACTACAAGAACGTTGTGGACGCATTGTTCAGAATCTACAGGGAAGAAGGCCTTGTCACACTATGGCGAGGCGCTGTCCCTACGATGGGTCGCGCTATGGTAGTCAACGCAGCACAGTTGGCCAGCTACTCTCAGGCCAAACAAATATTGATTGAGAACTTAAACTTGTCTGAAGGTATATTCCTTCATTTCGTAGCTTCTATGATATCGGGCCTCATTACCACTGCCGCGTCTATGCCCGTTGATATTGCTAAGACAAGGTAAGATATACAAATTATTACCAAATTAATATTAAAGAATTGAATACCAGGTGACACAGGAGCCATGGTACAGTCCATTTTTTTTTATTTGAGAAGACAAATTTTCACTATTTATCTTACATTCACAATACGAGTTATTTTGAATATACAATAGACTCATAATAGTTCGGCCATCAAACATTTTCAACTACATCTTATCAAATTATGGAGTTTCGAACAATTACGAAAAATATCGATAAAAACTACGAAAAATATACTTTCATCTTACAGAAACTGAAAACTCTCATCAGTATACATATTGTATTTAAGAATAGATATATAATAAAAAATGCGATACAGTAGTGAGGAGTTGTAATAATTCGACTACTAAAATTGGCAGAAACGGAAGGGGGAAGGGGCCCTAGAGGCGTAATAATTGTCATGAAACTGATGTGTCGGGTTAAAATGAAACGCACACTGAATAAATAAACAAATATGGCATGTTATTTTTCAGTTTGCAAACAAAATACCTTGTGGTAAATCTCTTAGTAAGGATTTGTGCTTGTCTATCATTGATGCACATTCAAAGGATATTTCGGAATGTGTAATATTTTTTTCTCCCTCAAATTAAAAGCTTTAACAAAGCATTTCTATAGAATTTTTTCGCAATTAATACAGATTTCATAATTTGATAATGTCTAGCTGAAAATGTTAGACGGCCGAACTATTATGAGTCTGGGCTTGTATGTTTGTACACTGATTACTGCACATAAGTTTATAAAATGACCAAATGTTAAAATAATGAAATATGAAAAATATAAATATTAATTAGTGTATGCCACAGACAACTAGACCAAGCCAACAAACATTTAAGCCCAGTTGAAGTCAGTTAATGTCCTCAGTCGTTCATAGATTTTGCGGGGTGAACATCTCCCATTGTTTATCAAATATTTTTTTGTGTAATGCGAAAAATCATGGGTAAATGTATAATGGTGGGATGTAAAAACAAAACTGATTGTGTACGTGACTTGAGATGAAATATTTCTTGAAAAAAAATAAAAATGTAATTTAATAAAAACTGTCAACTGTCAAGTCTTCTGATTAGTATACTTTCATAATTCTAGATTAGGCTTACAATTAATGTGCCCTTGATCAGGTTGCTACTGAATAGCAGTAAAATTTTGAATTCTTGTTAAGTTAAAGTATATAATTTAAAAATGATTGACTAATCCGACATATTTGTCTCTTTAAAATAAATGTATATTATGTATCTTTTGAACAAATTAAATAAGTCATGGTTTGATTTTTTCTAATGCTTGTTTAAGCAAGTGGGGCTGGTGTTTCCTTCTACATGTCCTAGCCCCAGAATTGGGCTTCTCTGGTTCTCATATAGAAGATAGGGTTGGTTTAGTTGTTTTTGTGGTATATGTCATTTATTTTTTCCCTTGTGAACGGTGATCAATTATACTATCGGTTTATGAAAATTATAATGTAAATTTGAAAGGTATATGTCTGTATTGTGAATAATTTGGTTTTGATTGGAACTGTTTTGATGAATTTTTGTATCGGTTAAAAAAAATTTCTAATATTCAAGTCTCTATATGGGAACTGAAATTTAGAATTACATTTTTTGTCATATGCAAGACCTTGTTTTAAAAGTTTGGTAAAAAAAATATGAGAAAATACATTATCCATCACAAGATATCTTTTGAATTGTAATGAAAATAAAAAAAAAACTCATTATATATGTTTTATATTATGTGTGCTGAACATGTGTAAAATTTTGTTATAGGATACAAAATATGAAAACAATTGATGGTAAACCAGAATATAAAGGACCATTAGATGTGTTGGTTAAGGTTATCAGAAATGAGGGTATTTTTGCTCTGTGGAAAGGATTCGCTCCATACTATTTCCGTTTAGGACCCCATACAGTCCTTACTTTTATTTTCTTGGAGCAAATGAATGGTGCCTACTACAAATTCGTGTTAGGTCAAAAAGTAACTGGAGGTCTTTAAAAAATTATATCAGCCCAAAATATCTTTCTGCGTTTATAAATTTTCGACGCCAAATAGTCATATATATGTGCGAATTTTAAGTCAGAAGAAGATATTTCTGTAAATACGTAGCAAATCTTATTGCACATTTAATTTGTTTTTCCTGTATTGGAAAACTTTATTTTTCATATATCTTTTAACAGTGATTTTGTACATACTATTTTATTGCGAATTCTTTTTAATTGTTATTAGCCAAACCCAAAAATTATTAGGCATACTATTATTTTGTAAAACTGAGTCACTGTATTAACATGATACCATAATTAATCAACTGTACTGTGATAATTTTACAAAGTTTTGTAAACATAAAATGCAACAACAAAAAATAAAGTATTATTTAATGTTCTGATATTTATTTACCATACCTCCTCAAAAGCGTCTTCGGTGGGATATATATATATATATATTTTTTTTTTTTTTGTTTTGTATTTATCCTACAGGGTTTCCATAGTTATTGCTATTGTTTCCATATTGAGTTTATTATTGAAATTAGACTGAACTAAAGTTATGTTTCTTCTTTGCTAAAAATAATCCTTGTTTCAAACAATAATAACATAGTATAAAACAAAGTCGCTTCCCTCTGTCTGTCTGCCCCTATGTATGCTTAGATCTTTAAAACTACGCAATGGATTTTGATGCGTTTTTTTTTAATAGATAAGAGTGATTCAAGAGTAAGTTTTGTTTTTTTTTCTTTCCGATTGTCTGGTTTGGGGTTGTTTTGCTCAAATAGCTTCAGGCTTATTGTATTTCCATACATGTATTTCATTAATAGGTTTGTTACCTTTTGAGGTTTAGTACTTTTCACAAATTTTTCTTTGAAACTCCTGGGGTTTCTATTCCAAAGAATTGAGTTGTTAGTTATTTGGGATGTTCCTCTTCAAAGTAAATAGGTATTAGTTGTTTAGTGTTTCCTAAGGTGATGTAGTCGAAGCATTGTTTCTCTATAAATCTGATGGTGTTTTATTTATTTGTGTCCTGTATTGGTTCCAGTAAGACTTTTCTTTTTCCGAGTAGAGAGTAGCTTTGGAACAATGGTTAGGTAGTGAGTACCATTTAATGTTCCTGTGGTGCAGAGTCGAGGGTTCTAGCAGGTTGATTTTATTTTACATGTAAGTTAGGGCTGCCTATAGAGTAATAGATTGTTTTCCCTCTATATCTCTTAATTTTTCCTTAAGTAGCTCAATTATTACCTCTGCTAAATACTTGGTTTCCCTAGAGGTATATTTTTGTACCTGGGTCTTTCAATAATTTAGTTCATTTTTGTATAGTTATACATAGTGTTCTTCCTAAGTTAGTTTCTTCTTTTGCTTCCCAATTTAACTGAAGTAAAAGGTTTTGCATAGTTAGTTCTTGGTGTATTGTACTTTATTAAAAATAATGATTTTGTGTTATACTGGATGAAAAGTTGCGTCTTGCAGTTACCATTGACTTAATTGTGCCATCGCTGGTGATGTAAATATCTAATGGCGGAAGGTTAATATGGTTTCCATTGCGTTTGAGTGCTTTTCATTTAGTAAGAGATTCTAATTTGAAAGCTCAGTTTTTTTTTTTTTGGTCATTAAGTGATATAGGTTATAATGGGTTATATGTTTAAAAATGTACATAGGTTAAGTCCCATCTGATGTATGGCTCTTGGAGTATTAGGCATTTTTCTTTATTTATGGTTTTTGAAATGGTGTTTAGGTTAGTTTTGATCATTAATCTAGATTTATTTGAAAAGCCGTGGAATTGTGTGTTTTCTAGCTTTTCTTTTTGTGAAGGGGAAGAGCTTTTTAAGGATTGATTTTAGGTTTCTTTTGGAATTTTCCAGATTTTAGAGTTTTGATTAAGTCTGTTACTGTATTTAAGAATTTCCCCTCTACAAGTATAGTACATATCAGATACCCAAGGGTATAAAAACCTTCACTGTTAAGTTTTACTAGCAGTTCATCAATTACCATATCCCACAGTAGCGGAGATAGAACCCCGCCTGTGATCTTTGGATATTGAGACTCCATAGTTTCACCTACCAGTGTTGATTAGCTGTCCTATTGCTAAGATGTTTTTTATCCACTAATTGGTGTGTTAACGCCAGCTTTGCTACAGCTGATATCATTGATTTGAAAGAGGTATTGTCAAATGCCCCCTCTATATCTAGAAATGCTCAAGAGCTATTTCCTTATTTCTGTGAGCGTTTCTATTCTCAATATGAGTTGATGCAGAGCCGTTTCTGAAGAGTAAGGTTTATATGTATAATACATGCATAATATAGTAGAGAAACACTGATAATTTTAGAGGTTTCTAATGTGATGTCGTAAACCGTGCGAAGCCGGGCGGGTCGCTAGTTAGTAATAAATATAAATTAATAAAATATAGCTCAATACTTTTTAAATGTCATTTCTGATAACGTTCTTTTTTCCTGGTCTAGTCGACAATCATCCATTGTCGCTAATTGTTAAATAATATTTTTAAATAAAAAATGTCGTGACCTGCTGACACAAACATAGATATGTTATATATTTTTGAAAACGAAAAAATTCATGGAATCGGGATTTGTAAAAACATACAGGGTGTTCCATCAGTAAAGTAATACCACCCTTCACGAAACTTTCGAAAAAACACTGTATCTTTTGATCTTCTCTTTTTCTCCACATCAAATGAAAGCACAGGTCCCCCCAGAATTTAAAAATTTTTTTTTCCATTCAAGCAACGGATCATGCATAGGAAGCATTTCTACGATACACATCTACGTCTACAATATCTACACAATAATATTATAATTACGGTATAACTTTGCCGATTGATAGATAACAAAGAACCATTCTAACTGCTGCTGTCGTTCAAAATGCAGGCAAAACGGCGTCAAAGTCCGCGACACCATCTCGCATACGGTAAGCAGAACTGCTTCGTTGCCATGACAACCGCTGTAAACAACGCTGTGAAATGCAGCGAATTTAAACTGATGCCAATTCTGCATCAGTTGCTATGCGTACAAAGCGTATAGTCGCACTCAAAGATGGCAATACTTTTCAACAAGGCATTCAGCACACTACGTTTTGTTATAATTAATCATTATCTTAGTACCGATTAACTGAGTATGATAAGTTATACGATAAACAATTTATTTCTATTTAGAAAACAAACAGAATAAGTTAGATAAAAAATAATTTTAAATGGTACAACTAACTGGAAATTTTAGTTGGTGCGTCACTTGGTCCCCTGGTGAGTTGTCACGCTATCAGTCGAGTCATCTTTGGAGATACAGTGATTGAAATAAAAACATAATTATGAAACATCAATATATTTGTGTTCTGAAAACATTTAATACACATAATAGAATCATATTGATCACAGGTAGATGTACTATCTTGAAAATAAGAAATGGAATCAATAAAATTAACCTTCTAGTAAACTGGATAGCTCAGGAGGTCGAGTTAAGCTTACCTTGATAAGTACCTAATTAACGTTTTTTTTTTTTTATAATTTGGAGGGCTTATACTAGAATTAATTTCCAACCAAGTAACGAAAAAAATCCAAGATGGTTTCGTGGAAAGTGCAACCCCCTGTGTATTTTTGCATATTTGGATTCTACGCTTCAGAAAGCATATAACCCAAGGGTCAAATGTAGTTTTGGTAACTGAAATTTTTTTTTTGCAAAATGTTTGTATTCGTGGTAGAGGACTGCGATACTGCTCTAAGTACTCAAAAAGTATCTGCTATTATCCACAAACATAATCTTCTCAAAAACATACTCTATTTTCATTTTATTTGAGATACAATTAATTCATATCAGCTTTTTACCTGTTTGTTTGAGGAAAACTCATTTAGCTCAAATGGAATGGATAGTCATTCCTGTTTTAAATTGTTCCTTTAATAAGGATTTAAATGATATATAATAATATGCTGTCATTATTACCTTTGAAGTAAATAATGTAGAAAATTTAAAATAATTAAAAAAAAAATAATGTGAATAAGAAAATGTTTCCACCACCAAAACGAGATTTGGATAAAATCCAAGTGTAGGGTTTTATCCAAATATGTAAAAATATACAGGGGGTCCTAAAATGGGTTTAGTGCCATTTTCGGCGAAACCGGAAATCGGCCATCTTGGATTTTGTCGACACTTGGTTGGAAATAAATTCTAGTATAAACACCCCGGATTAAAAAAAAAACTGTTAATTGGTTTTCAAAATATAAACTTGGCCCGACCTCCTGACCCACCAAGTCAGTGGCGGTTGGTGATATTCAGTTAGCCATATCTTAAAAACGACGCGTGGGACCCACTTCACTTTTTAGGTGATGACTATACATCTCTTACTGAAAGAATTTTTAGTGAAAAAACCGTCAGCAAAGTTTGCGAAAAAAATCCTTTCTGTATGAGGTGTACAGTCATCACCTAAAAAGTGAAGTAGGTCCCATGCGTCTTTTTAAGAAATGGCTAACTGAAATATCACCAACCGCCACTGCACCCAGTATATAACTTCTAATGGATCTTATACATATTCCTATTACCTCAAATTTAATCAAGACATTTTACAACCTAAGTGTAATATTCCAGAAAATCTCATTTCCGTGATAATACAACATAAGAAATATGATATACCATACTTCAAGTAACTTAGTTTACTAATAATTATTGAAATGAATCATCCACGTGAACAGAAATAAAACAAAAGAGGTCGGGGGTGGGGGGGGGGGGGTGCCGCCCTTTTTTTTTTTTTTTGTTTTTTTTTGTAGCACAATTTGTGATGACTTATTTCTTTTAATTTTGGCCGAAGTATAAAAATGATATTTTGTTATAAAAACAATGCCTTTCTTAACAAAAGTGATTCCTTTTGTAGCACAAGTAACATATATTTTATCTATAATTTGAGAATAAATTTGAAAAATGTGAAAAAAAAAATTGTAGTACGTTATGGTTAGAAGAGCAATATCGATACCACCACTTTATGTATTAAACCACTGAAGAGCAAAATTTTACAATTTGTGCTCCTAGATTACCAATTTTAAAAGAGGCACGTATGGAAACATGTTTTCACTTTATATAGAGGTGGTCAAACATTAAGAGAATCATTTCTTTTAAATGTTATTGGTATGAATGAGATATATGAATACTATCAGTGGTAACTGACTACTTTACTATTAATAAGAAGTCATACTTAAATGTAAAGAACTGGCACTCGTTGCTAATACCACCTAACTTATAAGTAAAGAGACCAAACAAAGATACATATTTTTTAAACGTTTGTACAACTTGCTGACATAGCCAGCAGATGGAGTTGATTTACTATATACCCGCACATATTCATCTACTGATGATGCTGAAGATGCCACTACGAAGTTAGTCCAGTGCTAACTGTGGTATAACAGTCACCAGCCGGTCAAACTGTCTTAAACCTTTTTCAAGCACCGCACTTTTTGTTGAATTGTTATACATCCCTTCAAAATAGAAAACATTCAATAAACATCTCCGATGAGACTAGAAAACAGCTAAAATTACTGCTATGTAACAACGATAGGAAAAGAATGTGAATCATACAATGTGGAAAGTCTGAAATACCTGAAAAATTTGACAAACATATTTTTTTCTTGCAAAACTGCTCGAAGGGGCCAAAAGGTATTTTAAGTTTGTCTTTTGAAATACTTTAGTGCTGTGTAAAGTGGCCTATGTTTCAGTTTCAAAGTAGACACATTTTTTTTTAAATGGCAACCCTAATTTTTTTGTTCATAAACAGCATATATTTTTTGAGTATTGTAGTAAAAATATTTCATTTAAAGATCCATAAAATTGCAAATAAAATTTTAATTGGAAAAAATTTTACATAAAACATAACAAAATAAAACCATCAACTAAGGGGTGTGCAAACTGTTGTCTAGTAACTATTTGACAATGTCCTACTATCACAATAAGTTTATTCTGCACTCTCAATTATTTCTGGCCCGATATTCCATATTTCCTGTCGAATTCGTTCCTTTAAGTCATCTCTATTTTCGGGTTTATCGATGTAGACATTGGGTTTTAAATAACCCCAGAAAAAAATAAGGGGTATGCGATTTGGAAATGAGGTGGCCACTCTATAGCTGCATGTTGCCCGACCCATTGTTGTGGTTACCCAAGATGTTAACTAAGTAAGTGCGAACAGTGTATTATGGGAGGAGAAAAAAAATATTTTGTGAGATTTTTCAGATGTTCCAGACTTCTGTTCCACACTGCATCTATGTACTTTTTCAGCGGAAGATATCTAATTAGTTTACTTCACATTTGTGATACATTTTTTTAAATACATGTCTAATACTTGATACATCTGCTTCTCACAACATAAAAAAAATAATTTGTTTATCTAAAACACTCTAATAAATCAGTCATTTTTATAAAAGCAAGCATCCTTAAAATTAGATACATTCAGAGAACTAAAGTAATCGTCATGTAAAAACCTCACTATATCCTCGATTTTACATAAGTTAACTTTAGAATCCACAGAAATCAAATTCTTACAAAACCCTATTTGTTTTGTAACATCTTTGCCATTTGATAGTAGTCTAAAGTAATTTTTTTTTGCAACATTTGATTCCCAACTATCCTGGTAGATTTCAAAAATAATTCTTCCTGCATATCTCAGAAGGAATGGGTCATTTTGCAGACCCAAGGCTATTGCGAGTTGTTCTAATGTGTGATCATGCCCCGAGTACAATACCAGATTCGGGCCATTATTTGATGATGATACCTAAAAAGTAACAAAAAATTTATGGAAAACAATATACAAAATCAAAACATGGTCTTACCATGTACAACATTTGTTGCACTATGTGACTTATTAAACCATACGATTTTAGTAGGCAATACCTCTTCCAGAAGATATTTTTCCACTTTTGATAATTCACCCAATCTGTATATGCGAATATGCCAGCAACATTCTGTCTCCTGAAAAAGATTTTAATTTTGTCTAATCTATAATCAAATCAGTATAGGCTACTCTTATATCTAAGTTGATAGTCAATTTAATTAAATCAAAAACTGTTCTTAACAAAAAAAGCAATTGTACTAGATTTTAAAATGCTAGATAACTGAATGTTTGCCATAAGAATCATTACTACAAAATTTGATGCACAGGACACTGAAGAGTGAATAATGCATACATTTTTGTTACAGCAGTAAGGGTGTATTGTCATGCTTCAATATAGCACGCACAGTTATTATCATGCATATGAACATTTTAAACTTACTTTATACAGTTTAAAGGTGATTCACACGGCAACCCACTTCTGTGACATACAAAACTGAGGAGAGCATCACGTACCGCATGTGGATCACTGGCAAAACTCCCTTGTTCTGCACTAGGCGAGAACAGAGACTTTCCAGTCATATCAGCCAGACTGGCTACAGCTGGATGAGATCTCAATTGGTGAGTAATATTTTTCCTCACATATCTGAAATGCAAACGCAATACAATCAAAATTTAAATACAAAGTCAAATGCATCATCTGTTCTTAAAGATTTTGGATGGACAAAATGGTAAAAACATAAGCATACAAAAATTGATGAAAAGTTGATAAAAAAATAGCATAATTCAAAGCAGTTTTCAATTTAGCAGCATATGTATATTAAATGTGTTTTAGATTTACCTAAAACTATCCTATTAATTTTGAAGCAGATAATACATACATATACCTATTCTTTCAAGTTTTAGAATGTTTGTCTACCCGCATGTAAAACTGCATAAGAGTATCCCGCATTCCCCGCGGCGGGATGGCGTACTTCTGTGCATATGCGAGCTCCGGAGAGTTTTCGGGAAGGGTCAATGCCGTATGTAGCATGGGCAAGAAATACATACGTTTATAATGTACAAGGCGTTTAAAAAATTTTGTTTATACTTTCAGTATCATAGTTTTATAGTTCCGAGCCCTGCGTTGCCGCACACATTTCCGTACCCTAGTTATAATACCTACTTACTTTGATAATTTTTCTGTAATGGGACATCCACAATCCTTAAAACAAAAACTCATGCTCTGACTCTCGTGGATGTTAATTCTTGAAAGCGTTTCGTGAGGAATAAGACCAAAGAGAAATGCCAAAGCAGACTGGAATGTTCTTCTGTATCTTGTACTGAGCACAACCAGTTCAGAAGGCTGTATATATTTTATTTTCGGCCAAACCTGTTCATAGCTTTTTCTAAGGAGATGGCCTAATTTTAAAAGTTGGGCTATACCTAACAAAAAAAAAAAAACAGTGAGTCTACAAACTAAAAAAAAGGCATTTGAAGACAATGTATGTATATCGATAATAATGAAGTGTAAGATGACATACCCTGCATTGTAAGTTGGCCCAATTGACATTGTTTTGGATATGTTGGAAGGAAGGGAAATCCATGGAATGGCCCTGGACCAACCCATGACAATTTTCCAGACAATGTTTGGTTGTGCAAGTATTCCTTTAACATATTGTATATTTAAATAAATTTTAAAATCATTCTGAAAACATGAAATTTCACACAACAGTTTTTTTTATATGGAGAATCAACAGTATATATCATTTGACTAGTGTTAAAGTAACTGGTGGTAATAGTTTGTAACAAATTATGTTATTATATTATTATTATTATGCTTTTTGAGTTTTATCTGGAATTGTATTTTATGTTATGGTGTTAATATAATAATATGCTATAATATAATAGGATGCAGCTAATAATATACACTTCTTTTGTAAATATACATATTTAGAATTATAGTAAAATTAATAAGGAACCTAATTTTAAATTATAAACTTGGCAAAGGTGATAAACTGATAAACATGCAACTGCAAAATTATTTTAAAAAATAGGACATCTACATATAAGCAAAATAAAATCTTAATAATCATAATAATAAGATGATGGTAATCGATAGAATTCTCCCTATAATTTGATTTAATGATAGAGCACATGTTTTCTATATGAAAATTATACTATAGAAGATACATAAATCTGTTTTATTTGTTCATTCACCTTTATACTAATTATAATAATACACGAACAATTTAATCATAAGTTATTTTTAACTACTGTGGATTAACTTTCTATCTATAATGGTATAAATCATAAAAATCATTTTTCTAATTCAGTTCATTATTTGACTTGCACAAAGGATAGCAAACTAACACATATGGGTCATAATTTTTTTTTTAAATATTTGTAACTAAAAATAACATCTTCATAATATTTATACTGTTGTTTGGAATTGTTGCAAGATAACTTTAGCAATAAATCAATATCCTCATGGGCTAAACAAAATTAATCACACAAAACGTATGTAGGATAGTCTAAACTGTTCTTAAATTACTGATTTTGCTATTGAAGACTAACCTGACTATAAGACTGGCAGAAAATTTGGCTTATGATGCAATATTTATGTTATTTAATGATCATGTTACCATAAAGGGCCATATACATGTTCAAGTATATTGTAGATATTAATTGTACAATACTTGTATATGGCACAATTTATATTATATATAATTTTGCAGTATTTTTCGCAGTATACTTGAACGTATATGGTCGTTAATGTAAAAGTTTTACAGGCTTTAGAGATACTTTTTTTCTAGAATTAGCTTTATGTATTTACATATTTTCTATTTGTCTTAACTATAAAAAATAATTACCAATCGTTATTGACCAGAATTGGCTACAACTTTCAACATGATTTATATTTTGATAACGGTGCTGTTGTGGATGACGTATATTCAATTGTAGGAATTAATATAAGATTTTGGATGTTTGTATATATACAAACATATATGTAGATTTTACCTTATAGGAGGTCAAGATTTCTGCATTCTCTATGCCACAATTTATAGAAGATATTTTTCTAATGTGTTGCAAAGGACCTCTATCACCATGTCTGATTAATACAATGAGCCCCTTCAACTGCCATTTATCAGTCTGTACTATCCCTAAAACATTGTCATTTTATTTACTCAAACAAAAAAATAGATACCTATTATAGACCAAAGAATATTAAAAAATTAGAAAAATAAGCAATACTTGGGGAACACATATATCTTAAAGCAAAAAAAAAAAATTATTCCAAATTTTTTGGACGGATAAGTTTAAAAGCTTGAGAATTTTGTTTAATGCAGGATTGATACATTTCATAAAAGTATTGTATATTTACAGAAATTCAAGAAATAGATTAGAACAGCTAGGTGTCAACTTTTGTACAAAAATAGTGCCATTTTAAATTAAAGAAAGTGAAAAAGTTGACCGATAATTTTTTAAATCAACCCCCAAGTGAAAACTAATTAAATGGCTGTATTCTACAAGAGAATATGTAAATTCAGAACATATGGGTGTTATGTACCTTCATCTCCCAAGATGATTTCCTCAGGAAAATTACATATCTTAAAAATTCTCTTAGTTTTCACATCTACCGATAAGCTACTGAGTAACTCAGCAGGAGAGCTAGAAGGCTCTAATAACTTTTGTTTTGGTTCTAAAAACTTATAAATTCCAACTATCAATAATAAAATCCATACGCTCATCAAGAGGTAACAGTGAATTGCCTTGTTTTGAGGCATCCGTAACACATTTACAGTCATTCAATACAGTTGTTTTCAGTGAAGTCTTCGTTTACTGGGTAATTTTTATATGAATTCTTGATTGTAATTCATTTATATATAAATTATCTATTCTCCTTATTTCTAATTTTAGAGAATGTATATTGAGTACTAAATGAATGGACATTCCTTTATTATTTTCTTGAAACGTGTTATGATATCTTTACATGTTTATCCGGTAAATTAGAACAATTTTATAATCATCCTACTTTCAGATTATATGGATATTCGCAATTTTTCAATGTATGTATAAAAAAAATTATAGACAAAACATAACCTGAAAGTTTGGAATGAGACGTAAACCATAGCACAGAGTCACAGAGTAAAGCCTAGTTCTCAGAGCTTCGTCGTGTCGCTGGCGACACATCGCCGACCAATAAAAACGTTTTATTTAATTTCCCCTACATCCCACCAAGTTTATTTTACTGTCGCTGCGACTGCCGTGTGTAGTTGAAATATTTCAACTACACAATCTGTCGCGAGACGCTTCTTACTTTGTTTATGTAAATGGCCATTTTTTAATGGTTTCGACGTGACAAATAAGAACTTCGGCTGTACTTCCGTATACGGACTATCTCCAAATTGTTTGAAATTTGGTACACGGGTTTTTTTTTGGTGTGCTGAGTACGAATTTGCGTATAAAAATATCCACAAGTGCCCGCAAGTGTCCATAAGTGCCCACAAGCTAGGTTAAAAAGCGTAAAAATCGTTAAATGAAAGTGTTGGATATCTCGCTTATCAATATGGATTTCAGTATTTGGCGCTATGTGTTTTTTTATTACAGAAAGCAATGTTGCTTCGTCTCTCTTATTCTCTGGGCAGATTTCGATCCTGTATTTTTCTGGTTCTCCGCGTACGATCATCCTTCGACAACTTGTCAACGTTCCTACTTTCGACGTCCACTTTTACACTCGTCAATCTCAACAATAACACCCTCACCTACAATTTGGTCTTCCCCGACAAAACTATTAGTAGTTCATTGAAAAAAATTAGTTTTCAAATAAACCATTTCAAATGCCATATAGGAATTGGTATACACCAATATTACAATTTAAAACTTCCACCTTCGATATCTCGAAAACCAAGCGAGATATCGAGATTTTTTACATGAATAAAAAGTGTTTATTTTGGCCTGTTCTACACGAATATATTTAGCGCCTATATAAGTGTTTATTTTGCGGCGCCACAGAAATCGTAATCGTGCACATTTTAACCTTACTTGTGGGCTCTTCGAGGCACCTAGGGACACTTTCGGGCACTTGCGGGTATTTTCATACGTAGATTCGTGCTCAGCACACCAAAAAACATCCGTATACCAAATTTCAAGCGATTTGAAAATAGTCCGTAGTCCGTATACGGAAGTACATCCAGAACTTCCGCAAATACAAACTGTCTATTTAGATGTTTTGTGACAAACTGCAATATTTCAAATTCAAACTGTGGTATTCCGTGTCGCAACTACTGCAAGTAATAAACATTTTTTTAAGTAGTGGGGAAATGTCGCGGCGACATGACGAAGCTCTGAGAACCAGGCTTAAACCATCTGTGACCATAGATAAAAGAAGAGACGTAAACTCAACTGTGTACACTACACCATAAAGAAACGGTTTCTTTATGGTGTACACTACAAAAACTACAAAAGCCGCGTTCGATTTATTTGAGCTCTGCTCACAGTACCACAGAGTAAACCGTGATTTACTCTGTGACAGTACTTACTACTTTGTAGATTCTGGGTTCTGGGGCTTATTGCATAAAGGAGATAGGGCGACAATTTTCATGACAGGTCTGTAAAATGTCGCGACAAAAATTTATAAAAATTATCTGGTGATTAGAATTTAGAACATATACTGAAGTCGCCCTATTACTTTATGCAATAGGCTATTTGGAGATAGCACTTTCATGAGATCTCATATATACATCCAAAAAAAAACGTAATCAAAGTTGGCCGAGAAAAAATACGTATTTCTATTCTTAATCAAATTTATAACCTTATTTACTTGTCAAGGCTGTCACATTATATGACAGTCATTGTTTATTTTACAAATTGTGACAGTCAGTTGTCAAAAGTTTGACATAACCGAAAAGCTTAGACATGACCGGTATTTCCATCTCTCTCATTTATAGCCAGAGTTGATGACGTTCTTTTTGGATGTCTCTATAGTTACATAAAGTTGGAGTAAAAAGTAGTTGAGAAACTTATGAACCACCTCTTTAAAAACTAAAAACTATGTTAACCCTGGATAAATCCGGAAAAATAATAGTGTTCCCAGACCGGGAGCCGGATATTTTCGATGGACGAGAGAGTAGGTTTGCTGCGGCAGCCGGACGCATCCGTATATTGTTTCTTACACAGATATTCAATCTGTACCTGGAGCGCATGTCCTTTGCGGCCACTCTCACAAGGGTTATACCGGAATTATACAAGGGAACCGGATTTATACGATTTTTTTGCCAGCTATGAAACCGTTACTTTTAAACTAATTTAATTTACTTGTAAATTAGGTTTAATACTAAACTGATTTTTCATCATAATTTAATACACATAGGCATACATTTTGTGAGATGCGATTCAAAAAATCAAAACTTAGAGTATTTGGTAACCTACGTTTTGATTTTTGAGTTACACGACATGACTACAATATATGTATAATTAAATTACAATCGCTTTTAATTTAAGTAGCCTAGTGTCCCAGTTTATGTAATTTAGGCCAGTACAATCCTGGTATATACTTGCGCAAACTGTTCATGGTCTTGTCGTATGTTGTGTATCCAATATCCAATAAGAATAGACTCTCGGCGTGTGACTGCAATTTAATGCATAATTTTGTATTTAGGTATATTCACATTCACAGACTTGTATCATTTCTAATCTCAAGTGACTTAGTTGTCGTGTACATTACGTTTCTGAAAATTGTATTAAAAGCGGTTAACTGAAAAAAACGGGGTGAAAATGAACGTTATTTTTTAGTGCGTATTAAATCCGTTCTGAAGTTTATTTGAATAAACTTTTGTTTTTTGTCTTGCTGGGCACATATTAGCAGTGATGTTAGCAAACATGTGCACTATACCATTGTTGTTTTTACGGTAAAATTAATTAAGTGTCAAAATTTCGAAATTAGGGCAAATACACCGGGTAAACAACACCACGTGATCGCAGCATGGTACCAGTAGAGGTGGGGACGTAACGAGCTAAATTCACCTTTATTGTCAAAATATTCAAGAAATGAAGTCCAGTGATTGTTGAGTGAGTTACGACGAGGATACAGTCACGTAGCTGTTTAATTGCGAACAAAATCTTGCAAATTTCCCAAAAATGAAAAGATTCAACCCTAGAGGGTAGCGTTCTCAATCCTGCCGAACCGTGTGTTGTTTAAAGCTGTTGACATATAATATTACTTGCCTCATTGCTATTCAAGTGTAGTGCACACCAATGTCAAGAACACTGCAAAAGATAGACTGATTTTTCATATTATTTGTGAATTTAAATGACATGAGTCAAAGTCAGCGGGATACTGTTATTCATCTGGTTGCCGGGGGGTATGTAGTTTTTTTTATTTTTACATTATAACCTTTAATTAACATTATGTAATATTGGCTACACGCTAACAAAAAACCTTTCCGTACATTAGGGTATGTTATAAAAAACATCTATTTGGCGCCTGGTATATTCCTATATTGTCAACAGTTAATTCTATAAATAGCTTAGCACGCAATTTTTTTACCTCGATTTGACAACCTTACATATCGCGTCAATTTACCAGCTGATAGATAAATCATTAGATTTAAGCGTAGTTCTAGATTGAAAATTGCTTGTAAGATTTTTAATGTTTTGCAAAAGATAAATTTTCTTTAAAATAACCTTAAAATCTTTGAAATAACCTTAATCAAGTTCTAACTTAAGTACATACGCAGCAAAAAGCCATGTTTGTAAACACCGGTGTTGCATAATCTAAACCATTTAAAATCTGATAAATGATAAGAATTGGTAAATTAATTTCATGGCCGTGTTATAGAAATTAGATAGATAATAACTATAGAATCCTAGGTAGTATGGAATTTTACATGTTTTGGAAATAAATTGGCAAATTCTAACTGGTATATTCAGTCAAGGTTAAAGTGTGTGTGAGAATGTAAGCACATGGTATGTATATAGATATTAATTAGCAAACTTTGTGGATACCCACGATAATCTTCAATAATATGCAAAATTTTTGCGAATTTTTATATAAATTGCATACCTACTCCGAGATTTAGAATGACCTAAATGTCGGTGATTGTATACGATTTAATAGCACTGAAGACAGGAACATAATCAGAAAAACATACCTAATCTAATTACAATTTTGGCATTGTAAAATCTAAAAATGTCTCTTTGGTTATTTTCTGATCATTTTTCAGTGAACGCCAGTAAGAATTTAAAAAAGGCTTTCTTATACCTAAATAATTAGCTTTCAGGATGTATGTAAATTTGTGAAATCTGTGAACTGAATTTGAACATAAATAAATTTAGACCATGAAAACTAAAGGCGCCTACAGACAGGCAAACATTTCTTGAGATATGTACGCGCGTACAAGTACGCGCGTACATAAACGATTTGTTCGAATTGCCTACACACGAAAGATAATTTTTATATCCAGTTTGCTAATCAACATGGGGACAGTGAGTAACAGTGATTTAAATTTATTAGCAGTGGCGTGCAAGTTAACATTTCGGTTCGGTTAACACGATTTTTAAAAAAGATTTTCAGATGGTATAAAACACTTGAATACAAAGACTTTATTTAATCTCTTAAGTTACAAAGTTTTTTGGGAACTTACAGACAGACGGTCTGCAAAAACCCGACGAGGATTCTTAGTTTAGCTCTAAACACGTCAAGTGCTAAAAGAACAACTAACTGACTAAATTAATAATTAAAAAGGACTTGGCGGGTACGCCGAGATAGATGCTTACATGCTAAAGTTTATCGTAGACAAAGACGTCATATTTCCAGTGATAAAAACGGGGCTATGACCTATAACTTGCATAATAAAGACGAAACAAAATCGATTATTAAATAGACGAAACCGCACTGTTATTATCCCTCATACATAAATGCGTTTTGCCTACACACGGAGAGATGTGTACGTGCGACTTGTATGCGCGTGCAAAAATTCAAGCAGTGACTGAATACATCTTCGACAGATATTTTAGGCAGATATTGTCTACAAACTGGCGAATATGAACGTGCGTACTTGTACGCACGTACATATCTCAAGAAATGTTTGCGTGTCTGTAGGCGCCTTATAAAATACAACTTGGGACATACATACTACATATATATGCAAGTACAAACATATTTATGTGGTGAAAAATTTAATACCTAATAGGTCAATCAGATTACCAGTGGAGACTACTGGTTCCATTATCCACCGTGATTTAAAAAATTCCTGTTCTTTTTTTTAGTTTAAGAACAGTTAGTTTTGCAGTCCCAAACAGTTAGTTTCCCGTGACGCCAATTTTTAAGCAATAATTGAGCATGTTGCCGTTTTGAATTCAAATATGTTTTTATTTTTGATACTGTTGACCAGATTAATGAACCGCCCAAGGTCGGATTATGCAGTTATTCGCATCTTATTTATTATGTATGTGTACCTATAACAACTTTTTACGATTATTAGTAAATGTATTCGGAAATAGAACTTTCTATAACGAGAGTTGTAAGAATATTAAATTATGAGTGGCGTGTAAAGGCCGCTTTACAATTCGCAATTTTTATTGCCGGAGAAGCTATTTATTGCGCGCACGCCTATTTATGTCGGTTTGGACAATTTCTTAACAAATACACACAAATACGCCTGCGCTCAATAAAAATTGCTGCAATTTTTTTCCGGCAATAAAAATTGCGAACTGTAAAGCGGCCTTCAAATAATTAGGGTCATAGTTTTTATTCCATGACAGGGCCGTATTTAGGTCCGGTAACGTCATTGTCACGAAAAATAACACTAAAAAGAACTTCCCCATAAAAAGTCATAAAATGTGGGCCTAAAACGCGAAGAAACCTTGACTCAAGTACCTGTACACTACAAGTTTACGATTGTTTAATTAAACTTAATTTCCGATTAAAAAACCGTATTCTTGCCACAGATCACATGCGCGGTGGCGTCAAATCACATGCTTCTGGACTAGAAACGTTAGCTGATAATGACCTTAACAGTTGCACAAACCAAATTTGGGTTCCTTAGTACATAGAGACTAAGTAATTACTTTAGTAAATAGGTATGTATGTATATGAGTCTCAGTTGCAAAAATAGGTATTGTGGGAACAGGTATGCCCATGGAACAGGAATGCATATTACCTGTTATCGTGAAATTTTGGATACCTCGATGTAGCGAAGTTGTAGTTTAACGATATCGGAAGGCGGACGCCGCGTATGTAGTGTTGCGAAAATTCGAATTTGATATATCGAGAAAAAAATAAGTAGAGTAAAAATAGTAGTATTTATTATTTAGTAGTAGTACTCCGACGGGAAACGGAATTACGAATTATTCAACTGGTATACGCCTATACCTATCGAATATGTACGATGGATGTGGATCTTATTTTTTTTTTAGCTTATTTGTTTAATCTGCAGCCGATCGGCCCCCCTCAAAGGGTCAAGTAAAAACGGAAATACTCGGAGGACTGCGGTTGCCGTCTTTTTATTTTATTGCACGCCTCCCTATAATTTAAATGTATAATTCTAATAATAATAATTCGAATTATTAATTCCATTTTTAAATATGAATTATTACTACTAATTCGATAGTGAAAATAATTCGATTATTCCCAACACTACGCGTATGCATACCGATGGCCTTGAACGCATGCCCCAGGAGACGGGAAGCAGGCAGCAGGCAGTCTCGTCTCGTATAAAGGCCGAATTACACTCGAACCCCTCTTAAGTCGCCAAATCCGTGCATCATTACCTCGATTAAGTCGCGAAATTTATCCTCTCTTAAGTCGCGGTCATAACCTCAACTTTTTCGTGTTTTAGCTGCAAAAAGAAATATTTAGAGATATACCACAGTACTTGTTATAACGAAAAATGAGCCAAATGAACGAAAAATCAATGTACGTATACCCAGTCGTGCGTGACAAAGGTCAATTTTCCACTTGAATGAATATTTTAAAGATTAAATATTTTTAAAAGACACCTAACCTATTTTAAATCAATAAATGTATTACACAATAATTTTTTTTCAATAAAAATTGTACATATTTATGCGAGAATCCAATTTCCAAACGTAGTTCTAAAACTTTTACAGGCGGCGACTTAACCGGGACGGTTTCGCGACCTAATAGGGGGAAACGTGGTGAAATAACAGAGGATGTGAATTAAGCGAAGGTGAAATAAGAGGGGTTCGAGTGTATATGATTTTCCGCCGCTGTGTAAGCCACATGCTCGGTGTTTATACCCCTGCCTTTTATTTAGTCAATACTTATCAGTTTTTAAACTGTGGTGCAACTCAGTTTTACAATAAAATGTTTGAATCCTAAAGACTGTTTTACACATACCAATTTATTGCACAATAAATTAAAAATTTTTTTCTCAATAAATTGTCCAATTTTAGTAACTGTTTACACTTTGCAATTCATACATATATTTGTAAAAATTTATTGGCCAATTTCAACAGTGCCAACTCTCAATGACTAAAATCTAAGAGTTATCATAGGTTTGTTCCTAAGAGAAACCGCTTATAATCAACTTATCGTCAACTTGTACAATTTATTGTGAGAAAAATTGGTGTGTGTAAAACAGTCATAAAACAATGTATTTGCCAATATCAACACTGCCAACTCTCAATGACTAAAACCTAAGAGTTATCATAGGTTTGTTCCATAATAGCTAAGAGAAACCGCTTATCTCATTATTAGGTTGGTACAACGAAATAAATGTAAAAAGTTACTAAATATCCCTAAAATTGGCCAAGAAATTAGAGCAAGTTCTAAATTTTACAATTTATTGTGGTCAATAAATTGGGCGCAATTTCTGTTTTACACGGATTCCAATAAATTGAAGGTCAACTTGGACAATTTATTGTGAGAAAAATTGTGTGTGTAAAACAGTCATAATAAGATTTTTTTCGATCGGTCAGGGTTGCCTTCCAGGACTGTACTTAAATGAAAAGTGTACATACAGTGGTGTGCGGTGTGAAAAATAATAGGCGTGAATAAATATATAAAACAAATTTGACTAATTTTATGTCAAGATGTATTACGTTAAATTTCTCTATGGGCTGAAATAAATAATTTATTAAGATGTAGGAAACCAAAACCTATTCATATTTTAACAATATTGAGGCTAAAAGTATACAAAAAACATTTATAATCATCCAATAATATTGTGCAAAAAAAAGGTGTTTTTCTTCCAAATCCATAAAAAGTATCATTTAAAGTAGAATAATAAAATTAAATTAGCGTAAGATTGCATTCATATTTAGTAGACTATTACACCCGAAATGTAAAGAGATACATATGTTCATTAAATGAGATAGACGCAGACGTTATTGTGACATTTCACAAATCATAGCGAACTACCCACACTCCAGTCTTTGGGTTTGTCGGTGCGAGGGCTCGGTTCTCATTGAAATATAGAGGGTACAAAATCGACAACGACCCATCCGCTGAGTGGAACGTGCTCGATAGGTGTGGCAATTACATCTGTCTTATTTTATCCTTCAGTTAGGTCTTACTTCCTTCGTTTTTTCTTGGCTAGCTATTTCATAATACACCCTGAATATTGAGAATTATCTCCTCTTCCGGCACTGGAAATGTCAACTTTTTTTTGTAAGTTAAAAATACTATACGTAGCTAATAAATGAAATATATAATAATAAATTAATATTCTTATATTGGCGGTCAATTGTAAAATTTTTGATTATAAAATTTATCATAGTATAAAACAATATAATCAAATAGCAAATAATATTATCCTCGCGAGTTAAAACACGCGTTGCACGTTAACACGTTAAACGTGCAACGAGTGATCGGATACGGATAAATCATACAAAAATACAGATGCATATATATAATAATGTTAAGTCAAACAGAAATTTGAAATAGTCTACACAATATATGCACATAGCAGGATATAGTTACATATGTATGTCAAATT
Source organism: Aromia moschata (assembly GCA_029963805.1). Taxonomy (NCBI): domain Eukaryota; kingdom Metazoa; phylum Arthropoda; class Insecta; order Coleoptera; family Cerambycidae; genus Aromia; species Aromia moschata. The sequence continues at coordinate 1,158,947 of JAPWTK010000082.1, forward strand.
AATAACTTGTTGATCAACACGTAGAACACTGGTTTACAAAATACCCAACCGGGAAATAAGTATATTTTTCTAAATCGGAGATAAATGTGCCTTTACTAAAAAACTATATCTACAGGTTTTAAAATTTAATAAGGACATGTGTCCTTATCATATCTGTATATGCTGAGAGGTCTTTTGCAATGTATAAGTGGATTCGGGATAACACCCGAATAAATTATTAAGTACTATTAGTAATTTAATATTTTAATAATCATTCTAAAAGTGAACAGTTGTAGCACATCGATCATAATGTGAGTTATGTTTTACAAACTTTTACTTCTGGATAAGGTTCATTTATTGTTACATGTTAAATTCTTGTTTCTCTGACCTTATCTTGGTACTTATTTTAATTCTTGTGTGAAAACATTTAAAAATCGAATTAATGTTGCTCTGACGTCATGTACCCCTGATTGACGTCATGTAGCCCTAATTTCGGATCCCTAAATATTACACGAATCCCATAATAGGGTATATACAGGATGTTTCCGAATGAAGTAGCGTAGCATAAATATAGAAGTCAAGTTGATTGAACAAAATATACCTCAGATTATATTGGAATAATTTAGCATTATATTTTTACGTAATTTATTTCTTTTTAATTTTATGCGGTTTCTAAATAATTGCGTCTTGTGTCCGGTGTTATATTAATCAACATTCACGCAATAAAATTGCGATCAGTGTGATCACTATGTGATTGGTTGTTGCCAGTGTTGCTATTTTGTTGGATTGTTTTACACTATGTTTTTCAGTTTCAGCAACGTGTTGAAACTGATTTTTAATTTTAAAATTTCTCAAAGCTCAGTTCAGTAACTCCAATAAAAAAATTTTTTTGACGGTTTTCAATGACGGACAATGAAACAATTTCAACATACCCACATATGTACTGTATTTCCATTCTAAATTGAAAATAGGTAAAAAAAGCAAGGTTGTCAGATGTATTTTCTAAAATTGCTAAGCTCACTACACAAGTATACTTCATACTTCAGTAAACTGTTAGTTCGTGACGTTCTTAGAAAGCTAGTTTGGAAATATTTAAAAAAAAATACGTAGATATAAATTTATTAGTTAGCATTAAAATAAAGTGTTTAAAATTGCTGGAAAAAATAATTATAAATTAAAACAACTTTTGTATATGTATATTATTATACTTAAGAAAATTTTGAAAGCCCGCAAATCCTATCCGCGAGCGAAGCGATGTATATACTATTGGATTGCTTTGTATCTAATACTCCTTAAATACTTATTCGGTCCACTGTGCCATAAAATAAATTTTACGACGTCGTTAAAATGATTTACGACATTTGGAATTCTGACTTGTTTAAGACGCCAGTGACGTGTATTTCAGCTAGGTTTATTAAAACAGACAATTTTTTGAGATTGCCTGGCTAAATGAGCATTATTTACAGCACATTATATTACAAATATTAAGAGTTTTGTATGCAGGCTAATTTTAATCTCCTATATTGATTTTAATGAAAAAAATTATTTCACAATTTTCGAATTTATAAAAGATATGCACGCCCATGGAATCATAAAGTTGCACCACTTTTTTTTGTTCCTCATGCGTATTTATCATTTTAAATTAAAAATAGAAGGACTATACATATGTATACCAAATACTTTACATAAATAATGGAACGACCTCGAACTCAAAACTAATAGATTTGGCACAAGTCATTATTTTATCCCACATGATTTGTTTTGGTCAAATAGGAAGAAGATCTGCTTTTACCCCACTCATTTGTTTACATATCAGCAGAAACAGAAACATAAGGCAGTGGCGTGTCTTGTAGGAAAATAGAAAAGAGAATCAATTCTCAAATGTTGAATTTAAGGTTTCACCAACATATTGTTGGTTTTACTTGTTTACGTATGTATATAAAAGTATCTTCCCATTGATTAGCGACTACCAAATTTTAGGCAATATACAAATAGTGGTTAGTCAATACTAGGTTCATGTTACTTATCTTATGAATATGATACATATGTGTTTCAACTTCCTCATGGAAAAAACCGCTATATTCTCAGAATTCCAACCAATCACAAGTGAGACGGAACATACATATGTTTAGTCAAAACTCCCCACATTTTGGAGTTGATAATATTATGTGCTTTGGGCTTTGCATGATGTTCCTGAAAGAAACTGTGTTGTGTGAAAAAAAATCAGGGTTGTTACTTTTATGAAACTGATAAATATAAATATTTAACGATATATAGATAGAAATAGATAGATAACGATGTTATCTATGTATCTTTCTGGCGCATTCATATTTTACCAGTTAGTTCGTTTTATCACTTTTGACGCAAAAAAAACAGGCAAATAACGCCTGATAATAATAAAAAGTAATTTTCATTAAAATTGCCGACAAAAAAAGAGTATCTGAAATGTCTGAATATAATAATGACTAGGTATATCTTTGTTCATGATATAATGAGAAAAAACGAGACCTAATATAGAGGTTGATTTGTAATCATTATTTTCAACTTTTCTCTGAATAAAAATGGTATAATTTAGAAAAAATAAAAACTACATCTAAAGAAAACACAGAGATCTTCTGAAATATTCATAAACCAGCTTAGACACAAAAAAATCACCCTTCACGAAATGATTAGGCTAGTACGAGAAAAACACATTTCTCCCGTTAAAAGAATCATCCTGTTTATATGTTTATAATTTGATTTCTAAAATACGTTCGTAAAAGTAAAACTGTACCTGCTCATTTAATTTTTTTCACCATGGCCTTTTATTACTGCTATAGATGTAATTAGACAAAGCCATTTTTACATAAATATTTATTTCAATGTTTGTTTATCGTACAATTTCAAAATTGTACGATTGTTGTACATCTTCAAATAAATCGTCGGTTTGGAGGTAAAATTCATTAAGTTACACCAATCAGATTTGAACGCGATTATAAAACTGCGATTTTTTAAAAAACAAGTTAAAGAAAGTTCCATGAAAATGTTGACCATATTTTTTTACCAGTTAAAAACTGTTTTCAGATTGCATCTCTCTTTTTTTGTCTCTTGTTAGAAAATCGCAGTTGTCTTACAAACTTGCTTGATGTTACTTAATCAATTTTGCCTCCAAACCGATGATATATGTAGGCATACTTGCTCAAACCTGTTGCTCGACTCCTTGCGTTTCACAAATAATTTGAGGCAAGTTTGAATTTATTCAAATTGTTACGCAAATTTTTAAAATGGCCTATAAGACATAATATTAGAATGCCAAACTTTATTAATGTAGTGTACCTAAATAGGTACATATAATATGTTACTAGCGACCCGCCCCGGCTTCGCACGGTTTACGACATCACATTAGAAACCTCTAAAATTATCAGTGTTTCTCTACTATATTATACATGTATTATACATATAAACCTTCCTCTTGAATCACTCTATCTATTAAAAAAAACCGCATCAAAATCCGTTGCGTAGTTTTAAAGATCTAAGCATACATACATAGGTATATAGGGACAGACAGCGGGAAGCGACTTTGTTTTATACTATGTTATGATTACGAATATGTTAATTTTTCAATTTTATATTTTCAGTGTGGCTGGAACAACGGGCGCCATAGTCACTTGCCCCTTAGAGGTGGTGAAGACAAGACAGCAGTCGTCGAGGAATAGTTTCTTCGTAGTCCGCGACCTGTCCAGCGTGCCAGGGGAGAGTCCACTGCCGAAAACAACATGCCGTACCGTTCCAGAACAGAGGCGTAGGTTGTGGACCTCTTCTCGATATAGCCGGCCTCAAGTTGTAGCTCTTTCAGGTTACTCGTCGCCGCCGCCTCAGGCGCAGTCGGTCAGCATCGTACAATGTATCAGGCATATTATCCAACATGAGGGGCCTATGGCGCTTTTTAAAGGTAATTTTTTTGGAAATTTCTAATGTATAGGATTACCAAATTAACGTGCCTACTCCAATTTTGGTTTCTACTTTCAAAGATATGAAAAATTGTTAGATGTTGGTCCACAAACGGTAGAATTCTAGTGGTAGAAATAATTGACAGTTACTTGACGGAGATACACTGAAAACCCTTATTGGACCCTCTATTATCCGGACATTCCATTATCTGGAAGCTTTGACAGGAGCATATGTATGTACTGATACATTCGTTGTTTAAGATCCAGCATCAAACAACTTAGTTTTTTGCCAAACTGAGTTCATAATTTATTTCCATGAGAATTTTCGCACCTGAGAGATTGGAGGACTTGGTTTCTTGATTTATCCACCCGTAGCACTGCTATCTCCGGAGTTTTACCAACTTCACACAAATAAAATCTTCTGGCAGCATAGCACACAGTAGTTTTTTTTGCTCTACTGTAAAATTATGAAAACTGAGTTGTGTGATGCTGGATCCTAAACGGCGAATTATGTACAACAATAACATAACCGCACAAAAAAAAGTAATCAGTGCCTCAATTTGCAAATCTTACCTCAGTTTTGCCCTATACGTCAGGATTTCTTTCTACAGTCAAAGTCGTGGGTATTTTTAACTGTAGAAAAAAATCCTGACATGTATGGGCTAGTATAACTGTTCCACTATCTATCTATCCACAGAATATATATTTTTTTGTAAGGTTGTGTGATTGGATGAGCTTGTCTATAAGTATCAACAAACAGAAGAGTTTTTTATGGCAAACAACCCTTGATGTTTTCTTTTTTCCATATCTACTTGTCACGATTTTTTCTACAGTTAAAAATACCCACGAGTTAAGATACCCAAGAAATCCTGATGTGTAGGGCAAAACTGAGGTCTGATTTGGTTTCAACGGGCAAAAATATATGGTAATAATATGGTCTAGTCTAATTCACAAAATATTTTTTGTTTGTGAGGTTGTGTGATTTGACGAGCTTGACTATATCAACAAAGATAAGAGTTCTTTACGCCAAACAACCCTTGGATGTTTTTTTTTTTGTTGTAAAGAAAGGTGCATGATAGGAGGATAAAGTTATTCCTGATTTGTTGATTTCGTTCATATTATACTATAAATTTTTCACAGAGCAATAAATGCATATGCGAATAATGTACATACAGGGTGTTCCACTTAAGGCAGTTCTTCCGTAACTGTTATATTGTAAATTTAAGAAAACAAAGTTTCAAATAAAAGTTTCCCAAAATAATGTGGTGCATGTTTGTAACATATTTATAATCATACAGGATGCTACATTTCTTATTACCTCTGCCTTCATGATTTTCAATGGAACACCCTATAATTTAGACATTTTTGAATACCCCATTAAATTTCAGGATGACTTTAATAACCATACATGGTACCTAAAACCCACCGTTTTGGAGAGTCTAAATAAAAAAAGTTTGAGATATGTGGTTTTGTTTCATCATCAATCATCAACAGTTTGATGCATCACGAATTACTCTTTAATTTTCAATGTTGCAAAATGATGTAAGTTATTCTGTGTCGCAAATACCAATTGTTAAACCTGACAATTTTCCAACAAATAAGTTTTTGTTTTCAAATGGAATGAACTTATATCCTTGCAAACAACGCGAAATTGATGATACAATATTTGAAATTGTGGATATAAAATAAGAAACATAGGAGTTATAAATAAGCAGTTACACTGTAAGTGGCAGTATTTCTAAATTGACTTTAAGAGGAAATTAGTTTAGTAGCAATATACTAAATGTGTTTGCCATAAATTAAAAATAGAATCTGACATTTATAAATAGCTAGGAAAGATAATGTTGTTTTTTGCATGCAATAAAATTATTATAGGGACATTACGTTCGTGCAAATTATTGACGTGCAAAATCTAGCATATATATGCAGTTTATTTTTAATTGCCAGAATGTCTGTTACAAGACAAAAATATTAACTTGATGCCAAATTTAAATTAAAGATTGCTTTGTTGTGTTTTGCGTATGTAAATTCATAATATATTAATTAATTGCTTGAAACTACTGGTCTAAAAAAAAATCCATTTGTCTCTGTCGTTAATTTGGTAAAAATTAATACGCTTTTTATTATAATTATTTTTCCTAATCCATATTACATTTAAATTTTGCATAAAATTTTGAATGTACAGAGGATCCGCGATTATGTTAGTGTGTTAGTTAAAGTGGATTTAGGGAGATGAGGCAGACAATCATTATATTGCACGATTATAGATAAATGAACATTCCGACTTTCCCCACAATTGTTGAATTAGAATTTATCCATTCAATGGAATTTGACATGGTTATTTTTGTAAAATTGCGGGCTCTGTGATTCGATTAGAAGGTTATGGTCTTGCCCATTTATTTCAGTTATTGAATTTTAACTTATTGGCCAGTCGACACTAACAACCTTTCGTACTGTTTTTCATGACCTACTACTATTATAAATATTTTCAATTTGTGGTAGCATGAATTTTAGATACTGTAACATAATTTTTAAATATATTTTATCGGAAAATGGTGTGTTATATGGTGTTCATTTAAGAGTAGATACCTAGTTGTCTGTAGTTTTTCTTTATAACAAATAGCCACCATATGAAATTTCCGTTTTTTAGATACTATTTTGAAAAACACAATTTTCTTATGTCACCCTCAAAGGATTGTAGCTCCGTTGCAAACAATTTCAGGGCGCATGTTTATAGGAAAAAATAAATAATTTTTAAACGTAGAGTAATTTATTAAAATATTGCGGGCTTATTTCGGGACACTCTGTATATCATAGACTTCTATTGTTCTAGGTCTTGGTCCGAATTTAGTTGGAGTAGCCCCATCGAGAGCCGTATACTTTTGCACATATTCTCAGGCGAAGTTATTTTGGAATAGGTTACTTCCTCCCGACTCGCCGATTGTCCACGTTTGCTCTGCATCCTGTGCTGGATTCATGGCTTCCACTCTTACTAACCCCATATGGTTCGTAAAGACACGTCTTCAGTTAGATTTAACTAGAAATAGTGAGGTGACTGCTATGCAAGTCGTCCGTAGGATATACACCCAATCGGTAAGTCTTTTTTAGTAAACCATAACTGTATTTTCATTTTTGCTTAAATTAATCTGTGTTGGACAAAGCAAGAATTTCATATTCTATTTATTCAATTACAGGGCATTTTAGGTTTTTACAAAGGTATAACGGCCTCGTACATGGGCATCTCTGAGACAATAGTTCATTTTGTAATTTATGAAGCCATAAAAGCTGAACTAATGGCGCACAGGTCACGCGTCTCAGACGAAAAGAGCTCTAAAGATTTTCTCGAGTTCATGTTGGCTGGAGCGATATCAAAAACGGTGGCCTCTTGCATAGCGTATCCTCACGAGGTCGCCAGGGACACGACTAAGGGAGGAAGGGAAATAAGTACAACGCCTTCTGGCAGACTTTAGCATTAGTGTACAAAGAGGAAGGAGTCAGAGGGATTTATCGAGGTCTAACGACTCAACTAGTGAGACAAATCCCAAATACTGCGATTATGATGTCTACGTATGAGGCAGTAGTTTATATCTTGACTACAAAGTTTAATACTGAATTTTATGCGAAGGAGGAGGAACATTAAGTTTTTGGTATTCCCTGAAGTTTGTGGATTCTAAGTCATTTAAGAGCTATTTGGGTATTAAACATCAGATATTCCTTAGCACTGGGAAGAGGAAATCATTGTGATAACTTTCATCTGATGTGTGGTTTCCTAAATAAGAGCCATTTATTTATCTTTTCATAAGAAAATTTTAAGGGTTGAGACTAAACCATTTTAGATGTGACATTGTTATGCTAAATAACGTGAATAAAAGGAACATGCCTATAGAATTTTTTTGTGTTCTGATTATTTGATAAAAGCAACAGTAGCGAATATTTTTGTTGCTATAGGTAATTGCAGAGACTAACATTTAAGAGGAAAAAAACTTTACTCTCTTAAATGTTCAAACTCTTTACCCTTTATGCCAAATATTGTGTAGGTACTGTTTGTATTTGTATAAATTTATAATTACAGCACAGTTATTCATACAATTTAATCCTTGAATCATATTGTTTACCTGTGTGTTGACTGACTAGGTGTCTGTGTTTATGTGGTTTAAAAATATTCCATTTATTTTTTTGCACTTTAATAATTCAGTGGTGTTAGTTTTAATAAGCTTTATTACAGCAAACTAAAAATAGTTTTATTTGCATAATATGTATTATAAAGTTAATGTAATTGATACTAAAACCTATCCTACACAGGGTTTTAATTATTTAGGCATTGAAAAAAGTGTTCACTTGCCAGTTTTAATAACAAAATCTTAGCTAAGGTAGTGTGTACACCAAACATCGGCCAGTTATGAAAAAGGACAAATAGAAGTGAGACGCTCGAAGGTAGTGAGGGAATAAGACCAGCCTTAAGTGTAGCATTTGTCTTTTTTTTACAACCGGCCGATGTCTGCGGTGTGTATACATAAGAATATTGCTCTTTTGTGCCAGTCATTTATTTTTCATTTGTGATTAATGTTGTTTTTGTTGTGTTTGAATTGGTACTGAATTTGTGATACTTTGTCTCACTTTGCTAGTGAGAATATTTTGTTCTGGAAACATTCCATTTTTTGATGTGGGCTAAACCACAGTGCTTCAAATGGAATACATTTTGAACAGAGTGTTATGTTTAATAATTAGTGCCCTGTGTTTTTTTTTAAGATCTGACAAATACAGAAATCTCTTGCTTTACTCCTTACTTTGTTGTATAAATAAAACAAATCTGCAGATTTTCAATTTTTCACAGTTATTAAACACAAAAGTGTGATGTATAGAAACCATGCTAAAACACGTACAAACAGTATTATATAAAAAATATCTAACACCTGGTACAGTTATTGTGAAATCCTTGCGCATATACTTAATTTATATAGAAGTGAATACATTTTTTAAGATGCATCTTTTTTTTTAGTTTTTACTGAATAATGTAAATAGTAGTAAATAAAATATTTTTTCTCTATACTGTTTTATTTACTTAACTGCCCTGTAAATTTAGTTTACAATTAGACTAATGTGCAACCATTATTATAATATACAGGTTGTCCCAGGTCTAATATAAAATCATTTAGGGATAATTCTGCAATGAATTTGTCCTTCCTTTGGTGTAGGTAAATAAACCCTCATAAGGGATACATTTGTGCTACTGTCCTTTGAATTTTTATTTTCAAGGAATTTTCCGGAAATGTTTTTCCATGTGTGTATTTTAGTTTTTCTCATATTTTGAGACTGAGTATCTAAATTTTAAGTTAAATATTTTTTTCCAAGTTAATAGTGTTAGAAAAATAAAGAGCATTTTAATCAATACATATTAAGTTCATGTTAGAAAATTAAAAAAATTTATTTAGTATTAAAATATAATATTCTAATAGTCAATTTAATTATTGCAATACGCCTTAGAAAGCAAATTAGTTAAAAATTTTATGGGCATTTAGATGCTCTCTCTAAAAGAGGAATTAATTTTTTTATCAAATGCAAAAATAATGGTCCACCTTAAAACAACCTGTATTGCTCCTGGAGCACTCTGTTTAACATATTAAGAGACAAACAAATTACATTATATTTTTACACCATAGATTATAAATTTAGAAAGATGTAAAAACTTTTTTTAGTCCCCGTACTATTTTAGGGACTGGATATTTATATGTTGAACTTGGCAAACCATAAAAACAAACTCGGCCTTGGTACGTCAACAACTAGGACGTTAATCTGTGGGCACAACATATTGTTAATCTTAATTGAATGTTATTGCTATTCTCCATTATGAGTAATTTTTTTTTTATAGAATAGGAAAGGTGTAGGTTACTTATAGTAGAATCTCGCTAGTGTGACCTCGGATCGTCTGACTCTTCGCATAATCCTACGGTCTCCGCATTTCCGCTTAAAAGTAAATTTTCGAAAAACCAAAATACAGTATTATGTAAACAAATATGATATCCTGCCAAACTCATTCATTCCAACCCCTTCATTGTATCCTAAATTAAAAACAGATCTACAACAAAAGTCCCTGACTCACCATTTGCAATAAACAAATTCCGCTTTTTTTAACGTTTGTAAAAAAATATGTAATAAGTAACATACATTGTATAAAAAAATATATACATGTAATATGTAATACTGTACATTCAGAAATTACATATTTATTCGAAACATCTTGATTTTTTTATCCCTCGGATAATCCAATCTTTTTTGGGATCCAACCTATCCCTTAATCCCAACATGATCGGGTTGGTAAGGTTCTACTGTTTTTAATTATAAACTATGATAGTTACTGTTGTTAAACAATAAAGTAATATATTTCTGTAATAAAATATCTTAGGAATAGCCAAGAATGTTTGTAAAGACTATTCCATTGAGATCTACTGGAACAGTATAGAATAAACGAACATTTAATATATTGGAATGCTGTGGGTATACTTTTAACTTTTAATATCAAAGTAAAATGTACGAAGAATTATTGAGTCTGAATTACCTGGGAGAGTAAAACAATTTGAAAACTCTACTTGTGAGTAAAATAATACTCTATATTTCTTTTACATTAGTCATAAAGATAGTTTATTACGATTGATTGTCATATATTATCAATTACGATGTGATAATTTATAAACACAAAAAAAATTACCATACATTTTATCAGGTATTTGGTTGAAATTTAATTGTTCTAAACATTTAATAATCAAAATCCATTAAGATTTATACAACATATACATCATAAATTGTATATTCAAAGTTGTTGCAGCTTGAAGATGTTTTAATGCCACATGCTCTTGGGACAAGAAAATAATTTTGCAAAAGAAAAATGAGACTATAAAAACAGATATATTATAAATAATAAACAATTTAAAACTACAGCACTTAAGGACACAATATAAAAATACAAATTAAATTAATTTGAAACGACAACTACAATATTGCATTAACTTAATTACAATTAATATCATGCGGAAAAATAAATATAACATTAGTTCCTACTTACTTTCAACTATAAATTGTCGTTAAAAATAATACTTTTTTAATAAATAATTTCAAACATTTACACATATATGAAGTATATAAAATTAGCTTTCGGTAGGGAATTGTCAGTCACGCTACAGTTCTTGATGGCTCATTGCCCTGGCCTGTGCACGTGCTCGCTTTTCGTATTCCAAACGATTTTGACTAAAAAAATAAAAATAAAATAAGTTCCCATTGTTTGCATAGTATAAAACAATCTCTCTACATCAACATTAGAAAATGTAAATTGTACTATAATTTTAAAGTATTGTATTAGAATTTTGAAGTTAATGAATAGCTTCACGTATAGGTAAAGGATTTTACCAGTATATTGTATAGGCCTCGGCTTGAGCGGGATCTTTAACATTAGGTTCGTTAAGTAAGTCCTGTATGCCCAGCAGGATTTGTTTGATTGTTATTGCTGGTCTCCAGTCTTTTTCTTCATCCAGCAATGATAAACATACTGTGCCAGATGGGTAGACATTCGGATGGAAAAGTGGAGGTTCGAACTTACATTTCGGGGGACTGCTAGGATAATCTTCTTTAAATATCATACGTAATTTATAGTGGCCACCTTCCCACGGTGTCTGAAATAAATATATTCTATTTATATTTATATACAAATATGTAGTATATTATAGGAAAATGATCAGGTATGAAATATCAAGAAAACTAAACTGAAATCTGAATGTATTAATCTAAAACTTTTTGATTCTCATCAAACTAATTAACACTAAGAAGGTTCTTACTCCTTTTTTTCCAGGTATACTACATTCCCAGTTCATTAAGTTCAACGATCCATCAGGATTTTTTGAAGGCCTTGCAACAAAACCCTACAAAAATGTATAGAATGAAAATAGACACTGAATTCTCTATGTCGTAAAGCACTTACAAAAGGGTGTTCTTTTCTCCAAGCTTTTCTTTCCTCTGCCAAACGAGCTGCTGCTATACCAGACATTCTGTATATAAGAAAATAACTCGTTTAAATAAATATTTTTAGAAAAATCTGGAACATCATACATATCTAACACATTAATACAGAGCAGTAAATATGTAAATCTAAACAACTTACTTTATAGGAATAAAATTATTTTATTTTGATACGCGTTTGGCGCTCAAAAATAAAACCAGCAACCAGCTCCAAACCCAACAAATTAACGTCCTTTTGACAGAGTACAGACAAATACATACATATGTATCAAGCAGGAAACATAAGTTTTGTTAGTTTAGTAATATTTGCTTTTTAATGTTTAGTAATATTTCTATTGGTACTTCGTATATACTAATGGACAAAAGAAGCGGGAACATTCAAATATATAAAGCTATAACACCTGATTATCTATTAACAATAAGATATAAGTTCTATTTCATGAATTTCAAGATATTAAATATTTTATTTCCAACGGGTTGTTGTGCTTCTGTTCGACTTCCACCAGTTGTGTTAAAATCGGCAGGAGACACGTCATATTGACAGTGTGTGCTCTCTTTTCTATAGTCTTCTTGAATTATTTCCAATGCTGAAATGTTAATATCTTATAATTAACATTTTTTTTTAAATCCTTGTATGTACCTTTTTGAAGATCTAAAGCGTCCATTTCTTGATTTTGTATTAGTCTAAGTCTCTGACGAAATTTGTCTGCTAATTTTTTTCTTCTGTAATCTGCCTCAATTTCTTGTTTCGTTCTAGGTACTCGAATTTTAACGCAGCAGCAGATAAAAATAACTTAAACAATAGTGTATCTATATTATCTTATAGTTATTAAATTGCTATATGCGTTACCTAGTATTGTAAATGCAGAGAAGCAGAAAAATATGTAGTGCCAAATTCGAAAACCGTATCCTGGAACAGCAGCTCTTTCTATCCACGGTTCATTTTTGTCATCCGGATTAGCATAGAACGTAACCATTTTGTCTAAAATATTTTCTATTTAGGGTTGTGTGTATAGGACGCGAAACGTTTCTACTATTAACTAATGCGAATTATTAAGGGATGCTATTAATAGCCGCACCCTATTTGCTCTACACGCCCATTGCGAGTCTCATTTAATTTATTTCCACATGCGATGATCTAATGAAATAATCATTTTCAATTTCTGATGGAGAATACCGCGTACACACGTAACTAATTTGTTAGTATTAAGTTATAGTTATAGGCGTTATACTTATGTGATATTTATCATGAAGGATGCAATGAGATAGGTAATGGCAAATGTGCCCTTATCGCGATGTTGATAATATTGACTGCCTTCAAAGTTTTAATTCAATTAACGTATTCTAGCTCTAGGATGAAAAACAAAGTCTTTTTTAAAAGTGCTGTTTTCGTTGCTGAACTAATCGTGCGTATTTTGGTTCACTCTGTATTTTTAAGTTTAAATAGTCCGCTTTGTGTACGTCCGGTGGAAGTCGAGATAAATCGAAGTTCACCGAAGTGTCAGAAACGAACTGCTGATACTGCGGCAAGAATCTTGTAACCTTTTATTTTATCTCGAACTGTTTTAAATAAAATTCCCGATGATTTGCTCATGATAATAATGATTTTTCTGGGATATAAACGAGTTTTAGTGGTATTCGATTGTTCTTATTGTTTGTGAGTTTACAAATAAACGTTCAAACTGGCGACCGACAGTGATAGCAAGTCAAACATGGCTTCTTCGGCGAGAATTATTCAAAGTAATTCCGCATGGTTTCAGAAAAAATTAATCTGAGGCCGCAACATCGGGGTGTCCATTTAGTCACTGAAGAAATTCTGAGACAGATACCGGAGTTATCTCAGTTCGCCATGGGATTGTGTCATGTTCAAAGTAAGTCACTCCTAGCTGTCACTTGTTTTTATATTCCTAGTTATTGTTTTTATTTTATTTTCTGTGGTTTTATTTCGGTTTTTCAGTTCTTCATACTAGTGCCAGTCTGGCTTTAAATGAAAGCTGGGATCCAGATGTACGAGATGACATGGAAATGATGTTAAATAAAATTGTCCCCGAAGGACTGCCTTATCGGCATTCATGCGAGGGCCCGGATGACATGGTAAACTGTTTTTATTATTATAGTTACAAGAAAACACTAATGATTATGGTGTATACTTCCTGAATGTCAATCTTAAGAAAGAAACATGGAAATTGAGATAATTATGTTAATTTATCTGGCTTGTGATAATTTTGCTGAACCTGGGGTATCTAAATTATTTATTCTGTATGTACAGTTTTGTTTGGAACTTTGGAATGTCTTGTAATTATGTAGACAAATTTGTAGTAGGTAAAACTCTGTAACATTTATGGAGGAGGCATTTGCTACCTTGTCGTTTAAAAATATCTGTGACTAATTAATTAAATAGTTAATAATAATTTAATGAGTTTTCATCTTAAGGTTTACATTATAAAATTATATGCTTTTAACACTTAAGTATGTCATATTTGGAGAGTAGAATATATGGTAACTGAATCTAACACCTATATGTTTGTTTATGTTTATCTAAAACTATGTTTATCTAAACAAAATTTTCATTGTCATTTAGTCATTAGTATCTTTGTAGAATAAACATTTTGGCTGTGTTCAGCGAATAGTCCGACCAGGTAGTCAGACATTCAACATCAAACAATTGGCTGAACAGGTTTTTCTACTTTGATAAATTACAGTACACATAACCTTAACATAAAATAACTAAACTAAAATGAAGACGAGGCTACACAAAAAAGAAATTCGATAGCTGCCCTCATATATGAACTAGAATATTAGTTATAAACAATAAATATAGTTAGATTAGGTACAGAGTAGTAGGAACAGAGTTCATTCGCTGAAGGGTCTCGACCACCAACGTTTGATTTCAAATTCCGACCAACTTTCCCAATCAGCTGATTGGACCACTGAAGTATCTTTCTCGCTGAACTAATTCGACGAGTCCAACCAATCGCTGAACAGAGCCTTTATTTATTTAAAAAAAGACGTTATATGACATTGATTATCATTAACACATTAGTGTGGCGATAATGTTCTTATGTTCTATGCATACATTTATATCTGTTTATGTACAACTTCTCCATTATTTAACACTAATGATAGTAGAGAAAAAGCCAATTCCGAAAAGTGATTCTTTGATGTGCCGGCTTACCTTATAAAAAAATACAAACCCATACCATCTGTCATTCAACAGAATCAGTAGTGGCTACTTTTAACATGTATTTACATTTTGGCAACACAACCGTTGATGGACAATGTAAATGTTCAATGATAGACCTGAGTGTCGGTATCTGAATGATCCTAATTTTATAGTGTGCATATCGTAACCGTAAATATATAAAGATGTAACCGTTTATTTAAATGATAGTTTTAGAAACCATTGCATTTACACAGAGTAAAGTCAATTTGTAATTTGCCAAATACTTTTTTTTAGCATAATTTCTATTTTGTCATTGTTAATTTTTTTGGAGTTCTATAAACATTCATATAGTTACGTACCTATCATTTTTATCACTAGAATTCCAAGTTAATACTAGTTCCAAGTTATTAAAGTAATGACATGTTTTGTTACTATTACCAATAACCAATACAATATTTTGTTTATTGCTTTACTTTTGCACTGCTTCACCTTGAAACAAAATTGACTTTTTTTAAAAGAAGTTTCACTTCTGGCAAAAGACTTACGTCACACCTAATTATAAATAAAATCAAAAACTATCTAATGGTCAAAACATAATGATATACGCTTATTAGTGAATATGGAAAGTATGGTAAAACATATTAAGTAGTGAAACTATGATTTTTTAGCAGACTTTTTTTTGTATAAAAAAAAACAGTTTTTATCAATCCAATCCAATCATCCAAAAAAACGTCATCAACTCTGGTTATGAACGAGAGAGATGCAATATTTACGAAAAAAATAAAATTCTCAAATAATCTATTGAACCTTTTGAAATGGGCAATACTTGAAAGTCAAATTCTTCAAGCCTCAAGTTCCTCAAAAAATTCCATTGTATTGTTTCCACTCTATTTCTATTCCGTTTTGCGTAGAAAATGTCTTCTATCATAATTTATTAATAAAGTTGCAATTGGTTTTTAAAAAACGTTTTTAATTTGTGTTTTATAGTTCCAACTTTCAACTCCAAGACTTAGTGGTTACATCTAGTCATAGAATTAAAAATTAAACTTTTTTTTGTGATTTTTTTTTAGTAACCGAGCTATCTTTATTAATTTTTTTTTCAAATTATTGTACATTCTTTCAAAAGTTTATATTTTTTTAATAAAAAATAAGAAAAACAAGGTGGCATTTCTCCAACAGCCTCTGTTATATGGAGCTCTGTGGTGTACACTATATCTCCAGAACTACTGAAATTATTTTTATGAAATTTGGTATATATTTTCTTCATATGTATTAGCTATATTGTTCATGAACTAACTCATGAACAAAATATTTCTACTGAGCACTCAATTTTTCATTAATTGGCATTGGTTTAAACGAAAGAGCGACAAATTACATTACCGAATTTTATATTTTCAATCAGTTACAAAAAAAAAAGTTTTCAGTAAAATCCTTCGAACTAGCTATATAGTTGGAGAAAATATATACCAAACTTCATGAAAATCGTTTCAATAGTTCTCGAATTAAGTGGTTTTTTAAAAATAGTGATTTTGAGAGAAGCACTATTAAGGGTTTAGGTTTTATTCAACAGTAATAAAAAAATATTTCTCACTAGAAAATGAATATGAAAAATGAACTCCAGGGTCATAAGGTGAATCTTTAGCATCTGTCATAACCATCTATTTGTCGCCCCACCTTATTTAGAATGGGGAGTGGGACGACTCGAGAGCAGACTTTAAATTAATATTACTTAGTTTTTAACCGATTTTTATAAAACTTCGAGAAATTATTCTTAAAAAAACCATACTAAAAAAAGATTATTTTGAATTAAAAAAGATTTAAGTAAAAATTAAAAAATCGATTATTTTTTGTACCTAACTGACTAGGTATAACTAACTAGGTATAACTCTACTGCTATAAAAATGAAATATTTTATGGTTCTCAAGACTTTTAATGCCAAATACTCTTGTTTCTTTTTTATACTGTTGAGATATCCATCCAAACTGTATATTCGTTTTAGACTAGTCTCATATTACAACTTGGGAAAAAATGAGGGATCATTTGACATATGTAATATAATAATATAGTCAAAGCAAAAACAGGTTAGAATAAAACTATTTTATTGGATAATATATATTGAGGATAATTTTCAATAAATTTATGAAAGACAAGAAAGACAACCTGTGGGTTATATCGATTTTTTCTCAATCTGTGTTTCTGTAAAAAATTTACATTAATCTGATTTTACTCTTCTAATGGTAGTCATTTATAGTTGTTAATGATTGATTGATGCTTTCTATATCTTGGCGCATAAATATTAGCTTTAAAGAAGTAATAAACATCCAGATGGTACCAATTATTTCAGCTCAACAAAAAAATAATTTTCTATTACAAAGGATGTTCGGGAAATGAGTATACAATGTAACAGCAGAGATTCGTTGACTCATTACAAAGATATTTTGTTATTGCATGAATAACGGATACTCATTTTTTTTTGAATAGGTGACTTGATTTAGAAGCTTTTTTACATTTTGCAAAATCTCAGATGAGTGGTTTAGCCAATAAAATATAATTTTCAAATGACTGTATGCCCAGACGGCTATTAAACATAGTAGCTGGTAAGCGTAGGAGACTTTGCATTTGCAGGCTCTAATGCAGTTATCTTCTAAAAATTTATTTTAAAATTAGTTTCTACCATGAAAATTTTCATATTGAACACCCTCTAGTAGCTAAATGAAGCAAAAAGCGATACGCAAAGCAACTATGGCTTTGCGTATCGCCATACTTGGCCTAAATCATTTTCTTTTGGGTCACGGAATCTCTGTTATTATGTTGTACACTTATGTATTTGACACCCTTTATATTATATATACCCTATGGAAACTGGCATCTATTGGGTGGCATTTAGTATGCTGTCGTTTTTTTGGAAGAATTTTCAATGTTTTAAATATGTAAATCACATATCGTTCATATTTCTTCATTGTTTTTGCAGCCCGCTCACGTCAAAGCATGTTTTCTGGGCTCATCCCTTACGATCCCCATAACAGAAGGCAAGCTGAATCTGGGCACATGGCAGGGCGTATGGCTCTGTGAACACCGGGACCACGCCGGCTCTCGAAAGCTACTAATAACACTGAATGGTTGCCTTCGAGACGCCACCTGCACTCCACTGTCCCCCGTGAGCCCCATGGCCAGCACTAGCAGTTAGGGAAAACACTCGGGCATTCGCTGTCGAAACACTGACTGCCCCGAGTCCTTAAAAAATCACAGTTAGTGGCACAGACTTAAAAAAATAAAATATTACGACAATATGTACATAGTTGTACATTGTATATTACTGAGGTTCTTTGTTTGGGTTACCGTAGTTAGGTGGGATTGGTTTTTTTGTTGCGTGGAAAAGTGTTTTATTGTGCAACCGGTTTCATAAGTTTTTCTGGCAAACGCGGAGGAATATGTAGCGCGGAAAAATGTAAATAAAACACTATTCTTCTACACATTAGATGATGTGCATTTGATTTAATAAATTCAGCCGTGATTGTCAAAGAACTGTTGGTGAACTAGAAGTTACGTAAGTATATTCACAATTCCGAGTGTGTTCTAGGAAATAATTGGGATTTATGAGAATTGTTTTTTGTTTGTTATTATTTTTTTTTAATGAAACAGCCATTTGTTGATATTTCAAGTAGACTGCAATCTATACATTGGAACGAATTTTATAATACTTATACTCATATAGCATGGTTGAACATTTAAGGCAGAAATATATTTAATAAACATAGTTTGTATTAGATAGGGAGTAGAAAATTTGTTGCCATATTAGGTGATTATGCATCAGCAGCATACTGATACTAATTTTATAAAGGGTTATTCTATTTATAAGTGAGGATAATAATAAACGTTTCATTATTTCAGACACTGTTGAACAATTTAACTCTTGTAGGTGTTAATTGATATGCTTCACATTTTGTGGATTTTTAATTTGGGAAGGGTTCACGTTAAGAAGAGTTACATTTAATTTTGATAATAACGAATTTTCTAACAAGATGTGTGACAGCATTCGAATGAGAATAATGTTCATTTCTAGTTTATTTTTAGTAATAATTTATTTATCTGATACAATATTATGGAAAGGAAATATCATTAGTGTTTAAATTTTCTAATTAATTTTTCAAGCTCTTCTTATGTTGTACCTAACAATTTTAACCTAGACATCTGACAATAATTAATTAATCGTTTTTTGTGTTTCAATGTGTTTAGCAGTCTGCTTGTATCGTGTATATAATAACATTACGGGTTGTATATATTGTGTGTTGTTGTTGTTATGGACTGAATATGTCTGTCTTCCTTCCTCCTTGTAGCAATATCCAACAGACTATCCTTTTCCTATTCCCTCCCTGTCCCCAGCCATTTTTAGAATACAGCGACCATTCCATATATTCCTTTTTGTCATACTAAAGGGTACAGGGTACAGTGTTTGTACTCGGTTCATATTCACATTCTTACTATTTCTGACTTTTTTTGTAGTCGACTTCACTTAGCAGAATGTATTCACGACTTGGATTAGGTCACCGCAAATGGAAAGAACTCGGTGTATTTTTTTTTTAATTTGGAAATTGCTTCTCTGATGGATATACAGATTCTTAGTTTTGTTTCAAAATTGACTATCAGTTTTTTTTTTTTTGTTTCATTAATGGGTTAAACATTGAAATATTTTTTTTGTTAAAACTATGGTTATTAAAATTATTTTAGCTTAAGGGGGTCCTCTAGTTTCTCGGTTGTTTTTTTACGGCTTTTTTCAATAATTTTTTATGGGCAAACCATCGAAATAATAAATCTCATTGTTTTTACATGGTCTTTATTAACATTTAAATGAGCTTTACAAATTTTTTGAAGACAAACTATATAATAGAATCAAAGTTATAGTGGCCGACAGGAAGACATCAAGTGAAGGAAGTGCTTGACGGTGACCAAGATCGCGGCTGTTTTGCTTATCTGAAATCAAAAAACCAAACGGCATTTTAATCTTCATATTTAAGACTAGCGATTGAACTAGAATGAATTCTAAATTACAAAAATTAATTTTTTTATACACTTTTGAAAATTAAATTCTATTTTTTACTCATTTTTTCTTAAGTTTCTCGCTCGTCGAAAAAGAACTATCGAAGCAATCATGATAATCCTAGTTCAATCGCTGGCTTATAGCATATTAAAGATGTTGTATAAATTTGAACAAGATCGGTGCAGTAGTTTCTGAAAAATCGTGGTCACCGTTTTGAAAAATAGTGTTTCGAGAAAAACGCGTTTCAAAGTTCGCGCATGTGATTTATAATAAAAAATTTCATCTCACCGTCAATCTGCTATGCCTGGACCATACAGTAGGCCTTCCTCTTCTTCTTGGAAGTCACGCAGAGCTGCTCCGTCTTCCCTTTTCGCGATTCAATATAATGTTCAGCGCCGCTCGGCTTTGCTGAGCAGCGTTGCGCGAGCTCCGTATACCTGCTCCATTCCAGGGCCGTAACTTGTTAACCACTTCGAATATCGAAAAATCCTTTGGCACACATTTTCTACACATGTAGATGATTTATGAAAAAAAAAAATCGATTTTTTCGACCCGAGAAACTAGAGGACCCCTTAAACAATTATATTTTAGAGTTTATAGGAAATATTCTTGGAGTAGATATTGGTTTATTACAAAAAGAGAAAACATTTGAAATATAGAGTAGTGTGGCTTGAGATTTTCTTTGTAAAAGAAGCAACATTTTAAAACTTATTTGGGAGAAATGATTGTTTGAGACATTCACCTTATCCAGCACATTGTTATAATTACAACATCGTGTGCATAGATATGATTTTACAAACAAAATATTGGATATACATATGTATAATTACAATATTTATTTGTTACAATTTTTTGTAACACAATTTTTTTCACTTATTTTCTGTATATATTTTTTATTGTAGTTTTTTGTTTTTTCTTTAAATACATTATATTGTAAATAGTTTTTTGTTTTCTTTTTTCCTGCATTTAGTACTTCGATTCACCACTAGAAAGGTTAGGTAGATCGCAAACTTTCATTGTTAAGGAAAGATTTATAACATTGTTTTTAATTTGTATTAGGATACATAAAATACAAATTATGCATTATTGTAAATAGAACATTTCGGCATATTGTAACGCCAAAAAACATTCACAATTTTAATTACGATATCAAAAGTATATTGCTTAAGAGAGAATTGTTAACATAAATTGTCTAGAGCTTCAATACATTTTCTAAACTTTGTAGTCATTAATTTTGCGAGTCTATCATGACAATTAAAATTATGAATGTTTTGATATAGTGAGTTTAATCCATTGTTATAAAGGTACCTAATATATTTTTGGCAAAAATACGGCTTTAAACATTTATATAAGATTTTACACTTTAATCTTCCACTTTATGCGGTAAAACACAGTTATGTTAGATGCTTCTATAGAGGCAAACAATACCATAATTGTTTCTATTATATACTAATTTGTACCCATCCGTCCTCTATGTATAACTATTTGAAGAAAAAGAGAATTTTTTTAGGCGTGTGAAATGTGACCAATAGGCATAAAATAACAGCTCAGTCATTATTTTGAGGATAACTGACAGAATTTTGGCTCAATGGATTTTTAAGAATCTCTACCGAGATTTTTAACATTTTAAGTTAATTTAATCACATGGTTCCTTTTTTTTTTAATAAAATCTGTTGATTGGCCAAAATTGAATAGTATTAATTACGTCTACATTTAGAGTTGTAGTTAAAATACTTCTGTGGACTATTATAATCGACTAATAGACTTAGCAATATGGCGCTAAGTTCTATTAATTTGAACAAGTTAAGTTACGCTACTTATTTAAAACAGAGCATCGTATTTAGTGTTAGTGTTAGCTGTATTTTTGCCTTTGTTGTCTAACTGGAATATTGGTCGATTGTGGATCAATCGAAATATAAAATAGTACACTGCCACATTGCAAATTGTATATATTTGTTTTTTTGATTGGTTTTTTTGCTTTGCTCACAGATTTATTTAAAATATATTTTTTCATCAGCATAATATCCTATATGTATGTAATATAAACGAAATGAAAATACTTCCTTTGAATAGGGTTGCAAAATATTTTGTACCTGCTATTTGATGGATTTGGACCTAATTGAAATTTGGCATCGTAACAAGCTAATGAAAAATCATTTATGTACTGGTTTAGGTTTGGATAGTTTATTCTACCATTCACTTTTTAAATACATGTATTTTATGTATTTTGTTCGTCATCGATATTGTAGATTTTTCTTTATAGCATTTTTTAGTGAGTATAAAATGAGTTATAAAAATTTCATAAAATATTATGCTGATCTAATATGTTTCGAAATAATATGTATATAAAGTAGTTATAAGGAAAAGGATGTTGTAACTAATAAATTATTGCATATCACATATAAAAGATTAATTTTAATTCAACATTGTATGGAAATTATATTTTCGTACTAGAACTGTTTTCCGCTTTTGCGTATGATATGAAAATCTGTGGGTAAACAGGAAAAAACTGATCTGATGTATGTACTGAGTACCAATTTGAGGTATGAGAGATTTTAAATCTGTTGGGTTGGCTGCATTGCAGCCGATTCGCATTCTATATTGTACCTAGCGCATAATTTGCATAAATGAAATAAATAATAACATTTAATAGTTATTTTTCTGTGACCTATATTATTTTTTATTTTTTTCATTCATTCATCAATTGTCGCATATTGATTGTTCACGCATTTTTTTAATGTGAATTTTTTAGTTTTTATTTTATTGTGGAACTTAATGACATCACCAGATACTTTTCTTAGAATAATTCATTGTTTTTTAGGACTGGGAGGATGCCATGTACATACATTACAGACTTTGACATAAACTTCTCTTCAAAATTAGAGTAACACTTTTTAGATTACCGCCATTTGCGTTATAATCGAGTTTTGCAGACTTGCAGTTTTTAATTTTCGATAGCCTATAGGGTTGGTTTTAATGCCCTAAAGTCGTTACGCTGTGACTTCGCGGTTCGCCGTCCACACCCCAAAAAGCAACCCCATGTCGAAATTTGAATTGGCAAGATTTTGATGCCCATTTCAGAGACATACGGGATCGACTAAGAAGGGCGCTGTAGGGTAAAAACTCCATCCCGGCACACATTAAGACCTCCTCAATAAGTTTTGTGTATTTGGTCGCTGTGCCATCTCTTCAACCCATTTCCAGACCCTCCTAAGCCACCCCTTTGTATTTACGCAGTGTTTTGCGTGGTTTCACCTCTGTTGGGCGAATCCATTGATCCTAATACTGCCTAATAAATTGGTGTGGGGTGCCACAACTCACATTCATCATTTGACGACTCAAGCACCCCTCCAGGCCACACCCACACCGACCTTCCACTCACCCCCTCTGGTTCCACCCCTGTAGAAGGCTGTGTGGATTGTCGTTTTTCTCGAATTCATATTACTTGAGGCTGTCGAAGGTTGGCGGTTTTAAGCAGGTCTTGATGCGTGGGGTGACTCAGGCAGCTCTCCTGAGGATGCAAGAATTCTTTTTGGCACACCCCGAGTCGTCCGTCTCCTTCAAATCCTTTTTTGCGTCCCATCACCCTCTTTTTTGACCACCTCTAAAAAATTTTGAGTGGATGAAAATTCCTGAAAGGGAACTCGTTGGGTAGGTGGAATCTTCCATTGCACAGGTGTGAATCGACAATCGTCAAATTCGTAAGAGTTGCTTAGTACGCGCGATAAGTGTTCACTGTGACTTGGGCTCACGAAGCCTCGACTGGGTTAGCGCCTGCGAGGTATGGCACCCAAATATGCTCTCTCTCGTAAAATTACTCAACTTTCGTTCGTGTCAACTTCAAGAGCCTTCAAGTAATGCCATGACATGAATTCGACACAAATAGACATCCCACCCAGCCTCCTACAGGGGCAGAACCAGAGAAGGTGGGTGGGAGGTCGGTGTAGGTGTGGCCTGGAGGGGTTGCTTGAGTTGTCAAAGGGTAAAAGCTGGTTGTGGCACCCCACATCAATTTAA
Organism: Aromia moschata; assembly: GCA_029963805.1. NCBI lineage: Eukaryota > Metazoa > Arthropoda > Insecta > Coleoptera > Cerambycidae > Aromia > Aromia moschata. The sequence continues at coordinate 1,183,080 of JAPWTK010000082.1, forward strand.
TTGGCAGCATTAGGATTAATGGATTCGCCCAACAATCAAACCACACAAAACCCTGCGTAAGTGTAAAGGGGTAGCTTAGGGGGTCTGGAAAATGGGTTGAAGAAATGGGACAGCTACCAAATACATAGAACTTATTGAAGAGGTCTTAATGTGTGCCGGGATGGACTTTTTACCCTACAGCGTCCTTTTTAGTCCACCCGTACGTCTCTGAAATTGCCGTCAAAATCTTGCTAATTCAAATTTCGACATGGGGTTGCTTTTTGGGGTGTGGATGGCGAATCGTTTAAGTCACAACGTAGCGCCTTCTAACTCTAATAGAACGTAAATGGCGCTAATCTAAAAAGTGTTACGGTAATTTCGAAGAGCAGTTTATGTGACCTGTAGCAAGAATGTAGACGCTGTATGGAACTAATTGACTTTTCATCATGTATGTATTTAACCTACCTGGTAAAACAGAGATAAAATAATTTCATACTTGCACGAAGCAACATTAGGTTTGTATCCCAGTGATTTTCCGCCCTGTACTCTTCTGTCATCTAGGCTTTGTTAATAATTAAAACAAAAATCAAACTTATATTAATCTTCGTTTATTTAAAATTGTTAAAAGTACAAAATTTTATTGTGTCATACATGGCTACCATAGCTTAGGGTATGTATTATAATTATACTAAAATACATTAAGCCAATACAATTACGAAAAAAAAAAAACATTACTCTAGGCTATTTCCTACTCGAATCTACTTCACTGGATTCGATTTTATGTGGGCCATTGCCTTTGGTTTCTTTAATTTTGTCTTGGACAGCATGGAAACTGTCTCGGATTTCGTTTAAGGCCGCTCCCAAACCAGATTTAATCCTGTTGAATTCTTGAGTCACCAGCGACAAACGTCCCAAAAGATAGTTCAGATTGTCATCAACCTCCGTCATTTTTCCAGTTATTTGACCTACCTGCAAAACTTCACAAGTCACTACTAATTGCAAACATATTTTTATTTTTATTTTTGAATATGTGGTCAGAACCAATACATTATTAGAATTAACATTAGAAAGATGAAATATGTTAATACTTCGATTTTTATATGGCTAACATTAATTGACAATGAAAAGTAACTATCATTAAGTAATTAAAAAGTTTTTTTTTTTTGTGGTTTTTATACCTTTCCTTTCATATTATCCATAACTTTAATAGTTCCGTTCACGTATGTGTTGGTCTGATCTTGTAAGTTGTTTAGTGTATCCGTACTAACGCTCATCTGTTGATGCATAACACCCATTTGCCGCCAAACTTGATCTATGTCTTCTCCTAATTTAGAGGACAAATTCGTTAGAGCTCCCGTTTCGTCATCCAGGAGGGATATTTCAAAGCTGTCAAATCTGCAATATGAAAGAGTAATTATGTTTTAGAATTTTAATTGATCTTAAGGTGCGTACAAACAAACGAGAAGCTACGCATACACATACGTATGCAAATCTGGACGGCGTTTGCGTGGCCTCTCGCCGCATGCGTTACCTCTCGCGAATGACTTGAGCGCGCATACCGTAAGCCAGACTGGTGTCGGTTTTTTGGCGCACATCAAAGAAACATACGTGTGCGTTCGCGCTCAATTTGGACGGGTTTTTGTGCCGTTCTAGTTTAAAGCGAGACTAGTGCGGAGTTGTTGACATATTTATATGTATTTGTGGCTGGACGCTGGAAAATGGAGTGGTCAAATGAACAGTGTATGGAATTAATAGATCTATATGAAAAAATCCCTATATTACGGGATTCAAAAAATAAGTTCTATTGTTCAAAAACGAAGAAAGAGGATACATGGGAAACAATTTCAAAAGAATTAAATATGGAAACTTAATGTTATAGCTCGGCGCTCTTTAGCAGATATGGCCTTTCTTAACACTGTATCTTTTTCATTACATTAGGTATTCAAAGTCTTCTAATGGCATATGTACAAAGTTTTGAAATTGTCCGGTATTTGGTTCTAAAGCCAAATCTACTAATAAATCGGAGCTCATATGATGAGTTCTTCTTTTAAATAAATGCGTCATCCACCATCGTCTATTTTTCTTATCTTTTTTCTTTTTTTAATAAACTACTAATGACTACAAATGCGGCACTGACCATAACCAACTCTTTAGACATTTTAACCACGCATGGATGGAGCGATTTGAGCACGCACGCATATGCAGCGATAAAAGTTTCAACGAATGCTCTGAGCGCGAATGGATTGAGTACGCATGCATATGCGTAGCTTCTCACCGCATGCGTGTGCAGGTTTGTACGCCCCTTAAAATATTTGGAACCGGGACAAGGAGGCACTCGGAAAAAATAAAGGTGCACCGGTAGGCGCCAAAATACTTATATAAAATAAGATTATTCTATGAAAAATACAAGTAATTTCAGATACTACGTTTTTTTTTATACGCAGTTTTTTATTAGATTAGGTTCTCACCGCATGCGTGTGCAGGTTTGTACGCCCCTTTACGGTTAGTTAATTTTAATCATATAAATGATTTTCTGTTTAACCAGCAGTGGCGTTCGGTGGAATTTGAAATTCTCATAACTTCATAACGGAGTATGGAACCCACATTAGATCTTTAGGGCCTGGCAAAATAGCAAAAAAACTTCCAACAAAATAAAAAAATATATATCTGATGATCTTCAAAGTGATCCTCGTCAGATGATCTTGGAAACGACTTATTTTTTTTTTGTTAATCTAGTAAATACAGCTTTGTTATTCTTGTGATTTTCTAAATTTCAAAATCTCTTATAACTATGGAAATTAGAATTTTTATTTTTTCAGCATTTCTGAAGAAAGGTAAACTTTTCCAGTCGTAATAGCTGAAACAAGAAGAGTTGAGGCTTTTAAAATGTGGTGTTATTGACAAATTATGTAATATCCTAGGTGGACAGAGTTATAAATGAAGAGATGCTACGGGTTTTCGTTTGAAGTTTTTTGCTACCTTAGCCTTCCATTTAGATTTAATAAAAACCCTCTAAAATATGATGTGGTTTTAGGTTTCCTTACGACAATACGAGAATTTCATATCTGACAAGCTTCCACTGCTAACCAGCGAATTTATTATGGTCATGGAAGAATTTTTTTGTTACCTTTTAATAATTTTCACATGAGACACTGCTGGCTCATGTAAAGTATCTATTGTGTAATATGTGCATTTATAGACGAAAATTGTGTTTATTAAAATTGAACCTGTTTATTAATTAGTAATTACCGATCATTGACAGCTTGGGTTACGTCTTTTGCACTTTCTTTGACTTGGTTGGATACTTCGGCTATAATCTGGTGCACTCCATACTCAACGCGACGTTTGGTGTCTAGAACACTGTCTGCCGTTTGGACCATAACTTGTTCCAGTTTGCTCAAGCCCTGTATTTCACTCACGATCTTCTCGTAACTATTCGAAAAACCCTCAGAAAGTCCCAGCATTATGTCGAATAATACGTTGATGTTTTTCAACGTCTCATTATGTTTGGTGTCCAGGTTTTCTCGCATCTCGCCGTACGGCTGTTTTAGGAGATTCACCGTCGTTTCTGGCAGTAGGGCACTTTCCTGTTTCATCTCCTCTAGCTTTTGGGTGGTCGTGTTCTGCGCTGATTCTATATCTTCTTTTTGTGGGAGTGTCTGTAGCGAATCTTTTACCATCTTTACGTCTGACAGTATTTCCTTGACTTGACTCTTTTGACTCTCCAGTACTGAAATTAATAAAACCGTGTCAAGTTTGTTTACAGTAATACGCTTTTAAGATTAAGTATTGTTAATTTAATATATTTTTTTATATACTTGCTGACTTAAATATAATATCATGACTAATGACTGTAAATATGAGAAACCAAATATGGCATAAAAAATGTGGCAGGCATTTAAAATAACGAAGTTGGTATTTACTTCCAGTATATCTGGAAGTGCTAGAACGCCACTATTATTTTAAGTGTGTAGAGCATCCCCGAAAACTCCCAGATACAAATTTTCAGCCCCATATTATATTGTAGTTCTCACAAAACTTTTAATAGGCTCTCACCGTAAATCACCCTGTATGTGGACGTTGAAGAAAACCTGTGGATGAGCAAAATAATCATGGGATATTACATTTAAAATTCCCAAGTAAAATGTGTCTATAACAAGGACATTGCCCTCATGGTACTTACATCTTAAAAAGTTGTTTCTCCATTCGTCTTGTTCCTTATAATTTGGAACAGGAATTTCCGGAATTTTATTGTTATATTCCGCCAGCTTGTTTTCGTATTTGGCCAGCAGTTGTTCACTTGTGTCTAATTGCCTTTTCACTTTTTCCATATTTTCAGATGATTTGCTGTGTATGTCCTTGATGTTTTTGTTTTCATCTCTGATATTAAACAATTCGTTTTCCATGTTGCCAATAGTGGACGCAACTCTGTCCATTTTACTTAAAACTTCCCTTTCCATTTTTTCGAAATCTTTCTTGGACATTACGGGTTCTTTAATTTCCGCAGGTGGTTCATTACTTGCAAGCTAAAATAGAAAAAAATTGACGTGGTAAATTACTGCAAATCACTTGCTAATCATTATCCAATGATAATATTTCTTCAATAGTTCAAAAATATTAACATAATTATGTCAGTATTGTTTTGGTATAAAAAAAACTAAAAAAAGCGCGTAGATAGTAGGTTAAAATATTTGCTTACTATTCAAAAATTTGAAATTATTTACAGATGAAATAATTACAAAATATTGTATGTTTTTTCTGTGATCTGTACTTTTATTAGATGTGATGAAGTGATGAAAGTCCATGCATTTTTCTCAAACGATATCCTAGTGTGCGCTCTTTTCATATTCAGATTGATTTGGATTCCCATAATCAACAAAGTCCAGTTTATCAAAATATTATATGGTTGCAATAATTAATTCATTCAGTATTTCGTAGTTACCAAAACAAATATTTCAAGTAAAATTTTTATCTGTTACTTATCTGTAATGCAAATGTGTTGATTATTTTTTTTATTTAGAATTTCCATCGTAGCGTTATTAATGATGTTTGATTTATTGTGTATTTATAAACAAAGTGTTTTTAAAAACATAGATTTTTTTTTGTATATTGTAGATGGGGAGCTGGTAGATTCCATCTTATTTGTATGTTTTATATACTATGCTCGTCAAAATACGCGAAACAGTTTTTAAATGAGAACCAAATAGGTACGTTTTATTCGGGCTAGAGAGTTGCGGTTTGAAAATGTTTGTAGCCTATAGGATTGGTTTTAATCAGTGGCGGAGCTACGGTATAGCACAGTTGTGCGGTGCACAAGGGCCCAAGTCTTAGGGGGACCCGCGGCCATTCAAAAATAAAATGTAAATAAATGAAAAGATGAAAACATAAAATTATTTTAAATTTAATTAACTTATTATATAATTAATTTATTATAAAATGATTTCGCAGATATATATGCGAAATGTTTAAGAAATGGTACTAATTCCTGTTATTTTTTTGATATATTTTAGAATGTCTATTGTTTTTTTCGTATAATGTTATTATTTTACGTGAAATATAAAATAAACCATAAACCCCATATTTTGTTTGTTTTCGTATAATAATTTTTTTTTCGTTAAACAAGTATTTTTAATGTGACTTGAGGGCCCAAATAATTTTTCCGCACAAGGGCCCTAGGCATCCTTGCTCCGCCACTGGTTTTAATGTCGGTGCACTGACAAGTATATTTTGCGACTTAGGCGCGCGAACTCTCGGCTGGACCAGCGCCTCGAAAGTAGTCCACCCAAACATGCTCTCACTCGCAAAATTGGAGGAAACGTGCTGTTTTGGTCGCCTACCTTCCAGCGCTTCCTAACACTTCGAGTGTCACGGATTTTATGATTGTCGATTTGCACAAGTACAAGGGAAGGCTGCACCTACCCACCTCAAGGGAGGGAGAACAAAAAAATGGTGATAGTACGTAAATCAGAATTTGAAGGAGGCGGACGACCTGAGGTGGACCAGAGAGAGTTTGAGCATCCTCAGAAAAGTTTACTGAGTCACCCTACTCATAGAGACCTACTTACAACTCTTTCAACGCGGTAAATTTGCATGGGTTGGTGGTGGATTTCAATTCTTAGTGCCCAATGCAGTGGATCTAGACAACTTGACGGTCTACAAATGATGCCTGAACATGAATTCGAGACCAGACGACACGCAGTCTTCAACACGGTCGGAACTAGTGGGAAGGGGTAGGAGGCTGTTGTAGGGATGCTTGAGTAGTCAGAGGGTGAAAGCGAGTTGTGGCACCTCAAACCAATTGATTTTGCAGCATTTGGATTAATGGAATCGCCCAACAGAGGTCGGATCAAGAAAAACCCAGCGTAATTGCAGAGGTTACTCACTGGGGTTAGAAACAGTTGAATGGATGGGACAGCGACCAAACGCACAGGATTTGTTTGGGGAGTTTCTAGGGTGTGCCAGGTTAGGATTTTTACCTGCCAGCATCCTTCTCAATCCATCCTGTAGGTATCTGAATTGACGCCAGAATCCTGTGAACTCAAATTTCGACATGGAGTTGGTTTTGGAGTGTGTACTACGAACATCTTAAGTCACATTGTAGTGACTTTGGGGTATTAAAACCAACCGTATAGGCTAAATAAATGTCGACTTCCGAGCGGCAATCAGATTCAATCACTGGATGTTAAAGTTTCTTCTAGTTCTACTATTTCGTTGACTCGAACTTTTCTGTGGCGTGGCCAAACCACGCATAAAAACGTCACTAGGAAAATTGATAGATGACAAGTCGCTGGACAAACTTTCCAGGAAAAAGACAGATGATACAGTTCATAATAGAACGATAATCCAAATGACAGAAGATCTGTTGAAAAAAAAAGCCGTTCTGAGATATTTGCGTTTTAAGTTTTGCCAAAACTTTAAACTCCTATTATGATTCATTAGGTACACATTTTGGATTTTTTTTCTTTTTAATGTGTGCTTCATTTCCTTTGCTGTAACAAGTAGTACAGTTTTCAAATACAAAATTCTGTTTCTTCAACTTTTTTTTCAGAGTTTCGCCACCATTGCATCAATGTTTAGATCATTTTTTAATCGTTTGATGTGACTTAAATACGCAATAACAGACCAACATAATCTGTTTCATTCAAAATAAAAGAAATACAATAAAACAAATTAATATTGAACTTGGCTACGAATTTTTAAACCTTTAAATACTTCTAAAAGGAACAGGTCCTTTATTACCTACTTTAAACAGTCTCATATTGTTTTTTTTCACAGGAACTGAAATTACTTTTATAAAATCTTTTTTACTCCAAGTATAATTTTTTCGCTTGTCAAAATGTAGGAACCAATATAATCAAAATCGTGAACACTTAAATATAATAAGCTCTGTTAAACCTGCTCTACAATGAATGAATGACAAATACAATCTATGTGAAGAACAGTATTACCATTTTTGCCCTTAAAGGACATCTTAATTTTGTTTTCACAAAAACCCTTAATTTTGTTGTCTTTGTTACTGAATCAGTTCTTTTTCCTAAACAATTCTAAAAGTAGGTAACCATTCAGTTCTTTGGTGGCTATCCACTTCACAAGAATTCAATATGAAGTGATAGCCCAATCGTTATGGTTCTGATTTCCTATTACATTTCCAAATCCATTAATTTGAATTATTCAACAAGTCTACAAACAGATAAGGAATTGAATAAAACTGCTACAAATAAACGAAGATGCAGATATTATGAAGGCATGAAACACTGATTAGAAGTGAAGAAATGTGTTCTCTCCTCTGTGAAAGAAGTTTTTTGAAGTTACATATTTAGAAATAGCCCGTAAAGAACGCTACGCTTATAGAAACTTACTTTGGCCAAAATATCGTTTTTAAGCTGTTCCACAATTACGGGCAGGTTCTTCTGTATGTCCAGGACGACGTCGTAAGTTTTTTTGCAGTTGTATCCGCTCCCTCTCGTCTTTCTGCATCAGGATGGTTTCTACCGCGGCAAGTCTCTCGTCTAGTCTGCTGACAGTCCCTTTGAGAGGATCGAGCATTTTTATCCTCTTGTCGATGTTTAACATTCCCTTTTTCAGTTGCTCGCTGACGGCTCTACCCCTGTACTCGTGTCTTTCTAGTTTGTCGTCCGTCGCCCTCACCACGTTGAAGATCTGTATGATGGCAACCCTTATATCTTCATTTCTGAAAAAGAGCAATTTGTTCGATTGATTTTCGGTGGTTTAATTGATACATTATTTGGTTACTGGGTTATTGATTGATCGACGATTCGATTTGCAGATAAGACTATGCAGTCAGTCGATCATTTGATCAATTGATTAATCAATCACTTGATTGATTAATCAAGTGATTTACTACTACTGTCAACTAAAACAGTAATACAAACATAAATGATTGTAAATTGTAAACCAAACATAATAAAAATGTAAGATTTCTTTAATTAGGTACATATAGGACCACAATTTTTTTCATGTGCGGAATACTACACTATGCCTACTATATGTTTTTTTGGTCGCTGATTACGAATCAGGGCTTACTTTTGCTTGATCAGCTAACCTAACCTCAAAAAACGCTCAAAAACTCAATAAATCGTGTTCATAAACTGAATAGCACACGGGACCTGAATTTTTTTAAACTTGATAGCCCCTTCAACTGAACTTTTGCATCTCAAAATCTCCGAATCCAAATTTTCAAACTCCTAGCCTCTTAACCTAACCTCAAAAAACCCCAAAAACTAAAAAAAAGAGTCTAAAAACTCAACAGCACACTTCACCTGAATTTTTAAACTTGATAGCCCTTTTAACTGAACTCTCGAACATCAAAATCTCCGAATCCAAATCTTCAAACCCCTAAAACTAAACCCCCAAAAACTAAGAAAAACGAGTCTAAAAACTCAACAGCACACTGGACCTACATATTGTAAAACACTAGACTTTTCCATTTTTGTCTTTAACTGATGCAAAACGAAGCCTTCAAACACTAACCCATAGCCTCTTGTCGTTGAATGATGTTGATGATATGTATCTTAAGTCGTCGTTTCTAGCGATAAATTGGTGAATAGGATATATTGCTTCGCCAGTAACTAGCGACATTATGAAAAAGTACCTCTAAAATCTGAAATTCCACCACCCTGAAAACAGTAATATGCTGAAGTGGATTTAGCGTTACCCATCCTGGACCACGTGGAGGTACCACTTCTCCAGGACTTACCTGTTTAGAACAGGTGCACCTACGCCAGGAACGAAAATATATATATGTATATATATACATATTGATCGAGTACGATAAGTTAAAAGAATCTATAGTTACATCAATGACCTTTGATATTTGGCGGTACCTGCGCTAGGAAAAAACTAATACTAAGTACCTATCGTAGGTGCCCCTGTTCTAAACAGGTAAGTCCTGGAGAAGTGGTACCTCCACGTGGTCCAGGATGGGTAACGCTAAATCCACTTCAGGGTGGTGGAATTTCAGATTTTAGAGGTACTTTTTCATAACGTCGCTAGTTACTGGCGAAGCAATATATCCTGTTCACCAATTTATCGCTAGAAACGACGACTGAAGATACATATCATCAACATCATTCAAGCACAAGGGACTATGGGTTAGTGCTTGAAGGCTTCGTTTTTCATCAGTTACTAACTCTATTGTTTTACAATATTTAGGTCCAGTGTGCTGTTGAGTTTTTAGACTCGTTTTTCTCAGTTTCTGGGAGTTTAGTTGAAGATTTGGATTCGGAGATTTTGATGTTCGAGAATTCAGTTAAAAGGGCTATCAAGTATAAAAATTCAAGTGAAGTGTGCTGTTGAGTTTTTAGACTCTTTTTTTTTAGTTTTTGAGGTTAGGTTAAGAGACTAGGGGTTTGAAAATTTGGATTCGGAGATTTTGAGATGCAAGAGTTCAGTTGAAGGGGCTATCAAGTTTAAAAATTCAGGTCCCGTCTGCTATTCAATTTATGAACTCGATTTTTTGAGTTTTTGAGCGTTTTTTGAGGTTAGGTTAGCTGATCAAGCAAGAGTAAGCCCGGATTCGTAATCAGCGACCCAAAAAACATATGGTAAGCATAGTGTAGTATTCCGCACATGAAAAACAATTTTTGCGGTCCTGTGTTATGAAAAAATAATCCATTCACCGGTCATTTCATTACGTTCTTACAAATAATCGATTGATTAATCAAATAGATTAATCGATTAGACTATTACAACGTATTAATTAAGAGATTACTTTCAGTAATCAATTATAATCAATTACCGATTATTAAACTCCATAGTAGGTTCTGACACAAGTTTTCTCATTTTTTAAGTTATGGCCATTTTTACGAAAGGTCCAGTACTTTTAGTTCTAGTTAAGACGGATTAATAAAATTGATGGATAGACTGTCTACCGTTGGTAAGTCAGATGATATTACTGTGAAAACGTATACGGAGAGTATAGAAAACAGACAGTCTAACCGTCAATTTGATTAATTCGCCTTAACCGGGACATGGACATCTTGAATAAAATATTTTCTCTAATATTATTTAAAATTAGAACCATTCAAAAATTTTATCTGAAACGTATATACCTACGAATATGCATATGAGTTTGATTAAAATTTGTGTATGTTTAAAAGCAGTTAATTTTTGGAACACTTTTGTTGTTCTCGTTTGTTTTATACTACATTATTTTTTTACATTAAAAAAAAACGAATAGAAATATGTAGATATGCTAACAGCTATACGATTTGTTATATAATTATATTTTTTTAGTTTTACTGGAAAAATTATATGGTATAATGTTCATTACTGACTAGAAGAGATAAGCTACACCTCGTTCTAAATTTGTTCGTAAAAATATTTTTGCAATGTTTGTGTACACATGACATAAACCTTACTCTGATAATTATAATTATTGAAAATTTATTCGTCTTTAGATATATTTAAAATAACATTCATGTTCTAAGTAAAATAAGTTAAAATACAAGCAAAACCGTCGACGTTATATCATACATTTCTTAAAGTTGATATCATTTTGATGTTAATTTACTAAAACTCTTCAACAATTTCGTAATTCAGTCCACTGCTAAAAGGACGCATTGGTTTGTTTCTGGAATTAAATAAAGATACGTATTATTAGTAGAAGTTTGTCACAGATCCCCAAGTTCATTGTGTTATTTTTAAACCCACTTAGGTGATTCAAACGAACACAAATGTGTAATTATTAGGTATGCGTTTCTTTGATGTGGACTGTTTGTTCTTCGAGGCAGATCTTAAACATCATAGAATTGGTTTAAGTGACTCCATATAAATGAAGATAAAGGCTTGTTTGTTTTGCTTCCTTTATAAACGTGATTAAAAAGACTAAGAAGCACTTAGAACCAGATATGTTCATAAAAAAGATACATACGAATAAATGGTACATTTTTGTTGTATACTAGGTTTTGGCGGATGCGCCAAGTAAAATAATTTTGTATCATAAAGTACATGTATATACATACACGCTGGAGACTTTAACTGGAATATATTCGCTAGCAGGGTGGTGAATGATTTTTCAAAAAATTCCCGAGACACGTCAACTTTTAAATGTATTTACCTACATTTTGCAAGTATTGTGAAAAATATAGCCCTTCAGGGGTGGCTGAAACCACCCTCGACATGATTTTTTCAAATGCAACCCTATGGCTTGTGACCCCTCATTGTAAAGCTGGTGGAAAGAGGAATCCAACGCACTGATCAAATTTTAATTTTTCGTATGTTTGTAGGGTTGCATACAATTAAAACGTAATTTTATAGTTTAATTCATTTTTAACGCAACAATTTCGTACCTAAAATGTGTGTTGTTTTGTTTTGGTACGTAAACCTTACTTTTCATATGTCCCCACAAAAAAATTCCAAGCAATTTTTTGCCACAACTGATATTTGTTATTTTATCTAAATCAAGGTACGATTAGTAAAATTGAGGTACAATATCGAGAGATGGGTCATGTCAGGAAAGTACCGAGTAAGAGGCAGGCTGTTGTTGATGACGACACGAAGTTGAATTTGTTGCTTGCTCTAGAAGAAAATCCAATCACTCCAGCCCGTCAACTGGCCCGTGATAGTAATCTTAATCACAAAACAGTTTTAAAAATACTTAAATATGAGAAAAAACGCCCATATAAAATGCAAGCTGTTCAAGAGCTACTTGAAGATGATCCAGATCGACGAGTGGATAGTGCGATTTTGCGATTTATTGATGACTTGTATTGATCAAAACCAGTTATCTTTAGAGTGGATAGTTTTCTCTGACGAGGCTACTTTTACATTAAATGGGCACGTAAATCGCCAAAATTGTCGTTACTGGGCTGAAGAGAACCCCCATTGGATGAGGGAACTTCATACTCAGCGCCCACAGAAAACTAATGTGTGGGCCGGAATAATACAAGATATAATTGTAGGACTATTTTTCTTTGATGACACTCTTAATGGAGCAAGATACTTGCGTTTTCTCCAGCACGAACTAATGCCAGTGCTATGTCATTTATTTCCAAACCCCTTAAACCCTAATTTGACCGACGAGAGGTTATGGTTTCAGCAAGATGGGGCCTCACCACACTATGCTGCCATTGTTCGTCAGTATCTGGACATAATTTTTCCCGGTAGGTGGATTGGGAGGCGAGGTAATATTGAGTGGCCAGCAAGATCTCCAGATCTTACACCACTGGATTTCTTTTTTGTGGGGACATCTTAAAAGTAGGGTTTACATTCAGAAACCCAACAACATAGCAGATCTGCAGGAAAGGATAAGAGAGGAAGTCGGAAAAATAACACCGCAAATGTTGCATAATGTAAGGGACGAAACATACCACAGACGGGGATACTGCCAACAAGTGAATGGTGCACATTTTGAACAATTGTTACGTTGAAAATAAATTTAATTTTTAAATTGTTTTAATGGTATGCAACCCTACAAACATACTAAAAATTAAAATTTGATCAGTGCGTTGGATTCCTCTTTCCACCAGCTTTACAATGAGGGGTCACAAGCCATAGGGTTGCATTTGAAAAAATCATGTCGAGGGTGGTTTCACCTCTGAAGGGCTATATTTTTCATATTACTTGCAAAATGTAGGTAAATACATTTAAAAGTTGACGTGTCTCGGGAATTTTTTGAAAAATCATTCACCACCCCGCTAGCGAATATATTCCAGTTAAAGTCTCCACCGTGTATATATATGTAATATACAATATTTTCTGTTATGATGTATTCGTATATTAATACATAATTTAGCGTTTACAAGTTATATACACATACTGTGAAAACGGTTTGATACAGGAATCTCCGAAATATTCATTTTCGTTGTTGCAATAAGTTTAAGGTTGGGGTTTAAGATTCTCGTTTTTGGAATTTATATGGTCGCCTACAGTAAAATTTAAGTATGCGTATTAGACTTAATTCAACTGTAAAACAAATAACTAAGTGCTTAAATCTTAAATTAATAAAATACATTGTTTTATCTGTTCGACCTAGGTAGGTATGCTATAAAAAAATATATGTACATACATGCCTATATACAGGCTACATATATTTTCAAAATATAGTGTAACTTCTTTTATCCGAACACCTCCTTGGCAGACCCAATTCGGATCATCGAATTCAGCGTAGATTTGTTTAATTAATGGAAATTTTTCCCGTTAAAAAATTGATTTGAGTATATTTAGGAAAGAGATTTATGTTTCTGTTTATGTTAAAATTTTATTTCTGTTTTATGTTTTTGTTATATTCATGATACGCCGAATAAATTTGTTTTTATTTGGTTTATTTTTCTTGTTATTATAAATCTTATTAAATTTAGATTTTTTTTACTGTAGACAAGGGCTAAATAGAATTTAATTTAAAAACTTGGTATTTTATATTTACTGAATTTCTACGAATTTTAAACATCACAGAAAAAAGTATTCGGAGGTTCACGATATTTAATATTCGGAAAACAATATTCAGTATTCAAACACTTGTTTCGTCGCCCATTGGAGAGTGGCGACGAGTCTTAGCATTCGGATTAGCGAGGTAGCGTTTGTATAAAAGAGGTTGTTCTGTATATGAAGTCACTTTCCTATCAAAAACACTTTTATTAATACTTTACAACTTAATTACATTTTAATTTCTTTTTAAGTGTCTTCTATTTGGTCGAAATTAATTTCTTGTCAAATATCTCGCCTCATTACAGACCTCAAAGCCTTCATTATGTATGTACATACTTTCCGTTTCTCCTTGAGTGTTTCATAAATGCCAAAGTGTCTGTTGGCATTTATGCATTATTTAAAAGGGCAATTATCGGACGGTACAGAACAGCACACCTCATAAAAGATGACTACAAGAATGCGAATAGTGTATTATTACACAAATACACATTTCACATCTGTTGCCCTAGCCATATAAGCTTTGTAAAGGCATAAAGACCCATTTAATATTTTAGCTTTGTTGCTTCATTGATTTATATCTTCTTTGAGTTTACGACGCTGTAAACCTATATTTTATGAAAAATATTCTTTCGTTTTAGTTATTGGCTGGAACATTTTGAAACTTGAAACCACAAGAAACCGACTATTTGATTATGTGCTACATTTCTCGTTCTAACAACACGCTCAGGTGGTGAGAGGGCCGGTCTTATTCCCTCACTACCTTCGATGCGTGTGCGATTGCTTCTTATCGGTCGTCTCACTTCTGTTTGTCCTTTTTCATAACTGGCCAATGTCGGCTTTACACACACGGTATAAGGGGCTAAGATGTCTTTAACATGTACGTCATTGGATCAATTAATAGGTAATTTGATTACTCATATACCTATATATATATATATATGTAATGCATGAGTGGAAATGTAGGAACAATTAATTACACGGCTGTGAAAACCGTTTCAATTATATCGGGTCTCCCACAACAGTCGGCCTATATTGATATCTCAAAAACCATGTATGCATATTTAAATTTTGAGAATTTGGTGGTGAAATAAAGTTGATACGTTATATTCAATTAAACTTAATTTTTGCCGGAAGTATATGTGCTTGTTTTAGATGGTGAGCTTATTTTAAATGGAACACCCTCTATATTTATGCTATTTTAGATACTACGGGAAATTATAAACTATTTTGTGTACAATATTCCATGTCTATATCATATAGTTCGAAATATTTTCAATTTTCGATAAAAAATGACGATTAAGGGACGTTAAGAAAATTTCCAAGTTTCAAAAATCTTCATTCATTTTTCAATGAGTTTATGTAAATACAATACATAGGTAGTTTTTTTTAATGATAGGTAATTCTTATTTTTAAATTAAACATTTTCAAATATACGTTTTTTAAGATACATATTGTTCATACGTTCGATAAAAGTAAATAAAAAAAATATCCATAGATCTTGACTAAATTTAAATTTAAACATACTTAAAAAACTAACATTTAAAAGCAAGGTTTTTATTTTTTTGCCCTAAAATATTTTGAAATCAAAAATGTGTCTATCTATGAACCATTTTTCTATAGTTCCTTAACGCTTGCATTTTGATTTGGTATCAACAACTTTTGTTCACTTATGAACATATGTAGGTACCATAACTAGATTTGGAATTAATTACATTTAAACTTATCAGCTGACGCTTTAAGGAATAAATGAGAAAAAATGATACATTTTCTTCGTCCATGGTAACTGATACTCTATAAGTTAATCAGTTTGGTGTGGGGCAAGCGGTAGAGACAATTTGTACCACTGTCTTTTTTGCTGAGTAGGTACACTTCTTCCTTAAAATTTCAGCTGTGTTTGGTTCATGAACTTGTCCCGTCTCCTTTTTGCCTATATGTTTCAGTGTTGCGTTTTAGAAAGTTGGGCAAGGAGTAGACAATTTGTACCACTGTCTTTTTGCTGAGTATGTGTCAGTGTTTTAGAAATCTGGTTTTGTTTCTTAAAATTTCAGATTCGTTAAATTTTCGTTATTCCCCGAAGGGGTTATCTAAATAATGGAGTTCATTCTCCTGTAGCACTCCGCGAATTATGAAATACAAAAAAAGTGCTTGTTTGCCTTCGTTCAGTTTATTTAGGTGTTAATATTTTCCGACGAATAGTGTGAGAAGCGACTGCAAAGTCTCTTAATTCTTCGCTGGCGCCTAATAAACTCATCGATACAAAAAAAGAACGGCACGGTCCAGATGCACATATACCGATGTATAAATAAACCCAAGTTCGTTTACCCCCCGGTGAGAAATATCATCGTACGACGGGAGCAAAAACGGACACAGATTGCGTTTTTGTTGAAACGGCAGCAGCGGCTGATCCGTAGGGGCGCAAGGGTCTACATCCTCCCAAATATACTGTTGAATAGTCACTATTCCCAATATAGGGGAAGGTCGCCTAATATGAAGAAGTTTCCTAATATGGGGTAACTAAATGTTTTACTAAAATAAGTAGTGCCATCTATTTACGCTAGTAAAAACAAAGAGAAGTTAATGGCGACAATTCAGATTTCGGAAATTTGTCACAGAGGGTAGTTGTGTAGGCAACAGACAGCGATTTTGACGCACGGCAAACTCTTGTCTGTATGTGGAAATTACATAAATAGTACAGTGTATCAGAAAAGTAAATGAATTTTAAAATAAATATACGTTATTGAAAACTACAATTAGAGCTTCGCATTTACTATATTTTGTTTGTGTAGATAAATCTTAATTGCGTCTTTTTACTTTAACTTAAAAATTACCTCATATGGGACAGATGTAGGTGCCTAATTTAAGGCACTCCATATTCTTAATCTTAGGTGTTAGGCAATATACTCGTAAACCGAGTCAATTAGGTGATAATGAAGACGAGTACATACATATGACATATGCATATACTGTAATGGATTATTATCCGATGCTCACGAGGGTGAAGAGTACATACTTACAGCATTTGTTTAAAATAGGTTATACAGTTTGTGTAAATGTAGAAAAAGATGTATTTATGTTTTCATTTATGATTGGTGTGCACATGCACATTTCTATGTACATATTTTTAGTGTCACCTACTTAATAATTAATATAGAAAATAGCTATTGTCGTCTTTTTGACGTATATATTAAATTAAATAACTAAATTCGAGATTCTCAATCTTTTTTACTCTAGTAGTACATTTTTCAAAGAAGAATCATTTTCTAGGGGATGCTGAGTGGGATGAAGAGATGCTGAACTTCATTTATATTTTCTAAAATTATTTCCGGATGTCGATCAAGGTTATTAATTAGAACTTGGAGAATTGTGTTTTTTAAGCGGATATGGCGAAAAAAAGAAATCACATCGTGTTATGTTACAGGACCGTGGAGGAAATTTGTGATTAAAGTTTCAGCTCACTAAGCGATTATGGAATATATTCTGTAACATTACCATTGTTTCACTCGCGGTGGGTGATCTAGTACCACCTTACCGGAAGTAGGTAAACTGTAGCACTTTCATCATTATCCAACTGATTTACGAAAGGTGTCATAACTTCTTTCCGTCCATTTCTGAAGCACTATAAACATATTTTTGTTTTGTTTTGTAAATACCATTTTAAAGAGTTTTTGTAGCACATACAGAAACTTTTTTGGTTTAGAACTTAACAGTCAACGTCATATTGCAAAACAACAGTTTCATACCTGAATCTGTCAAAGATATACGTTATAATAATTGGCAAAGTCTACTTTCAGGAGATCAAATTCTGTTGAACGCTCGTTATATAGGGTTGCCGAATAAGTCGTGGGGAATCTTGATATTGATATATGTATATTGATCCTTTTTTCTGATTACAAAGCAAATAAGAGACGGCAAACCGGATGAAATTTTGTCCTGGAATAAAACTTGAGAGGGAACAAATCTGAAAAATGTTTGTTTATAAAAAAAAATGTAGTTGGATGTTGATTAAATTACGGATATGTTGAGGATAAATTTATATTGCCTTGCATAACCACCCAAGAAACTAGGCAAGGTAGAACTGAATAGAATGAATAACCTCCGAAATAAAATTAACACGAGCCGCCACTGGTAAACGGCTCTCGGGACGTCGGCGATGGCCATTGAGAAAAAGCCACTTGTCCCCTTTAGAGCCTGCTTTAAAATAAACAGAACGAGAGAGTGCTTGTTCCTTTACGGATTATTGCGAATGCAGAGGCCAAACAAAAAACACATGTTATTGACAGGGCAATAGGAATAGGCTAGCTTTGAAATAAATAGCGCCGCACAGAAGGTTATTTATGTTTTATGCGTATGTTATGGGATGAATTGCAGAGTTCAGCGGCGATTCGTTGGGGGATGTAGGGGCGATGTTTCTAATATGAAGTTGAAATAACAGTCGGTACATTATTTCTGTACCTATAAATAACGACTTGGTCATACTTCCACATCAATTTATCTACACAAAAATAAGTTGGTTTAAAGCAACCTACATTTTGCTTATTTTTAAAAATGTATGGAGTTTAGATTTTTTTGAGACAGATCGTTGTATTTAGATATATCGAGTCATAAAAGTTGTCCGAGTAAAAGAAGACGTATTTCTATCCTATTTTAAATTTATAACCTTATTTAATTGTGAAGACTGTCACATTATATGAGAGCCATTATTTGTTTTACAATTGTGACAGTCACTTGTCAAAAGTTTGACATAACCGAAAAGCTTAGATATGACCGCCTTTTCTCTCTCGTTTATAGCCAGATTTGATGTCATTGAAGGTTATTAAATCAGAAAAATTTAGAATGAATAGTAATACAAAAGGCAAAGCCATAATAATTGAAAAAGCAATTGCAAGAAATTTGCAAAGATGATTTTTTTTTCTTAAGCCACAAGTGCATGCAAAAACTTTCTTGTTATTCTTGTCCTCTTCACAAAGTTCTCATTTTTTTAATATTAGCTATATCTAAATACTCCTGGACTAAGGTCTAAAATTTACTATCTATTATATAAATTAGATCAGGGCTGTAGCAAGTTCTTTTTGGGGGTGTTTAGTGTAGGATATTCTTTCTCAGCAAAACTGACGAATTTAGCGAATATGCGGTGACCAACCAAATTTGTGTTGTTCATTTCGGGGGGCGTTTGAACACCCTAACCCCCTCCCCCCCGCTACAGACCCGAATTAGACGTTCGATTTTAATAAATAATTTTTTTCTGTGACGGGAAAAACGTTTGACATTTTATCCCTGTTGACAGGTAACAAAATATCACTTTTTTATGAAATTACTTTTTTCCCCGAGAAAAAAGTAAAGGTTAGATATTTAAATTTAGAATATTTTATTATACTTTATCTGCTTCTACTAACTCCGTTGGAGTCAGAGAAAACTCGGAATCAGATATTTTTTAACTTTACATTATTCAAAATAACTACTAAAAACCACTAATGGTGGGTTCATGCAGAAATTTTTAGTAATAAGAATAAGAATAGTAATAAGCATAAAAGTTAAACCTTCGTTTTTATAATGACCCAGTTCATGCAGCAAATCCTTATTTTTAAAATTATTACTAAAAATTATGTTTACTGCATGAACTGGGTCATTATAAAACGAAGGTTTAACTTTTATGCTTATTACTATTCTTATTCTTATTACTAAAAATTTCTGCATGAACCCACCATTAGTTTGCAATTTTTAAATCAAATCACAGAATTAAATTGACATATATTTGATTACTTTAAAGGTTTCCTTAGCAACGCAGGTCTAATTGTCGCTATACGTAGAACACTACCAGTTTAAGGGCCGATACTTTTACTCCCGGTTAAGTCCTGTTGCACAATTGAGCTAACCACAACCATAACCATAAGCATACCTGTAATTTTTATGTTTTGTCCACAACAAATCTGCGTAAAATCGTGTGTATTTTAAAACTCCCGCATAGGGGATTCAGTTTAGCCAATTTCACTAAATTAAACATTTTGTGTGAAAAATCAGAAACGACACTGGAATTAGAAGAAATGATGGATATCGAATTGTTAACTAACATTGTAGTAATTTAGTATTAATTAGTGTTAGTTACTACTGTATTTAGGGTAACCCTCAAACCATATTTCACGAGAGTACAGACACAAGGTTGGTATAACTGGCAAAACGTAATTTTAGGCGTAAAGATAAAATAATTTCGTCTTTATGTTTACGGTTATTGACGATTGAAGGTCATTCTTAATGCTAATGTTAACTGAATTAGTTGTAGACAAGAACATTATTTTGATATACTCCATCTTTGTGGTTGTGGTTAATTTTACGTTTATGTTAATTGTGCAGGGGCCTAAGGCCGGATTAACTAACCAGACGATAAGACTGTGAAAATGTATACAGACATTATACATTCGACTGTATACATTTTCAGTCTTAACGTCTGTTTACTTAATCCGGCCATAACCGGGAGTAAACGTACTGGCCATTAAACTTCAAATTTCACATCGATAATTTTCTGACTTTAATATATTGTAATAATATGTTTTTTTCAATATTAAATCGTCGTTTTTCCCGTCACAGAAAAAAATTGTGTATTATACACGGGAAAAATATTAGATGTTAGCTCTCGTTTTTTTTGGTCTCCCTCCGTAAAATCTAATACTTTTTTTCCCTTGTGTAATAAATAACTATTATTTTCTAAATTTATTTCGCATTTATTTAATTATTCTTTATCAACCTCCAAATGACCTACAATGTCTTACTACTAGGGTCTCCAAACTAAAATCTGGGACATCCTGTATACCTACAATGTTTTTTAATCTTCATTGCAATTGCAAAAAGAAATTGTAAGTAATCTTTGCAGTATACAGCCCACTCCATTTAGATATTTTCATAGTAATAATGTGGATCCGCTACTGATCTATTCTGTTTGAAACTGCAGTAAAATGTTCTATGCGATTATTTTTACTACTTACAGAGTAAATAGTAAGCGTTTTAATTGATGTTAAGGTTGTTCCACTTAAATACTCTAAAGTGACATCTGGCTATACACAGATTATTACTGTATATGATGAAAATAAAGTCCGAAAACAAATTCTTATAGTGTAGATTGGTTTATGGTTTTGATTTCTTCCAATGTTAGGCTTAGATTGCTTCGATATATCATTATTAATAATTCATAAATTGCAATTCTGAAATTTCTGATATATACATACTTCTATTCAAGTTTGTTTAGCATGATTTTTGTTTTGGTAAACTAAATCTCTTTCCACCCTAAACACTTGTTTATAACTTTTTATTACTCACCAACAGTGGCGGTGCGTGATATTTCAGTTAGCCATATCTTGAAAATGACGGATGGGACCGACTTCACTTTTTAGGTGATGACTATACACCTCTTACAGAAAGGATTTATAGTGAAAAAATCGTCAGCAAAGTTTGCGAAAAAAATGTCAAAAACACTGGAGCACTCCCTGGGTTCTCAGTAACGCTCTGTGGGATATTTGCAGTATATTTTTTTTCATAATCTAGAAACAAATATAAGGAGACGTTTTTCGATTTGTTGCAAAATATTTTTTTTTTCAAAAAGTTATGGCCATTTTAATTTTAATTTTATAGGAACATTTTGTTTCCCAAAATTAAAATGGCCATAACTTTTTGCAACAAAAATATTTTGTAACAAATCGAAAAACGTCTCCTTATATTTGTTTCTAGATTATGAAAAAAAATATACTGCAAATATTCCACAGAGCGTTACTGAGAACCCAGGGAGTGCTCCAGTGTTTTTGAAAATATTTTCGCAAACTTTGCTGACGGTTTTTTTCACTATAAATCCTTTCTGTAAGAGGTGTATAGTCATCACCTAAAAAAGTGAAGTGGGTCCCATGCGTCGTTTTCAAGATATGGCTAACTGAAATATCACGCACCGCCACTGCTCACCAATACCAGTACTTATCAATGAAATCATAAATTTGCTATATAAAGAGTACAAACAAACTCAAATTAGTAGTAATTCAAATTAGTGTATATTGCAGGGCAAAACGAAAAAGTCTTTCCGACAATATGTGGTCAAAATCATTTCTACCTACGATGACGAAAGCTATGATGGGGTATTTTACAAACAACTACCCGGGGCGTACAAGTTTAGAGAAACCAAAGAAGAGGCATTCATCGAGACTGACGACGTTGTACTGAAACTGTCGAACCCAACTGGGATACACTCGGGACGGTTTCATAACGCAATATGTTTCCCTGAGGACTTGACTGAATTTACAATTTTCAGCTAGGCTTTCAGCAGGCCAATTTGTATATGTATTTTCCTGCGATTATTATTCTTTATTTAAATACTTACCTACCTAGTCTATTCTAGTTGACACTTATCTCCCTGTGAGATCTGATGCCTAGTCGTCAAAGAAGATTTTTTTTTCATTTTGTACTTATCCCTTCGTTCATGTATTTTAAGTTTCCGTTTTTTTTTCAAAGAGCAGTTATTACATTATTTTGAGTATTTACGTTAAATAGTATTTTATTAACCCATTTTCATCCAGTTGGGGCAAAGCCCTGCAATTTTTTTTCTTAAATATCAAATTTCTACTTGACTATTGAGTGGAGATGATTGTGATTCCCAGTGGTTATAGGTAAGATATCAACCTAAAACTCAAGCATAAAAGTTTGAGGAAATCTGCTTCTAATCGGTTGTAATGATCGAAAAACCGAAAATTGTAGGGCTTCGCCCCCACCTACCCTACATATGTATGTACTGTGAAATTCTAAACAACTTTTCTTAAAAAAACGGTGTTTCGAAATTTTCATAAACAAGCGCATGTTTGTAATTTTCTTATTTTTAATCTAAAATTTGACAGATGCCGATATGACTTACATATGACGTATGACGTATAACGTATCTATAACTTAATAGACCATTCAAGTTCTGAGTGTCCAAATGTAGAAAAAAATCATGTTTTTGTAAATTGCATGCATAAGTTTTTAAAGTGTAATACTCACGTGACATCGCCGTTTACTTGACAAAATCCAATTATAACTAGCACTGCAAATACTGCGTTCGGTACCATATTTGGTTGTCTGCAACAAGAAAATAAATTATATTATTATGTTATAGTTATTAATTAAGCAGCGATATTCGTCAGTAGTGTCAAGAAATTGAATTGGATGATAAACAACGAATTATCTGACTTGACCTTTTGCGCGAGCAAGGTCTTCGAAAATATGGCGTTCTTCCTCGAAAAGCTTTTTCAATTATTTTCCTTTGTTTCCAAGTTTTATTTTTATTGATTACCTAATTAAGAGTGTATCAAATCGTCCAAATAAACCTCCGACTATATTATGGACATGTGCCAAGACAACAGGATGCTTCTATACGTTATGTTTATCAAAATAGTCGTATTTAATTGGCAGTGGCGGTGATATGTATAAGCAGTATAAGCAATGCTTAGGGGCCCCACCCTTGAAGGCCGGGCGAACCCGACCCTGTACGCCGTAATCGTGATTAGATTTTTGGGATTTTTTTTATTTTTTGTGATCTATAAATTGTTATAGAGATTTTAGATTTTCGACATATGTGATTATTATCATTATTATTTAATTTTGAGGTGTATGACATGAAAATTTTATTTTATTTTTTGTTATCGAGATTGTTATAGAGATTTTAGATTTTAGCCTGATCTGATTATTTTTTTAATTTTGAGACCCTTATGACATGAGGATTTTATTTTTGTTATCTGTTTATTATTTTTTTTTAAATTTAGAGGTCTGTTATGGTATGAGGATTTTATTTTATTTTTTGTTATATGTACCTTTGGGGCATTTCACGCCAACTAAGTGAGGTCAAAAAAAAATTTCTTCTGCTTGAAAAATATCAGAATCGATAGTACTTGCTAAAAAACTAACTTCCCTAAAATTTTAGATTTTTTGACTCACAAAGAGAGGGATGGTGAGGATGAGAAAATACAAATTTTCGTTTCGACAAAACTTTCAGTTTTTCTCGGTAAAAAAATGAAAAAAATTAAAACAAGGTTGCAGTGGTTTTCGATGTGTTTTTTGCGTAGAATGCGGTAAAAATATTTTCAAAATTATTGGGGGGTTTCCACCCTTATTTTGAGGATTGAAAGTTTAAAATCGAAATTTTGAAAAGTATGACCCGGTTTTTTTTTCAATTTTTTTTTAATTTTTTGTTTTGTACTTTCGATTAATTTTTAATTCATAATGGGCGTCGACCAGGAACTTGTCCAAAAAACGGCTAAAAACGTGGTTTTAGCGTATTTTCTCATACTGTGAGATAGTAAATGGCAAGTTGATAATATGTTCCAAGATTTTTTGGGTCGCTGATTACGAATCTAACGTCAGATTTTCAAGAAACAAAATGGCGGATCCAGTATGACGGTCAACTTTTAAAAAATGGCTAAATTTTGAAATTTAAAAAAATACCATCGTATTCTATGGGAAATTTTAAGACGTTAGATTCGTAATCAGTGACCCCAAAAACCTTGGAATATATTATTCACTTGCCATTTACTATCTCACAGAAAGAGAAAATACGTTAAAACCAGATTTTTTCACCTTTGGGCCGTTTTTTGGGCCAGTTCCTGGTCGACGCTCACTATGAATTAAAAATTAATCCAAAGTAAAAAAAAAGAAATTACAAAAAAAAAATTGAAAAAAAATCGTGTCATGCTTTTCGAAATTTCGATTTTAAACTTTCAATCCTCAAAATAAGGATGAAAACTACCCCCAATAATTTTGAAAATATTTTTATCGTATTCTACGCAAGAAACACATCGAAAACCATTGCAACCTTTTTTTAATTTTTTAAATTTTTTTACCGAGATAAATTGAGTTTAGAGTCGAAACGAAAATTTGTATTTTCTCACACTCACCATTCCTCTCCTTGTGGCTCAAAAAATTCTAGGGAAGTTAGTTTTTTAGCAACTACTATCGATTCTGATATGTTCTTTTTGACCTCACTTAGTTGGCGTGAAATGCCCCCTTTGCATATTGTTTTGTATGGTCTGTGCAATAATAATGCAATAAAGTATGTTCTTTTACAATAATTGTAAAAATATACGATTGTCTAAATGAATACTAAATTAATCTTTTTTGTAAGGGGGAAGAGGGCCCATTGTTCATGTTTGCTTAGGTGCCCAAGGTGCTCCTGCACCGCCACTGTTTATTGGCTGTCCGAGCTAGATTAATTACCTAATAGTAAGTTTTCAGATATGTGTATATTATACAGTGTTTATTAAATAATAAAAGATGTTAATGGCAGGGGTATCAATCGTCCGTTTGTAAAAAAATAAATCTCCTTGGGACATTTATTTCCACATCAACTTAGAACTATAGTGATTTAGAAAAAAATATCTGTCTGTCTGTTAATCATTTTTTTGGATTCTAACTCTAGAACGAAGACAGTGAAATAAAAATGTTCAAAGTAGGTATTTTAAAGTACGGTCTTATGAATTTTTGAGGTAGAAGAATTCATATATTGTACTTTAAGTCTGTACTCTAACTATCTTTTGAAGTATACTCGTAATATAGAAAAATAAGTATAAAAAAATGGTTATGGAAGCAGTTCTTCCTTAAGTACATCCTAGACGATTAATCGGAATGTCAACCTTATTGGTGCAATCAGCTGTCAAAAAACATTCTGGCCGATATTTTTCACTTCTGATTTGGCAAACTTATTTGGCACAAGAGTTCCAGTTAATTCAGATAATTAGTTATATTTGTAGTACATATTTTCAATTTTAGTTTAAAACAATTTCTTTTTTTCAAAAAGTTTAAAACATTTCCTTTGTAAATCAATTGCACCGACCTGGAACTAGGCGTGAGTAATTTTTCTAGGCGATATATGCCTTATAAAATAACAATTAATATAACAAGTAACTCTGTTTTGCAGACCTAATATTTGTTATTTATGATAACAAATTTAAACTATGGTTTTTAGAATATGGTGAAATGATGGGTATATGTAAATTGTATGTTCATTAGTATAAGAATTTGGGGGAAAATTAGGCAGCATCTGTTTAGTGAACCATGTTTTAAATAAATGTGTGGTCATGTCTTCATGACAGTCAGCAGAAGACTGTTATGTTTTTTGCTAACAAGAGCGGTGCTTTGGATATGACCCCATTGTCACATCCGACATGAAGATGACACGTTTTCCTATTGAATATAACACATTTAAATTTCAATTTTCAGTCGTGTTTATCTAACCATAATTAACAGGATTACGGTTATCAAACCACGTCTCGCCAATATACAGCGTGATGATAAAGTTTGGAACAGAATTCATAATTGTGTTATTTAACAATTATTTTAAGAAAAATTCTCGGACACCTCAATTTTGTTTTTAAAATGGCATCTTCTGACTTGCAAAAATTATGATTATGATGTTTGAGATACGACATCAGCATACTTTTTTTAAAGAGCAACCTCATTTTCTTAGGTTAGTTTTTGATAGTTTTTTATGTTACCTAAATGGTAATATAAAAACATTGGTACCTTGTACTACATAACAATGTTATTGAAAAAATGACACATTTACTTTGAAACTATAAAAAAATTTGTTTCTATAAAATGAAAATATACCTATTAATTATTTATCTTAATTTTTTGTTCAATTTCCAAGGAAAACAAAAATCAAAGAATAAAGATAAACCTAGCAATTCTTATAAATTAATTCTTCCTAGCAATTCTTATAATTGTAGAAACTGTATATGACTCATTAATTTGAAAACGTGATCAATCTGTCAATATAGTCTACGTTAGATTAAAATGGCACCTTTGTTTGAATGAGAAGGAAAAAAATTGTTAATGAGGATTGGGTATGGTGATATGTGATAGGCTACGAATGCATGGAAAATAAATAAATAACGTGACGTAACGAGAACATCTTGATAGACCCTCAATTACAATTTCTACAATGAGTAAATTGTTTGCCAAATTTTCAGAAACTGTGCTAATACCGTAAAATACCATCAAATTTATGGGTAAAATAGAATTAACAAAATGTGTAAAAGTTAAGTTGAAAATGGGTAATATATGATGTATTTCTTTTACCCAACATTTCATTTCAATTTGAGTTTGGTGAAGTGAAATAAACTGAAACGAAATGAAAACTAAGAAACACCTAAAAACGAAGTTAGGATGATTTTTTTTTATTTTAGTTATAGATTATGTAGAAAATTACAAATTAGGAGAGAAAACAGAGATTTTGATATAAAACTAATGACTAGAGAATAATCTTTCTTCTGATAAAATCTTACATGAGACAGCTAACACTGAAAAAAATTGTAAATATCCATTGTGGAGCCCAAATTATCCTGCTATGGACTTTCAGATATTTGGAAAACCACGTTTTGATTAACTTTTTTTAGAAACCTAACAACTGTAACCTCACTTTTATCACAGTCTTAAGTGAAATGAGAAACTGATCATGGTATTTTTAATTTCAGTAGGAACTGATATCCTCAAAATGAGATGGCATAAAGAAACACCTATTTTTGAACTGAAATGAAATAAACTGATATAAACTGATATTTCAGGTAAAAGAAACACATGAATACATATTTCCTTTACGCAAAAAGCAGTTTACAATCTGGCGTAAGATATTCCTTTATTATTGCAGTCTGCATTTAAGAAAATCATTGAAGCGTACAAATAAATGTAAAATATCTACACGCGGATGTTTTCCGTTTTCATGACGCCCTATATACATTGTACATACACATTCAATTTGTTCGTCGACATCTTGTCGACATACATTTTTGCACTCAAACTGTTACAGTCAATAATGATTAGGAAGTCTTATCTAATTGTAGCTCTGTTTTGCAACGAAGAATAACACGAAACTTTATATTTAATAATTAGCCGCTCTGTCTTCTGATAATTGAACCGATTAACGTACTTGCTACGATAATTACGCGTTATATGGGTGAGCATTGTAATGTTTTCTTATTTACGATAGGGGCAAGTTCAGTCGGGAAAGTTTAATACGCCGGTTTTGTATAACTATGGTTGTGTGTTTCTTATTGTTATTAAAAATTATATTATCTACGTATGTATGTATTTAGGCTTTTCAAAATTAAAATGTTTTTCTAAATTAAGTACTTACATATGACTTAGGGTTAAGTTTTTGATAAAATTTGAACTAGGGGGATTTTTTGATCTCCCAGCCACCCCAACAAAACCCAACATCGGTTATACTGCGGCCACTGTCTTCGTTTTGGTCCAAAATCCGATTGCGTGATTACTGTCTTCATAAAGAAACTGTAATTGGATTTGTCAGGAATTCCGCAAATCCGGCTGCAAGTATCCGTACTAAATGAATTATTTCTTAGAGTATCCAGTTTTTTTCTGCCTAACCGTCATCGTCCACATTGCGTGACCCTTTTTTTGGAATGATTAATAACGGGCTGATTTTTCGTAAGTAGCTTCAGTTTGATGAGACGCCCATAACCTGTCAATGATAATTCTCAACAGTGGCATTTTACGAAGTGTTAAAGTGGAAAACATGTCAACCGCATGATAATATAAGTTTGATTAATAACAATTAGCTTCCTAGTTGAATTCGAAGATATTCATACAAAATACTCGGAAAAACGTTCGTCATACAAATTTAACAGTATTGCGGAAGGGTCCGCAAAATCAACATGTTAAAATGAGCAGGTCATAAAAATGATTAATAAACGACTGAATTTTTTACTGCTGCTTACTAGATAATTGTGTAATGCAATGGTAATATCGTCCTACAAATCCAATGGCATAATTCCTTAGTCCTACGCTCGAAAGTTGTCGAGTTCATCAGCACATTTGTTTGATTAATAACAACCTCATTTTTATTTGTTTCTATTGATATTGAAGGGTAGAACTCAACTGTACTCCCGTCCTACAAAAAAATTGGCAAATAATGATGAAAAATTCATTTGAAATGAAAAAAAAAAATTTTTTCAACGTAATTAAATTATTTGTTGATATGCTATTATTGTTTTGTAACTATTTTAATTACACTATTTTGTTTAATTGTATTAATGTAATTAATTGAAAAAAATGAGAATACTGTACTTTATTGATGACAGTCGCTAAATAGTAATTTCAAAATTGCCGCCTAAATTTGAATAATGCGAACTACCGTTACACAAGGCAAGCTAGTCGAGTTTGATGAGATATAATGAGCGTGCATTCAGCACGTGTTTTTCGCTGGCATTTCGGAGTCGAATGCGTACCCGACTGCCATTAAATAACCAAGTATCATTCGGAGAAAAAATTTTTTTTTTTGGCATTGGAATACATCCATCAGCCACAAATTGTTAAAAA
This sequence comes from Aromia moschata, assembly GCA_029963805.1. Taxonomy (NCBI): domain Eukaryota; kingdom Metazoa; phylum Arthropoda; class Insecta; order Coleoptera; family Cerambycidae; genus Aromia; species Aromia moschata. The sequence goes on from JAPWTK010000082.1 coordinate 1,212,279, forward strand.
GTTGTAAAGTTGTTTATTTATTTATTTTTTAAAATACATTATTATTAGGTATTATTGTCAATTATTTAACACGTGTTTTTGCTTTGTTATACTTTTATCTTAGTTCTTTTAATGTAATTCAGTAAAGTTTCTAGTACATGCTTCTTACCAATACTAAGTAGAACGGTAATATTAGTAGGGAGCTGGATTCCGTAGCCTTTTAGCTTTTCTATAAATTCAGATATAGCTTGCTGGTGATTACTGCAAGCAAAAAATAGGTGATTAAGGTCAGCTATGGAATTATTATCACAAGTGCATGTCGAGGTTTCACTTAATCCGATTTTATGTAGGTGGTATGGAAACACTCCATGGTTCAGTTTTAGACGAGTAATAATAGTTGACAGGGCTTTAGGGAGATGGAATTTTTGTATGTGTGGGATCTTATTTGGGAGTGTCGGATGTATAAGCGCATAATGATTTTTTGTACAATTAACGTACTTTTCCCAATCTTTTTCCCAGCTTGCCCTAACCTCACGCCTGTATACATTGTACATGTCTGTCTGGAGCATGAAATCGTTGCCAACTGGAAGGAGTGTGGCATCTTTTGCCAGTTGATCAACAGTCTCGTTACCGTGTATATCTGAATGCGGTTTAACCCACAAAAAAAATAATTTTGCTTCCTATGTTATTCAACTTTTTTAGAATATCTTTTTATTTCAAAGATTAGGTGATTTTTAAAGTTTTTGTTAGCATCAGTAATGGACAATAGAGCGGATTGTGAGTCTGATGCAATTATGGCCTTGCTTATATTATTAGCGTGTATATAACGCAGTGCCTGTTCTATCGCACATAATTCGGCTGTGTAAATGGAGCTATTGTTATGAATTCTCAGTTTTTCAGAAAAATTATTATAATTATTAAAATATGCACAGCCTGTGCCCTTTAGTTTTAGACCCATCCGTATAAATTATAGTTTTAATTTGATGTTCACTCTGTATAGATTTCAAAATACCTTCATTAATTGCGGTGATATGTGAATATTTAGGAGTTAGTACTGTTGGTTCAACCAATATTGTATCAAGGTCAAATTCAAAAATTGGGAGTTTATTATTGGAATATAACATAGCACTGCAATTTCTAGTAAGCAAAAAGGCATCCACTAATGGAGGATTATTTTTTTAAAACCAGTATTTTTCCGTTAAGCATTCGGTAGACAGTTGGCAGATTCGTTTTAGTGAGTAGTTATTTTTTAAGGCATTTAACTTTATTATATATTTATTAGCTAAGAATTGTCTTCTTAGGTACAAAGGGGCCTCTTGGGCTTCACATAAAATAGCAGGAGTTGGGGATGAGCCCATAGCACCAATACACACTCGAATCGCTTTATATTGTATCCTGTCTACTGACAAAAGGTTAGTGCGAGATGTTGCGCTATATAAGGTACAACCATAATCCAACACAGAACGTATATAGGTTTTATAAAACATCAGCGATGTTTCCGGGTCAGCTCGCCATTTGCTCTTTGAGACATATTTTAGTATGTTAACACCTTTTTCACACTTATTTTTTATAAAGGCTATATGTTTCGTCCATAGTAGCTTGTGGTCTAGTATGATTCCCAAGCAGTGGCGGTGCGTGATATTTCAGTTAGCCATATTTTGAAAACGACGCATGGGACCCACTTCACTTTTTAGACGATGACTATACACCTCTTACAGAAAGGATTTATAGTGAAAAAACCGTCAGCAAAGTTTGCGAAAAAATGTTCAAAAACACTGGAGCACTCCCTGGGTTCTCAGTAACGCTCTGTGGAATATTTGCAGTATATTTTTTTTCATAATCTAGAAACAAATATAAGGAGACGTTTTTCGATTTGTTACAAAATATTTTTGTTTCAAAAAGTTATGGCCATTTTAATTTTGGGAAACAAAATGTTCCTATAAAATTAAAATTAAAATGGCCATAACTTTTGATCTGTTAACACCGTAAAATTTCTTCTTGAACTCTTAAAATACGTCTGTAATAATATTATACAAGGCGTACCTTTTGTAATTTTTAAGTGATGTAACGTGACTGAATTAAAAAATTTAATAATGCAAAAATGATCCGTTTCAGTCGTATAAGTAAGTCAAATTTGATTTTTTGTCTGGTGTACAGTTTTCCAGAAAACTCTATAAAGACAAATATAGACAATCCGGTATCTTACACAAATATAAAAAAGGAACATGTAGCATTTATTGCATTTAGTCCAATTTCAGAGCTTTAAAAAAACTGTCCTGTAGAAAAAAATAACAAGACGTCATACAATGTTTTTAAAATTTATATACTAAAATGGCAGTTTTAAAACATATGTTATTTTATTAATAGAGCACTTGTTAAATTTTTCAATGTTAAATACTGACTCACTGATCTCTATCTACCCTACTCTTACATATATGAGATAGTGTTACTTGTTTTGAAGTAAATGATTTCAAATTGTGTCTCAGTTTAGATGTTTGATTCAGATATTTATAAAATGTAATATAAAAAGCTGAGGATAGAACTTATTACGACTTAAGCGATTTTTACTTTTTTTTTGGTCCTGCGGCGTAAGCTCTCAAAGAAAGATTATTTATGTAAATGCCCTAGAATTTTGCATCTATAGCTGAATGACGATATGTAGGTATATAATATTTATGTAGATGGATATACTTCTCTACAATTGGCTTTTGATGTCCATAAGGTATTAATACTCTTAATGCGCTTTTTTATTTGAATGATATGTTATGTTTCACGATTGTCTTGTTATTCGACGGGTATAATGGTAAGACCCGATTACCATAGGGGTACGGTTGGTTCGTATTAAATTCCAATTTGTTAAGCTAATAAAGATGTCTTAACCGGAAATCAAATTAGCTGCATGGAAACATGGTTCAGTAAACGAGGGGGAAGTAGTAAGGAAACAAATTAAGTTTTCGACAATTGGTTTTTATATATATAATTTGAAAATAAATTCAGTTAGTCAAATATCAAAATTGCAAACAGTATTAAATTGTATGTACCTACCCTAGTAACTAGTGACTATTAGTTGAATAGTTGTATAATAAATATAATATACATAAATAATATAAATAATAATGTGTCAAGTTTAAATCACTGTTCTTTTATGTAAAATATAAATATAAATTGGATAATACAGGTAATTTCTCTAAATCAAAGATAATTATTAAGATGGTGTCACACATATTTTCCATTTATGAATAATTCATGTTTATTTTAGTTTCTTTATTAATTTATTGTATAAATCAATTTATTGATGGAAATAAATTTTATATATTTAAAAATAATTTGGTACATTATTTTTTCTATCTGTATTTTTACGATTTTCCGAGTGGAAACTCACTTTACATTTCCTAGTGTCATAACAATGTAATCAGAGATATGGTATCGCCAATACGAAATAACATCTTATTCTTGCTTTTTTTTTAAGTTGCGTTCATACAGAAGAATATTTTGACTATAATATATGGGCATAAAAATATATAAACGTAAAGATTTTTTTACAATAAAAAACAGTGTAAAATTTTATATATATCGTCAGGCAGGGATACCCTCTTAACGATATATCGTAGTCTGTCGATAAATTTGTCTCTTATTATATCAGTTTATATAAATAATTGTATTTAGCATAATTGTAAACTGTAATAATGGTTCGTATGACGTGATTATTATTAATCGGTTTATGTTTATTTGACTGCAAATAATTTGATCTTATATTTAGTTTATACTTTTATTAGTATAAAGATTCACTGATTGATTTCTATCATCTTCATTAACTATCATAGTGGATAGTGGGTATAGTTGTGAATGGTGACACTATCTTAACAATTCGGTATCTTTAGAGGTAAACTGCATATATAATCGGATTTATTTTTAGCTTACCGATAATTTCTTCATCTCTGGAGTTGGCGTAGAGTTGGAGCAATTTATTCAAAAATTTAGTGATAAAATTTTAATTAATAAGAACCAGAGTTCTGAGAGAACTGAGAAGTATGATTTTTTAATTCTTTACATCAAAATTTATGTGCGATATTTTCGTTGTAAAAATTATAAATAAACTGTCTGGAAAATATGCTTGCCTTTGTGACCAATTTAAACAAAAAAAGAAAAATAATAAAAATGTTCACTTACATATTTGTAGGTACACGTAGACTACTAATAAAAATCGCTACTGCGAAATAAATAGATGCACAAAATAAAATACAATAATTGTTTTAGTTTCAAAAAAGGAAGCTTCATCTTGTCTTCTCAACAGGCACAAGTAGACTGATGGCTGGCGGCTAATATTATCTATTTTGAATATTTCAAAATGAGTAAAAAGCCGCTTGTAGCCAGGTCGCAAATATTATCGACAGTAAATTACTTTTTAGAAGTATTTACAGGTGTAAGACACAGCGGATAGATGTCGCAGCGTTTATTAATACATTATGTATACATACTAATACATTATGTACATATGTAGAGAGATTCTGAAATACTTTCGTAAAGCCTAACAGGTCCGGAATAAATTATTTATTGAAAAAAAAATATACATACTAACAACGAAACATTAGTATATTTCTATTTATATAATTTTTGCAGCTTAACTATCACATTTATTGAAATCTAACACTAATCATTTAACTACAATTCATACACTAATAATTACAATCAACGTTTTTATTTATTAAAGGTTCTAGTCTTTGCAGGGTCACAAGGAATTAATAAAAAAAAACCATTTCGTTTTGGAAATTATATAATAAATTTGCATCTGCCACTAAAGTTTCATTTGTATTAATTGGTTTTAAAGATGCTAATCACTGTAATAAATTTTGACCCGCCTCTGTTAATTTGACCACTTTCAGCTCATTTAAACACGCCCCGTCCCGTGTGCTAACTGGCCGAGAGCACGAATATAAAGCAATGCAAAAGCGATATGATGTCGCCTCCCTGTCACTTTCTAGGTAAATGAGTAGGGTCCTCCAACGGGGTAATATACATAAAACCAATCTATCGTCAATGCACGCGATGTGCATAGTAGTAGCGTAAGTTGTAGAAATGAACCCAATAGGCGTCAGTATATAAAATGCCAGCGCCAGTGCGAAAAAATTGCGAACTAATCATTGGGCCATTAGCCGTTTGTTGTTACCAAGAAGACTAGAACTAAGGATACCGAACTCGTTCGGTATCTAGGGATCAAATCTGTCCGCCTCCAGAAGGCGCTGTAAACAGTAATGTACTCGAGTCACGTGATGAGCAGCGGTCAGCGGTCCACATGTGAATGTTTATCATAGAAAACCCTGCTATGGTTTTATATGACGTTTATTATTAAGTTGTCAAAGCGGGTGCTTACATGCCGTTTGTCTTTAATAAAAATATATACAAAAATAAATATGGTTCAAAAGTGCTGTGTTGCATTGTGTGATTTAAGAAGCGGTCCGAATAACCGGACATTATTTCAAATAACTGATGTATGTATGAAACGAAATATTTTCCTTTGTTGTATTGTTAACGTTGAAGCACGTAACATGAAATATTTTGAGTACATTACTCGTGTAGATTCAGTATAATATTCAACAACAAATTAACGAAAAATATCGAGCGTCTTCGTCTTCGCGTGGCCGTCTTCGCACCACGGACATTCACACGGACTCTAACCTCTAATGCACACAGATTACAGAACCACGATATACGTATAGATATCTGTTTATATACCGTAGCAACCAGAGTACACAACTGTTTACAGCGCCTCTGGAGTGCTTACATGCCGTTTGTCTTTAATAAAAATATATACAAAAATAAATATGGTTCAAAAGTGCTGTGTTGCATTGTGTGATTTAAGAAGCGGTCCGAATAACCGGACATTATTTCAAATAACTGATGTATGTATGAAACGAAATATTTTCCTTTGTTGTATTGTTAACGTTGAAGCACGTAACATGAAATATTTTGAGTACATTACTCGTGTAGATTCAGTATAATATTCAACAACAAATTAACGAAAAATATCGAGCGTCTTCGTCTTCGCGTGGCCGTCTTCGCACCACGGACATTCACACGGACTCTAACCTCTAATGCACACAGATTACAGAACCACGATATACGTATAGATATCTGTTTATATACCGTAGCAACCAGAGTACACAACTGTTTACAGCGCCTCTGGAGTGCTTACATGCCGTTTGTCTTTAATAAAAATATATACAAAAATAAATATGGTTCAAAAGTGCTGTGTTGCATTGTGTGATTTAAGAAGCGGTCCGAATAACCGGACATTATTTCAAATAACTGATGTATGTATGAAACGAAATATTTTCCTTTGTTGTATTGTTAACGTTGAAGCACGTAACATGAAATATTTTGAGTACATTACTCGTGTAGATTCAGTATAATATTCAACAACAAATTAACGAAAAATATCGAGCGTCTTCGTCTTCGCGTGGCCGTCTTCGCACCACGGACATTCACACGGACTCTAACCTCTAATGCACACAGATTACAGAACCACGATATACGTATAGATATCTGTTTATATACCGTAGCAACCAGAGTACACAACTGTTTACAGCGCCTCTGGAGGCGGACATATTCGAGCCCGTCGCGTTATACAGCGAAAAGCCGCAGTTCGGTCTCCTTAGTTCTAGACTTCTTGGTTGTTACATTGCTTTTAATGTGTTTTATATTCAATTTGCCTCTTTAATTTAATATTTGTGTGTAGTATTTGATTATTTACTGCCTAAAAACACCTTTTGTGATCAAGGTTTACTGTTTACAAGTTGCTGGCATAATTGTAGTGGCATTCTTTCGATTTTTAGACTGATAGAAGATACCTATGGAAGATACATTTTTAGGTTGGATGGGTTTATTTTGAACAGTTTTAATAAATACTTCAAGGTATACATGTGTTTATTTACAAAATTGTTTAATATTTCAATTGAAAACATTTTTAAGTAGAATGACAGACATTAGATTGAATATCTTGAAATATGTGGAATTTTTAGATGGCACTGTAATTTCAAAGTGTGTATAAGAGGGTGAACATGTTCTGAATGCAGGCCATTTATGACTTCATGAATTTGAAGGTACTGCAGTTTTTTCAGTATCTTCCGCTTTTTTGAAGCCTTAGCTGAAACAGACAATAATAATTATAAATATCTTTACATTAACCTTAAAATACTAAAACTTACATCGATAAAAGTAATTCTCCTCAGCAAAATGAAGAGAACAGACTTTCATAAATTTACTGACGGGCTTTCCTATCCTCAGTTTTAATATACAAGCCTTGCGCCTGTCTATACATTCCTTTTGACCAAATTTATTTATAAGGGAAACTTGCTTTCCTTGTTCAGGAAATATTTGAAAAGTTAATTGGGGATCCCTCTTAATCCAGGACGAACAGCGAGGTACACTACAATAGTGATTTATTCTAATTATAATACTCACAAAATAACGCTAATACTATATATTTTTTATGAATACAATACACATATAAACGGAACATTTTCAAAATACAATGGTACTCAAAGGGACGTTTGAATAAACGATGTCCCAGTAATTAGTTTGTTGAACGACCATCAGGGAGCGTAACGTTTATGTTGTTTTACCTCTATTTTATGCGGTTTTTTCTTCGTTTGATTTTATGTACTGTACAAGATTTCCTAAAAAGGCGATAAAGGAAATCGTCAATATCGCCAACATCACCTAGTGACTTTTATTGCTTTCGTATTGCCCCGTGTGCGGACGGGCTAACTGTGACAAATAAACGTCATCTTTAATAGTTTAAGTCCGGTTCTGTTCTCCAAGTGACCAATCACGTTCGTCACAACTGTGAATTGTCAAAAGTGGATAAATGGCGAACGACTAAAACACATGAGGCTGAAGAATTTGAAAATCGATTACACTTGCAATTATGTGAGTTTTCTGTTTAAAATCTAATTATGTATAGGTTACTAAAATTAAGTGGAACCCCTTTGCGTAAACACCCTCGAGTGTCCTTCGGTAATTTTACCGAAAATGGAGATGGAGTTACCGAAAAAACGTGCATGTTATGTAAACAGTTAAACAATTTTTCTTCCGGTAAGTGGAACATTTCTCGGTTTTTTTCCTGTTGTTCTGAATATACCATATTATAATGCTCATTATTATTTCAGTTGGTTTGAGAAATCACTCCACAATCATTAATCCGAATATAAGTCTAAAAAAGGTTAGAAAAAGGAAGCAAACAGTGAAGAAATATGCCGAACTGCTTGTGGGTATGTATCAGTAAAGTGAGGCGATCCTAAAGCTGTTATTTGTTGTTCTTCTTCCTATAATTAATCAGTAGTAGTAGATTTCTATTTTTGGCCTTATTTAATTTTATCATAGTGAAAGAAAAAGGTAGGTAATTTTCATTGCAGACATAAAATACAACCTTCACTGAGTAAAATTTGCTGTAATCATTTTCTTATTTTAGTAACCGATAAGTCGTCCTCCCAGCATAAAGCCAGCATACAGAAATTGACATCGAGTGATTTAAAACTGTTAGCCAGTACTAGTCTTAATTTAAGTGAACTCTACAAGCTAAAAGAACTTTCAAAAAGTACCATAATTATTGAACAGCATACCTACAATAATTTAAGTGTTATCGAAAACATGCCAAACCCCGGTAATAGCGCACATATTGATGATTTTACGATTTCTGATTTTAAAGAAGAAAATGTTGTGGTATATAGCATTCCCAGTAATGTACTTTCAAAGGTAAACGAAAGCTTTACAGTAAATGATACTGATACTGCAAACGAACTGCCTGAAGAAGGAAGTATTGCCTCTGAAGCAGACTTAGACTTGGGGTAAGTAAGTAGAGAGAAGTAAGTTTTTAATGAGTTTAGTATTCTCCACTAATATGGAACTATTAGAATTGTCGAATCATGGTTTAAGATGCCGTCGTGCGAATTAGTAAAGTTATTATTATGTTTTAGTATCCATTCATTAAATACCTTTCAACCTGAGGCAGGAGATGAGCAAATTTCAGAAGTAGAGGTAAAAGAAGCCAATGAAAAGGATGTTAAAACTCCACTGAATCAAAAGTATAAAGTAGAAATTGCGACGAAAACTTTAGCTGCATATATAGAAGTTTGTTCGCACTTAAAACAACCACAGCGTGGATTAAATGCATTACATTTTTATAGAGGCAGGTGGAAAAAGAGGCCAACTCGCTGAACTCAATAAAAAACATAAATGTCTACAAGGCCTTGTTGAAGGCCTTTGCACACAAAGGTGATTTGGATAAAATAAAAGAAATCTTAAAGATAATGGAAGAAGAAAACGTTGAATTGAATTTGCAGTGTTATGTAGCTATATTTGAATGCCTTGGAAGGGTAAACATCAAGAACAATCACTTGAAGGATATAAGGATTTTCGCAAAAAACGCTTTTCACAAAGGAATTACTTTCGACAAAATGATGAACGAGGGAAGCTTTTTAAATAACGAAAGGGAAATTGTATTACAAGCTATGAAAAGTTGTGACCCAAGCTATGTTCCCAAGTATGACCCTCCAAGGGTTATCTACAATAATACTTTAGTAAACCATTTAAATAATCCTGAACAACAGATGCCCGCTAATATAGAAAGTAATGGAGACAGTATGATCTTTAATAGTACAGAGATGAGGGAATTGGTAAACAGACAAATTGAAATGGAAAAAGAAGGATATGTCACAGTAAGTTATTTTCTTCTTTGTGTTTTTTTTTTCATAGATTTGTTTTTTCCACGTTTTCTGTAAGTAAATTGTTTATTGTTGAAAGGGTACATTTTCGTAGTTTTGAGAAAAACTCGAAAAATGAATGAAACTATCGGTTTCGTACATTGGTTTTTTTTGTATATAATTTTTTTTTTGTTAAAATTTAAAATCATTATTAGTAAATCCTGTCTATGCGAAATAATATATGGGTTTTGAACATTTTTGTTTACTTACAAAACATTTCAACAACTTACCTAAAACAAATCAAAAGTAATACAAAAACATATTTATCAAGAACAAGGTTTGAAAACGCAAAACACAAAATTTACAGTATAATTTGAAGATTTCTTCATAGGCTATTTATTAATGATACTGTCATAGAATGGCCTCTGTTTTTTTCGAATATACTTGAAGGGACTGTTACAAATGGTGACCCATCAGTAACATATCCAGGTTTAGACGTCGCATACTTAATGTGACGGAATGTGCAAACAATTTAGATTTTGTGGTACGTTTTTTTATTTCCTTAGAAAAGTGGTACTTTTTAATTTTTTCGTTATTTTATGTTTTTTGATTTTTAGTTTTTGAACTATAGAAATACAGTGGACGCCGCTTATAAGACTCACTTTGGGACCAGCAAAAAGTGAGTCTTATAAGCGGATGAACCTTATAAGCGAGGGGGAAAAACAACATTGTAGAATGTATGTAATACACAAACTTTATTTTACCTGTGAATAGACATAATACAACACAATAGCGTGTTATTTACTTATAAAAAAAGGTAACTTTTCAAATACATACGTACAAACATACATAATCAGTTCAAAGATTAAGATGGTTTAAAGATTTTTTTTTATTTTTTTTTTGTTTTTTTGTTACTTTCCATCATTTCAGTTATGTATTTTTCATAAACTGAGTCTTATATCCGAAGTGATGAGTCTTATAACCGAGTTTTTTTCAATGTATTCGGATATGTCCGGACTGTTTCTGGCGATTTTGAGTCTTATAGGCGACTGAACCTTATATCCGTGAGTCTTATAAGCGGCATCCACTGTAATTATTTCTGTTCTCCTTTACTGTGAATTCAACTTCCATGTAGAGATGACCAACATAATTTTACATAAATTGTTGAAGGGATCAAGCAATGTTGCATATTCTTTTTCACTGCATTGCATCCTTTTAACACTGAATTCTCTGGGAACGATTATTTCCGAATTTTTATCACCCTTCAACAATTAACGACCCAAGTTATTTTTATCTGTTGCATCTTCTAGGTTAAAAGTATAGAGGCAAGAGATAACCCTTCCGAGGAAATATTAAAATACAGGGGAATTTTGGACGATCACTACAAAATGTGGGAGGAGACAGCGTTAGCAGCTTTCAATAGAGACCTGACTGCTTTAATAGCTCAAAAGAACGTTTTAAATCTAGAACCATATATGCGTTGTATTCCTGTGCAAGATTATGTTGCAATAATCATTGACGAGGCTAAAAAGCTTGCTCAAGGTTCAGAAACATACAGTCCTACAGTTAATATGCTTTATAAAGATATGGGTACTAAGGTTTATGCCAGGTACAAAATATTGCGTAAACAGAAAACCGGTGTTCTGAATAAAATCATGAAAGTGCACAATAAATATTGTGAAGAATATGCCACTAACCATTCAGATTTGGATGTTTTGCCTAGTGAAGATGTTAAAATAAATACCAGGCAAAGGTGGCAGTGGTTGGAGCACAGCACACATTCTAAAGGTGCAACTTTGAACATGGACCACAGAGAATGGGTTCCTACGACGCTACAGTTTATCGGAAAATTTATGTATCACATAGTAATGCACGATTTAAAGATTGACGTTAATGCGATGAAAATTAATAACAATAATAAGAATTATTTACCTGCCTTCTACACGATATTCAGAACTCAAGGTAGGATCGTGAAGGAGGAAGTGAAACCGCATCCTGTCTTATCCAAGCTGTACCGTGCCTCCGTCCCTGATACTCTGACTTTTCCCACTTATGAATTACCCATGGTTTGTCCGCCTGTGCCTTGGATAGCAACTCACACGGGTGGCTACTTGGTCTCTCCATGTGATGTCATTCGTTTGCCATCGCAAGCAATTTTGCAGAAAAGGCGACTTGCACGTGCTGGATCACAACAGCTCTATCCCAGTCTCGATGCCCTGAATCAATTGGCGGCTGTCCCGTGGAAGGTTAACAAGAGGATATTAGATGTGATATTAGAGGTAAGCCGTAATATGTAATAAGGTCAATAAATCAGTCTGTAAGTGAAAAACTACATATTAAATATTTTACATGATCTTTAATTATAATAATTTGGGAGTATTCAGGAAAACATTCAGAAGTTATTTGATATTTCAGTTGTAGTTCATTAGTTATTTTCAGTCTACTTGAGACTGTTTTAATCCATCTCTCTTTATCAACTCGAAGTTATTTGTTAAAATATGTGGCATTTTATCTATTTGTTTAGAGGTTGTCTTAGCGTATATTATTTTAGTACTTGCTGAGTAATGTTGGGTTTGAGTAGAAATATTTCTCTTGTACAGTTGTGTAGAACTATCAATAGCTGCAGTTTAAATATATTATTCGTCATGTCAGTGAGTGTACATTTTTAGGTATTTAACAGTGGAGGTTCGGCAAGTCTGGATGTACCACAACCATCCTCTTCTCTCCCACCACCTTCAACACCAACATCAGACATGGAGAAAAGTGAAAAATATCATCTTTTCAGGCAGAAGCTTCAATATAAGAGGAAGAAAGCAGAAATGTATTCGTTGTGGTGTGATTGCCTTTATAGGCTTTCCTTAGCCAATCACGTAAGTGGACGGTATAGATATAAGATTGGTTACAGTTTAAATTATTGTTTTAAAAGAGAGGATATCCCTTACAATTTATTTATATTTTACATTTAAAGAAAATAAATGAATGTTGCAAATAAATAATTGGATTATTGATGTTATCTAAAAAAATTCCTTTATTGCAGAGAACTTACTGTATGTAAAAAATCAGAATCAAAAAACATGTTTTTTTGTTTTTTTTTTCAAATGTGCTATGTGTGAAATCGACCTTTCTGATATAAAATATCAGGGCATTTTTATCTTTTAGTTTCGAGATGAAATTTTCTGGCTTCCTCACAATATGGACTTCCGGGGCAGAGTTTACCCTATTCCGCCTCATCTTAACCATCTAGGCTCTGATCTGGCAAGATCCATGCTAGTTTTTGCCGAATCTAGGCCGTTAGGGCCTAATGGACTTGACTGGCTCAAACTGCATCTGATAAACTTAACAGGCTTGAAGAAGCGGGATCCTTTGAGCGAAAGGCAAGTAAGGAAAAAGTCATTGGTTGTCATGAGATGAATTTGTATTTTTAGGTTAAAGTTTGCTAATGAGATTATGGATTTAATCTTGGACTCTGCAGACAACCCCCTAACCGGTAAACGTTGGTGGGTGGATTCGGATGAACCGTGGCAAACGTTGGCGTGTTGTATGGAAATTGCAAACGTGGTGAGATCGCCCGATCCAGAAACATATCGATCCTGCTTTCCGATTCATCAGGATGGGAGTTGTAACGGTCTCCAGCATTATGCCGCTAGGGGAGAGACAGTAGTGGGGCCTACAGCGTTAACTTAACTCAGTCTGAGGTCCCTCAGGATGTATACAGTGCCGTCGTGGCCTTGGTTGAAAAACAAAGGGCCAAGGATGCTGAGAGTGGCCTTCAGGTTAGGAAATAGGTTTAGGTATCATAGAATGACATAAAAATACGCGGCGGATTATTTTTTATTTGGAAAAAGATATATGAATAGCAAGCACAGTGTTTATTAGAATGAACACTGGATAGGGAAAATGATTTTGTATCACGGTTTTTCCTATTTGTGCAATTCTCTATGTTTACAGTAAATGCATATTTATTTACTTGATGTATATCTAGTTATAAATGAAGTTTACCCTAATAAGTACAATATTTTCTAGATTGCCAAAGTTCTTGAAGGATTCGTTAAACGAAAAGTGATCAAACAGACTGTGATGACCACCGTCTACGGTGTTACGAGGTTTGGCGCTCGTCTTCAGATAGCCAGGCAACTGAAAGACATCGATGATTTTCCCAAGGAGTCAGTATGGCCAGCTTCTTCTTATCTGACAGGTAAATATTGTTGTTTATCGTGAATAAAAAGACTACAAGCGTCATTTTAAGGTTGTACTTTCGATTCATTGAGATCGATGTTCACGTCCACTAGAGAAATACAAGACTGGTTCACCGAATGCGCAAGGCTCATATCGGCAGTGGGTTGCAAACACGTGGAATGGGTGACACCTCTGGGTTTGCCGATAGTACAACCTTACTTCAGATATAAACAGTTAAAAACTCCAAATGACAATTTCCCCATGGACAAATACGAGTAAGTGAATTATATGTATGACTAATTTCCTTGATTCTTATCTCAATATGCATGCTATAATAATTAGAGCTGAGAAATTCGCGGACCCTAACAGAACCATATCAAGAACAAGTGGGAGTGACAGTTGATGGAATTAAAAATTCTCATATTTTCGTAAGGAAATATGGAACCCTCAGTATATTTTAGGGAGTGAGTATTAAACTTGAATGATTATTAAATAGAATGTTGTAATAGCAAAAAAAACTGTCAGAAAATGTCTGTTCCATCAGAAAATCTTGGAAACAGCTTGTGAAATATTTTTTTCTTAATTACCAAGGTTCGAGATGTTAAAATTATGGGAATTTTAATTTCTATTTCATACCAGCATTTCGTTAATGATATTTTATAACTTGTTTAAGTGTCGTAATAAGTTTTTGTACTTCATTTGAAAATCTTATATATAAAAATCTCGTGTCATGGTGTTTGTGGTCGCACTCCTCCGAAATGGCTCGAGCTCGGCGCTAGGTGATTAGGGTGTCCCTATCCAGAAAAATTTTTTCAATTTTTTCGACAAAATTTTTTTTTTGTATTTTTTTTTATTTATGTATTCTTTCTTTCTAGGGTAATTTTTAACTCCTCCAACTATCACTGCTACCTACTTCTCCTTAATGCGGTTCTGTTAGGGTCCATGATTTCTCGACTCTAATAATAATATATTATTTCAGGAAACCAAACGTAATGAAGCAGAAAAATGCCTTTCCCCCTAATTTTATCCACTCTTTGGATTCTAGTCATATGATGCTTACGTCTCTTCATTGCGAACGGGCAGGAATAACTTTTGTGTCTGTCCATGATTGTTACTGGACTCACCCTTCTACAGTACACATAATGAACAAGGTAATGGAGCTCTTTACTTTCTTGTCCCAAAAAATCAAACCTGATTTTAAATCTTACATGAAATTCTGAAAGAAAAACATTCAAGAAATATTTAGAATTTTTTATTTTTTTTACAATTTGCAAACGTTTTGATGTTGGGTAGAAATACATTTAATGGATGGCGATGACCTCAAAAATAATTGTGCTCTACCCTTATAATCAGTTATGGATCAGTTATATAAGTGGATGTCTATTATTAACTTTAATATAGACATCCAAAAAAAAACGTCAACTCTGGCTATGAACGAGAGAGATAGAAATAGCGGTCATGTCTAAGCTTTTTGGTTCTGTCAAACTTTTGACAAGTGACTGTCACAATTTATAAAATAAACAATAGCTGTCATATGATGTGACAATTTTGACAAGTAAATAAGGTTATAAATTCGAATAAGAATAGAAATACGTCTTTTTTTTCTTGGCCAACTTTGATGACGTTTTTTTTTTGGATGTCTCCATATAATTTATTGTCTCGTATTTTGCATTTACTCTTTGCTCATAAAGCTTTTTACTTATTTTACCTTAAAGTATTTAGTATCTGTATATTAGAGATTTTCTGATGTATTTTATCAAAAATTACCATCTTTATAATATGTTGTATAAGTGTGATATTGTTTGTGCAGATATGCAGGGAACAGTTTGTGGCCCTTCATTCCCAACCGATACTGGAAGATTTATCTTTATTTTTGGCTGATAAGTATAGTTACGATGAATGGTAAGAAAGTGTTAAATTAAATTAAACAATTGTAATAATTTTCGTTTCTCATTTTAGTGATTTTACCGGTGACGGTTCTGTGCAGGACCTCACAAAGAAAAAGCTAAATAGGGTATTGCGCCAGTTACCAAAAACTGGGGATTTTGATATAAGGCAGGTTCTGAACTCTGTCTACTTCTTTAGTTGATCGTGCCAGATAGTTTTAGGTTATAAATATGTAAATAAATTTTTTTATTGTTGTTACTCAATCTTTTACTTACCTAGAAATCTTTTTTACATGGTACCAATAACTGGTGGGAGTAACTAAAACAAGTAGAATCCATAACATCGAAATAAGAAATAAAAAGAATACTAAAGGCTGCAAAATCATTGATTACACAGCCCCCAAACAAAAAAAAAATGGTCAAACCCAGAAGGTAGACCCCTCTACCCCAATGTATTTTGATGCGCTGAAACCGATTATGACAATAAAAACTTAATTATTGAATTTTTCGCTAGCACCCCCTTACGGGTTAAAATTTAAGTTTTTATAAAAATTTCAAATTTATGTGTATTCTTATGTATTTTAGCGTTCTAAAACCAAAAATGGTAATAACAAATTATTTTAGTTGCACCATTTGCCATTAACTCCTCTTTACGACCCTCCTGAGGGATTAAAATTGAAGTTTTTATAAAAATTTCAAATTGATGTGTATTCCTAGGTATTCTGGTGGACTAAAATTGATCAAGACAATAAAAAATGATTTCAACCACTCAATCACCCCCTGGACCGCCCCATTACCCCCCTGTACCCCCTCAGGGGGTCAAAATTTCACTTCTCATAAAATGTTTTCTTTACAATTACATGTAAAAGGGCATTAGAGGATATGTACATTTTTAATTTTTATTAGAAGCGCATTTTTTCCCTATGGGGCGGTCCCAAGGTGGTGCTACAGGGAAAGGTAGTTGAAATTCCATTGACATTGCCTGGTTTAGTAGACCAAAATACCTCATAACACGGATAAGTTTTAAATTTTTATAAAAAGTTCCATTTTTAACCCCTACAGGGGGGAACTTAAGGGGTGCTAGGAGAAAATGGTACAACTAAAATAATTTTTAATGTCATATTCGGTTTTAGAACGCTAAAATACATATGAATACACACACATTTTTAATTTTTATAAAAACTTCAATTCCAACCCTTCAGGTGGGTCGTAAAAGGGTGCTAATGGAAAATAGCTGGAGATTCCACATTTGGGGCAAAAGTCGAGTGTACCCGCCTAAAAATTTTTGGCTTCTGATTTCAACCAAACTTCACATTTCTGTTGGGGGAGTGAATGTCTTCAAATCCTGCAAATATGGCACTCCCAAGAAGTCTAGAACTAAGGAGACCTAACTGAGGCTTTTCGCTGTATAACGCGACGGGCTCGAATATGTCCGCCTCCAGAGGCGCTGTAAACAGTTGTGTACTCTGGTTGCTACGGTATATAAACAGATATCTATACGTATACCGTGATTCTGTACTAATCTGTGTGCGTTAGAGGTTAAAGTCCGTGTGAATGTCCGTGGTGCGAATACATTTGATAGACGCTCGAAATTTTTCGTTAATTTGTTGTTGTTGAATATTATATTGAATCTACACAAGTAATGTATTTGCAATTACAAATTTTCGCAATGATCAATATGAAAATGTACTCAAAATATTTCATGTTACGTGCTTCAGCGTTAACAATACAACAAAGGAAAATATTTCGTTTCATACATACATCAATAATTTGAAATAATGTCCGGTTATTCGGACGGATTAAATCACACAATGCAACACAGCACTTTTGAACCATATTTATTTTTGTATATATTTTTGTTAAAGCCAAACGGCATGTAAGCACCCGCTTTGACAGCTTAATGATAAACGTCATATAAAACCATAGCATGGTTTTAGTCTACTTTTCAGAAAAAAAAATCCATTTTCTCGTAAATGCAAATTTTTCACGTGATCTTTCATTTTTTAGAATGTTTTACCCTTTTGATTTTTTTGAAAATATTTTTAATGAAAAGCTTTTCTTTTTTCCTATAAAAATACCCCACATTGAAAATGGTATTGAACGATTTGGCGCTGAAGGAAATAATTTTATGCGCGCTGCCGCATTCGTTTCGTGCGCAC
The DNA here is from genome assembly GCA_029963805.1 of Aromia moschata. NCBI lineage: Eukaryota > Metazoa > Arthropoda > Insecta > Coleoptera > Cerambycidae > Aromia > Aromia moschata. Next base: position 1,230,180 of record JAPWTK010000082.1, read on the forward strand.
TGCATTCGTTTCGCGCGCTCGCTGTCTTGCGAAGTTTTTTCGAAATCAACAAACACCAATAAATATTGCTCTACTGCATAATTCAGGTTATGTTACTGTAAGGAAGAGTTCTGCAAGTGCTTCTTGCGTGGTGACCATATTACATGCATATTTCTCCAATTTCTACAATATGAATCAACAAAGTTTGTCTGACCGATGCTTTAATCCTATGTGATGCTAATCCTTTTAATAAGGAAAAACATGGAAAAGCTTTGAAAAATTTAAGGTATATTTCTAAGAATCTCCACAACTAATATTGTTTGTATATAGTGTAATTGTTTATAGTATTTGAAAATCTTGGAATTTTGTTTGACTTTCCTTAATGGCGGCAACCTCGTTGGGATTGAATTCTAGTATTACAGCTTTTATTTGTGTACTACCTTTTTTGACGCTTTTTTTTTATAATATCTTGAAAGTACGCTTCAAGACGCGTATTTAAAAAAAATGGGCGTCAAGATATTATAGGAAACGGCAACGCTAAAACAATATATACGTCGCGTCAAAAAAGGTCGTCGCGTAGAAAACGCGTAGAAAACGTTTATTATTTCACCGTATTTGTTGATTTCGAAAAAACTTCGCAAGAGAGCGAGTGCGGCAACGAATGCGGCAGCGCGCATAAAATTATTTCCTTCAGCGCCAAATCGTTCAATTCCATTTTCAATGTGGGGTATTTTAATAGGAAAAAAAGACGAGCTTTTCATTAAAAATATTTTCAAAAAAATCAAAAGGGTCGTAATTTGAAAAAAAAAGCAAAAACATTCTAAAAAATGAAAGAACACACGAAAAATTTGCATTTACGAGAAAATGAATTTTTTTTCTGAAAAATAGGCTAAAATTCCTATAAAATACGTTTTTGATTCATTAAAATCGGATATACCTAGCAAAAGTTACAAATTAATGAATTTGAGCATATGTGGTTACACGGCGAAAATTCACGCCCCTATATCTTGCCAACCTGCAACACTTGGAGTGCCATATTTTCAGGATTTGAAGACATTCACTCCCCCAACAGAAATGTGAAGTTTGGTTGAAATTAGGGATGATACGAAGCTTCGTCTCCGATTCCGATAAGTCGGAACTTCCGATTGATATTACACCTCCGGTTCCGACTTCGGCTCCGACGTTTTTAAATCGGAGGTTTTAATCGGAGATCGAAGGATAGCGGCGGGCCGCGCGAGGTGGCCGCGGTCAACGTGTACGAACAGGTTCAAACATGTCGCACGAAGAATCCCGCCCCGCTCCGTGCTTTCTCTCGTCGTCGATTATTCTTTCACTTGTCTTGTTGTTACGCAATGTGGATGTTTTTGTTTTGTGCGGAGTTTCAATAAAATTATTCTTTTATTTAAACAATGAAGTCGAAATCAAGTATTATTTGGAACTACTTCATTGAAGTTTGTGTAAATACGGCAAAGTGTAAACTTTTTTGAAAAGACATATTCACGAAAGGGAGGTACGACTACTTCGTTAAAAGGTCATTTAAAGTCTGTGCATGTTACTGAATACGAAGAATTAGAAACTGAAAAGAAAAATACTGCACAGTGTTCAACTACAACGCCTTTTCAAGAGGTCAAAAAACAAACTACTCTCAAAGAAACTGATAAAGAATCAAAAATGGTGTACTTCTAATGTTAAGTCAATGGAACTAGACAGAATGATTTCTGAAATGATTGCTTTGCAAGATCTTCACTTCAATTTCGTGGAAGGTATTGGATTTCGACGACTTGTACAGTTTATTGCACCGAATTATCAGTTAAGGTGTTAAGGGGAAGGCAGTTTTTTACTTACTATATTTGTGGTGAGTTATATGCAAAATTAGCAAAAAAATAAATGATTTGCTGAAACAATTTGAGAAAATCTCATTCACAACAGACATTTGGAGCGAACCAATTTCGAATGTATCGTTATTAAGTTTAACAGCGCACGGCGTAACTGACGATTTTAAAAGGCTAAAAGTTATTTTAAAATGACATGCATTCGACGGAAGACATGCAGGAGACCTAATTCAAGAAAAAAATAATATGTTGATGGAATGGGGCAAACAAATGTCCAAACAATTTTATCAAATATATTGTTGAGTAGTGATGATGATGATAATAATACCATATTCGATGAACATACAGTTTTGGACAAATTTCTTATATTGAAAGCTTTACTTAACGAGTACAATAAAGAAAAACGTATTCCTATCAGTGACGATCCCTTATTGTGGTGGCAAGTGAATGGAAATCCAAAATTTCAATCCTTCTCTTAGCATATTTGTCTTCTGCCACCACCTCCGACTCCGACTCCGATTCCGGTTCCGACTCCGATAAACCAAATTTAAAAACTCCGACTCCGACTTCGGTTCCGATAAAACCACCTCCGTAACATCCCTCGTTGAAATCAAAAGCCAACATTTTTTAGGCGGGTACACTTGACAAATTTTGCCCCATTTATCAGTTCGCTGTTTGTGTGTATGTGTGTCGTGTTGTGAATAACTGATTATTCACGATGATACGATGCTTAATTTGGGTGTAAAAAGTATATTTTAATACGCGCCCGTTTAAAACTGCACGTCTTACCAGCAATATTCCTATGGTGTCTAAATAAGCTAGTTTAAATGCTTTTTTTATTATTTTTTTTATTACTCTACTAAAATTAGTTTGTGTATGAACATTTTTAATTAAATAGTTAGCCAATTGGGGACTCTCTTTTATGTTATTGTATACATAACATTTATTACATTACATTTATTGGGTTTACTTTAGACACAATGGTTTTCATTTTTTTTCTTTTTTATTTTACCAGTTTAAGGATTTAATAGACATTAATTTTGCGTACTTATCACACGTTCACACTATTCAAAGCATTGTATACAGTGGAGGTTGCACGACAGCACCAGCTGACGCGGGACTACTGCAATCAAATTAAATTGAGCCGACCGGACAAATGTATCATGTTTGTTAGTTTCAGGTATAATTAATTTGTTTCTTTTGGATAAAGTGGGATATTAATGTTTTACACCTAAGGATACACATTTATATCAACATAATATTTATTAACGTTGTATATACAGGAAAAAATTAAGGCACATTATAAAAATACAATACACTGGCCTACGTAATATCTAGTATTGTTATAAATACAATAGAATCTAATTAAGTACATTGTTTATAACTTGAAAGAATATTAAAAAAAAATGATGGAAAATAAATCAAATTGTCCTCGACAAATTAATAGGAAAATACTGTAAAAAGTTACAGTCACAAACTATTAATACAAAAAAATATGGCCTATAAATAAAGTCACTTTTGGTGACGTACATGTTTAGAATATATCTTACCATTTTATTTATTTGAGCAAATAAAAATACAAATGGAAAAGTATCGAATACAATGGTGTAGAATAGAGTCCTAATTGACATTTTACTGTTTTTACAAAGTAAACTACTTCAGCCAAAAATTGTTTTATATAAGTAGGTATATTAAATATACTTTTTTAAATTTGCATTTGTAAAACTGTCTACGCAACTGCCATAATATGGCTGTGCCATATTGTAATGATCATAGCAGATGCTTGAGCAGATGTCATTTTAGTATTTTTTTTATAATTGTAATTTTAGCTAGAAGGCGGGAAACCTAAAGTCTACTTTGCAAATACAAACATTTTCATTTAAAATCTTGAAAATATAAAAAAAGAATTTATAATTTGCATATTATTTAGGTATACCAGTCAATGTTGTATATTTTTAACCGCTTGTATTAATGTAGAAGAAATGTATCATGTAACATGTTTAATTTCTATCTAATGATATAAGCTGTATATCTGTATGTATAAATATTAACCTGTCAAGAACAGCTTATTTAATAGATTTTAACGGACCTTATTCCTTTAAAAAAATCAAGACTTTCTGGCATCTTATATAATTATAGTTTATTTCAAAAAATGTACGGAGTACAAAAATTGTTGTAATATTATATATTTTAAGAGTGAAATTTATAGGTAATACTTATTTAAAAATTACCTAATCACTTTCTTCTATTTCTCATATTTCTTGTCATTTTGAAAATGACAGATATACCCATAGAATTTGCTATTATTTAGTAATATTCACTCACATCCAACATAAATTATATCTCTAAACATTTTTCTGTGTCGTTATTATGTATTTCTCGAGTTGAAGTATTTAAAACTTGTAAATATAGATGTACATGTACTTTTTAATTTTTCAGGGCTTTGTAAAAACATAGATTAACGACTTTATCAGGATGTAGTATATCTACAATTGATATTTCTATGGTTTTAAAATTTGTCTAGAAAAATGTTTACAGTTGCTTTTAATTTACATTATGTTGCATAGGTACCTCTGAACGAGTTGAAAATATAGTTTTAAAATTCAATTAAACAAAGAACTATCATATCACATATTAACAATAATATAATTAACAAATATTGACTATACTTATTTCATATCTCTATAGTTAACAAATCTAATGTTTAAACGGTGTTTCTTCAGAACAGTCAAATGAAAAATTGCCGTAAATGAACAAACAGGCCGTATTTACATTTATAAAATGTTATATAATTAATCTGTACAATTTTAGATATGCTAGTTTTAGATATGTTACCATCACACAATAATATAAAAAACGTACATACATATCTATCTACATTCTGTATAAAAAACGTGATATTATCTATAACAAATAATAATGCTAAAAATCCTTTCCTGGATATGTCCAAAAGCTCTCACATGTCGACTGAGGATGTTTTTGTTATACCCTCGAATATTAGTGTAACTTAGCTAGGGGTAGTGTGAGAATACACTACAATCAGAATAATATCATCTGAAAAAAATAATGTACTGTCTTTTTTTGTTTTGAACTACTTCATGAATTCTGTATCTGTTCTGATATCTGTAGATGAACTGTTGACAATAGTAAATGGCATTGTACAGGATAGTGTAAAGGATTTTTGCATTACACTCAATTCTTTACCGTTACATTTTGTTTGACTATCTTGTTTAACATAAAACAGTCTTAAATAACGTTTATTCGTTAAGTACAATATTTTACTATACTGGAATGTGATATAATTGAGCACTAAAATAGATATAATGTAAGATATGTAAATTGGAATATGTGTACAGCAGTAATTTCACAAGTAAGATATAACTGATTACTCAATACAATAAGAATTCCCTCTTTTCAGACAAATGATTTACAGTGATGGGTCGTATTAAATTGATTTTATCCATTAGAATTATTTTGATAAAATCGGTTGAAAATAAAATCAAATGGTTAATATATAAATTTAGTTACTTCATATACCTAGGAGTATATTTTCAAACTACATTTTAACAAATTGCTTATTAACTGTAAATGTTTACTAGAATATCTATTATATTTGTTTGAACAAAAAAAAACTTTTTGTAGTTGGCAAATACATACAAAATATGTATATAAATTAGGTTACAGGAGCTCAAAATGTCTGACATGACAACAAAAAACTGTTGGTAGTTAACGGGCTTAACGGGAATCTTTGAAATAAGAATATAACGTCAATGGTATGTGTTCCAACAGTAAAGCAACTTCGTGATGTGTTTGTAGTGGGTGGAGATTTTGAAGATATGTTTGGACATATATAGGACAGTGTTTCACAAAAACACTGCGATGCACTGCCATACACCATTTGGATTTTGTTTTTATCTTTAAATTTAGGTGAAAAATAAATCAGAAAAATTAGGACTGTTAAAATTAAACAAACATCTGAAATAAAATATGGTTTGTGAAAAATTGCGAAAATCAAAAAGTGTTATTAAAGAAAGAGGCTTAGAAATTACTTTTGGATCTACGTATCAAGTACTAAGTCAATATCACATAATTCAATGTTCTCCATTTTTTTAAACTCTGAACCATCAAATTCTTTTTTGACTTGATAATAATAGTCAAGGTCTGTTAAATAGTAAATGCGACATGACGATCGACGTGAAATACTCAATTCGTTTATTTTCCGATTAAAAACACTTTTCAAATATGCATTCAATCATTATATTAATACATTCATTTATTATATTATTCTTTGAATAAAAGAAAAATGAAAAATGTTGCATTCAAATAAAATGTAAAAACCAAACCTGAAATTTTTCTTTTTACTCAAAAATTAACGGAAAATATGGTTTTTAGGAAAATAAACGAAATTTATTCAATATCAAAGGGTTAATTTGCAATTATAAAACAGATATTGACTAGAAAGTCAAAAAATATTTGAGGCTTCAGAATAAAAAAAAAAATGGAAAACACTAGACTGCGGAATATCGACTTTATATTTGAAACATTGGTCCTTTTACCTAGATTCAAAACGAAATTCTGAACAACTCAAACAATAACAGGCTTTTTCTAAATTATCATGCACAAAACCATTTTTCTGATTTTTAAATTTTCATTCTCCAAGTTGATAGGTATCTAACGGCACAGCTAATAGATTATAGCTAGACTATATAGGTATTCCAGTTTTTTTTTTTGGTTTTTAAAAGAACCCTAGTTCCTGAAACTAGTTTTCGCCTAAATTTAAAGAAAAAACATTTCGCCTAAATGGTGCGTACTTTTTGAGAAACATATACGGGTGTGATAGATTATATTATTAAATGTAGTTTAAAAAATATGGCCACTTTGTTACGACTCACGAATCGTGTTTACGAAAATATTATACCTAATTACAATTTGTATTACAAAATTTTGTACACCGTTGAATAAAAAAAAAAAAATTAAAACGAGTTCATATCGCGTCGGTCTGTAGACGGTCATAAATGAATCGCACTACTGACGAAATCACAATTTGCTGGGGTCGTAATTCTCCATCACCCACTGCTGTCTCTGAGAATCACTGTCGCACTGTTCCATAACCACTTTGGTCTTCGCCTCGTTTATGGCGAGACACTTGTCGCTGCTGCCGTGTCGCAGCAGTTTCAGGTCCGAGTCGTAGTCCCAATACTGGTTGCCTTTGCTGCCGTGGCACGGGTAGAGGATCACCTCCTGGCCGCTGTAGTCCAGACAGGCCTCGTCTCTGCGGATCTCACCGCCTTTGCTGTACATCAAAACTGCAAAAAATAAAACGGACGATATGACGATGACGTTTTTCATAGGTTTTATTTTTTTATTTCAGTCAATGGCGTGCCCAAGAGGGGTTTCAAACCCCAGGTAAAATTTCTGGGCACGCCACTGATACTGCGGCCATATAATGCGTCATAATTTACCATGCAACTGGTATCACAAGCGAAAGGGAATAATAAGAAGGGACACTTAGCTAAAAGTCCAAAATCCGCGTGATTTTTGTCTTGATAATGAGAAGAGAATGCGATGTGTTGGGCATTAAAGATCATATGTCATGGGCGGATCCAGAAGGCTTCTCAGAGGGGGTCATTTTTAGTGACAAAGCAACATATGTATGACCAGTGAGAGCCCATATTGGCGCCGTAGGCGAAAATTTTGAAAATTTTCAAGATCACGCGTTTTCCTGGCCCTTCAGAATTTCAATGAAAAATCCATTTATACAATAATACCGACTATCACAAGAATAATTTTTTGTAATTTCTAAGGGTGCCAAGGGTGGCAGGGCATGGCCCCCATGCCCCCCCTCGGGTCCGCCAGTGTCATATGTAATAAACTTCTCGTCAAAATTAGCGTAACACATTTTAGATTAGCGCTATTTGCTTTCTATTCGAGTTAGAAGACTTGTGGTTTTTAATTTTCGGTAGCCTATAGAGTTGGTTTGAATACTTGGATGGTTTGTGACTTAAACGGTTCGCTGTCCACACCCCAAAAGCAACCTCATGTCGAAATTTGAATTCGCAAGATTCAATTTCAGAGACATACATGATGGACTAAGAAAGACGCTGTCGGGTAAAAAACTCCATCCCTGACACATTAAGACCTCTTCAATAAGTTCTGTGTATTTGGTCGCCGTCCCATCTCTTCAACCCATTTCCAGACCAGGGATTACGCAGGGTTTTGCGTTGTTTAACCTCTGTTGGGCGAATCCATTGATCTTAATGCTGCCTAATAAATTGGTGTGGGGTGCCACAACTCGCTTTCACCCTTTGACAACTCAAGCAACCCTTCAGGCTTGAATTGTCACCACACCGACCCCCCATTCAGCCACTCTGGTTCCGCCCCTGTGGAAAACTGCGTGGCATGTCTATTTGTCTCGAATTCATGTCATGGCCAGTGTTGCCAACCTAGAGAATTTTTCGCTAGATCTAGGGATTTTTGACACTTATAGGGAAACAGGGAATTTTTATGTGTAATCTAGGGATTATTTTAAAATCCACTCAAATATGTAAAAACTCAGGGGCCAGATTCTTGAATCTCGATTGCCAGTGCCGTGGACAAATAATGTCCTCTCTATGTCCTTATTATTACATTGAATAAAACTTCGAAAATCTGGCCCCCAATCGTTTCTATTCGCGCGAACCGCACACCGTCGCAGTTGCGCCGGCACCCCTCTAACGTTTCGTTTAAACAAGAATAATAGAACTGAACACGATTTTGAGATCAGAATTGTTCCGTAGTATAAAAAAAACGGTACATTTCCGCTATAAAACTTAGTTTTTTTTATGCTGTTTTATTTTTACAGGTTTTTGAGGTTATATATCTTTGATTTACGCAAAATCCAGACGTGATAGAGGGAAACGGACAACGGAATCATTTTCAGCGACCAAAAAATACGTGAAAAGACACCTAATCTTGTTTACGTAAAAAAAGAAAAAGAAATCGTGGGCCTATGTTATAGGTAGGTACTTAGGTAAATGATCCTGAAAAATATATTTTTTTATGTTTCTTATGTTATGTTGTTTTTTTTTTTTTTAGTTTTTAACAGTTTATACGAAGTGCTTCTTTTTCTTTAATAGAAATGTACTTTTTCTAGAAATTATTTGTTTCATTTTGATCTAGGGAATTCTAGGGATTCTTTAATGAACTTATTAGGATTTTTCATGGCATTAGGTTGGCAACACTGGTCATAGCATTACTTGAAGGCTCTTGAAGTTGACGGGACCCACTGTGAACGGCCGATTGAGAGTCAAATGTAATATTCCATCTCCAACCCGCCTCCCCGAAAATTTGCCGCGCTGAGGGGTTGTAAGTAGGTCTTGATGTGATTGATGAGATTGCGTGGGATGACTCTGTCGGTGTAGGTGTGGCCTGGAGGGTTGCTTGAGTTGTCGAAGGGTGAAAGTGAGTTTTGGCACCCCACACCAATTTATTAGGCAGCATTGGGATCTATGGATTCGGCCAACTGAGGTTAAACCGAAGGGGTGGCTTAGGGGTCTGGAAATGGGTTGAAGAGATGTGACAGCGACAAAATACAGAGAACTTATTGAGGAGGTCTTAACGTGTGCTGGGATGGAGATTTTACTCGACAGCGTCCTTCTTAGTCCATCATGGATGTCTCTGAAATTGTCGTCAAAATATTGCGAATTCAAATTCGACGTAAGGTTGCTTTTGGGGTATGGACAAGGGCGTAGCCAGTATTTATCTTTGGGGGGGGGCGCCCAATGCAGATTAAACAAAAAAGCCAATAAAAAAGGTCAGTAGAGGCAACGGCAACCGCATTCCCTCGAGTATTTCGGTTTTTACTTGACCCTTTGTGGAGAGAGATCGCTGCAGATTAAACAAAAAAAGCCAAAAAAAGGTCACTAGAGGCAACGGCAACCGCATTCCCCCGAGTATTTTGATTTTTACTTGACCCTTTGGGGGGGGGGGGGGGGCGATGGGGCGATTGCCCCCTACCCTGCGCCGTCCATACCCTGGCTACGCCCTTGGGTATGGACGGCGATCCGTTTAAGTCACAACGTAGCGCCTTCGAGGTATTCAAATCAACTGTATAGACTACCGAAAATAAAAACCGCAAGTTTCTAACTTGAATAGAACGCAAATGGCGTTAAATTAAAGTGTGACGCTAATTTTGACAAGCAGCCAATGTTTTGGTTTACTTATTATTTTAAGTTTTTGTAAGCCCGATTTAGTAATTAACAATCAATATTTAAACATATCACTTATTGTTTATTTTCTAAGCCCCTTAATTTTTAAATAAATAAAATAAAATTTTTAAACAAATAAAACTATTACAAAAGTGAAGAGAATAAAGTACTAGGAGTAATTTACACAATAGTGTTCAATAAAGTCTTCGCGGAGTAACTTTTGAAAAGTACTAAAAGAACCGATATTTAATATTCTTCTTTATTTTGATCCCATATGTTTTGTTTTTACTGAATGTCCCATTTAAAAATAATTTTTCGTTCTAATGTTTAATTTAAATTGCAAATTACTTGAATATTCAATTCGCCCGACCAAAAGCACGCCACTTTTATAATTCGCAATAGGAGTTGTTAAATTCCCTGAACATCTCACTTTACGGAGTTTTTAGATCAAGCAACGCGACCGTTGCTGTCACCCCCAACTACTTTAACAATGGTATTTCGGCGACGCTAAACTTTTTTACAAAACGCGCCGCAAACAGCGATCTTACGCCCCCGCGTCGCTCAGAAGTTTACACTTTGAATGGCGACATTGTAGCCTTTCGACTCGACCATAATGACTAAAAACAATACGCTAAATGTGGGTGTACACGTTTTACTGAAACTAATTTTAATTGTTCACCAGACATGGCACTTGGCCGGCCCCACAAAGTACTCGGCGCCAGGTCTTTTGTTATCCCAAGGGATAACATCTTGTTCAAGTTAACTCTTTCTCTCCTGCGATAGCGCCCCTTTGCCCTGAGCACTTGCCGCGGCTGTAAATCGTTGCAGTTTGACATGTTCAGCGCGAACTTTTCGATTGTTCTCGTCACGAAAGCAGGAGAGTTTTCCGGGAGATGTTTTTCGCACAGTTTTTAAGCTTTGCATTATCATTATTCTAGGGGTGTGCAATTTTGCCGTTTTTCCGAAACGTTTCAATACGGGGCAAGCTTGTTAAATTATATATCTTATTATATACATATGTAACAAGCTTCGGTTTACAATATAAATTCAGCTCTCTACCAGGGATGTCTGTTACAATGGCACAGCATAGGCAGCGTTATTGATATACTTTATTCCCTCGTATACGAAACGTAGTCGATCAAATATATAAGCGCAGACACATTGGATGCAGAAATGTGCGAATGTTCGATTCCCCGCCAAAACGCTCTAATGATAGTAATGATCCCAGATCCCAACCTACCAACTACAAGCTCTCATACTATTGGCAGGTTGTGTATACATGGTATCTACTTGTATTTACGAGATGTGTAAATTAAGTAATGCGACTAGCAACGTAGCGCCCGATTTATCAACAGTGCGGAGACGGGACTTGGAAGGGCGGTAGGTTAACATGTAATGCACCTTCAGTACAAGTTTGAACTTGTTAGAGTCATTTGTTTGTTTGTCACTGTTTTCGTACACCGGTTTTTTTTCTAGTGCGTTTTAAAAATGTGTGACATTAATTTTGAGCAACGGTGTGCTATCAGGTTTTGCTTCAGACTTGGACACCGCGCAACGGATACAATTGCAAAACTTCAACTCGCCTACGCAGACAGTGTTTTTTCAAGAGTCCAGGTTTTTCGGTGGTTTAAGGCATTGTCAAAAGGAAGAGAATCGATTGAAGATGAACCACGCAACATAAGGCCTTCATCTTCAAGAACCGATGAAAATGTCGATAGAATACGGGATCTTGTGCGTTCAGATCGTCAAAAGAATGATCAGGGAAGAGATAAATTAGAATTACACTACTGTTCATCAGATTTTGACTAACGAATTGAGGGATGTGAAAAAATCTGCGCAAAAATGATTCCAAAAAACCTTTCGCAGGAACAAAAGGATACCAGAAGAGAAAGGTGTCTTGATTTTTTGGAATCGATTGAAAATTATTCCCATTTTATGGAACGTGTGAGTTACTGGTGATGATACTTGGGTGTTTGAGTACGACCTGGTAACCAAGCGCCAAAGCATGGAATGGCACACTTCAAGCTCTCCAAGACTCAAAAAGCAAGAATGATCAAGTCGAAGATCAAATGCATGCTGATTTGCTTTATCGATAGCCAGGGAATTGTCCACAAAGAGTTTGTGCCTCCAGGCGAAACAGTAAATCAACACAACAATGTTAAATGTTCAGATGGAGCAAAGGGTTAATCTCAAGTTTCTTGTTAAACTGGGGAAAACTTTTACAGAAACGTATGCAACGTTAAAAGAAGTGTACGGGAATGCATGTTTATCCCGCACACACGTTTTTGAATGGTTTAAACGGTTTAAAGAGGGACATGAAATGACCGAAGACGATCCGCGCCCCGGACGGCCTTCAACGTCAAAAATGGACGAAAACATTGAAAAAATTGGTAAATGAATCCGCGAAGATTATCGTCTAAGCATACGAGGGCTTGCTGAAATAACAGGAATCGACAAAGAATGTGTTCGCCAGATTTTGCCTGAATCGTTCAACATGCGCAAAGTTTGCGCAAAAATTGTACCAAAACTCCTCACTCTCGAGCAAAAGGAATCAGGAATGAACATTTGCGCTGACATTCTAAACAACATTGACACTGATCCAGGCCTGTTAGACACGGTGACATTGAAGGGGACAAGATTCGAAATTGTGGAAGTGGTTAAAGTAAAAGCGACGGAGGTTCTGAACCAGCTGACAGAAGCGGACTTCCAGCACTGCTTTCAACAATGGAAAAGTCGTATGGGGCGGTGTAGAGATCGCCAAGGGGAGTACATTGAAGGCGAAAAAGTTGCTACTATAATTGGTAACGAATAAAAAGTGTTATGACAGCAGTTTGGTTATTTAATAGCCACATCTTGTATAATATACTATTGCGTAGATTTTTTCTTTATTTATTGGGTAGATTTTTTGTGACCAAATCTGATGTTAATTAAAATAATGTTGAGTTATTTAAATAATGTTAAGTTTTGAAATAAGGTTTGAAAAGCGGATTAGCTTAATTTTATCAAAGACCCTTTACCTCCATACCCTTGCGTTGAGTTGCGTTTACCACTCTACAGTGGTGACGTATTTAATCTCGGAAAGACTGGATACGCGTCATCCACGTGTTATAATGTCAGACAAACTTGAGAGGTAAGATATGGGTATAAATACAAGGGGGAAGTATGTTCATTACCTTCTGTTGTCATAGGCAGTAGGCACGTAATCCAAAATTAATTTAATGGTTGCTGTTTCCTGTAGCTCCTGAAGAAATTTATAATAACCAGAAATTCAGAGACTTTTAATGTACGACATGAAATTATAAATATTTTTTTCCGATATTACAGTTATTCACCATTCTACTCTAGAGAACGAAGTAACGAAGTACCTGGATGTGGAAATATATTGTTAAGCATAAAAAAAAAAGAGAAATATAAGATCAGTTCGACGCTGAAATAAAACTAGATCCGATTTATAAAACGCAAAGTCAAAATCCACTTTATGGGCATCCCGTTTTTTACGTTTGCATTTTATGGCGTTAAATAAATTTGTTTTCGACACATACAGTGGACACTAAAATATACTGTCTATGTATCTTTTGTGAATTCTGCGAAGCTGTAACGACAACGGGGGAGATATAAAATCTTTTGTTTTCAGCGGGTTGCAATCAAAGTTAGGTCAAAATCAAGGTTAGGTCAAATGTAGGGTCAAAATTTAGTTTGCAGTGTTTTATTCCTACATAATGTACGACTAACCGCATAAAGAATATCTTGCCACTTGTGTAAAGTTTAAATCCAGTCAAACAGTAGGTTTTTTTACTTTAAGTTAACAATATTTTATAAATAAATAAAATTTTAATTAGAAGATACTATTTAACTTTTTTTTAAACTAAAATTTAAATATACAACTTAAAAGGTACAACTGGCCTTTGTATAGTATAATAACACAGTTATTTATGCAACACGTGTGTAAATGAATCTTTTTTGATGAGTGTGAATTTCTCTTTTGTTGTTTTGACAATCACACGAGTCAAAATTTACTATTATTTATATAATTTAATCTATCTATAATTTGCATTTACATATATGTTTACTGAAAATATGTTAAGAAGACAAATTTTAACTAAATCCAAACTTATTTTGTACCTGTGGGATTAGGTATTAATATGACATACATAAATGTCAAAAAACCACTTATGAAAAATGAATTAAACGTCATTACTCATAGTCGACTTTCAGGTAATAAGAATCCACGTAAGTCACAAAATATAAATATCAGTAATGACACATATCTTATTTATCGGTAGTGATTTGTTTATTTTCAGTATGTTGAAGTGAATATATCATAAGGTAAAAGATATGTCGGAGACATACATATCTTTTACCTTATGATATATTCACTTCAACATACTGAAAATAAACAAATCACTACCGATAAATACCAAAATGAATTAAGTATTCTTTAGCTGTGTATTTCTGTAAGAAGTGCTCACTTTGTATAAGTTATGTTATAGGGGAAGCCCGGGCAAAGCGAGTAATGGCTGTTTTCCATAATTCCTCATAGATAGCGCCACGTTTCTCGAAATTAGCAAATTATTGTTCCGTTCCTGATGCCATGACAGTTTCTGTCGTCTGTTTAGAATGTAAACATATCCACAGTAAGCAAATTTCAGTTTTACGAAGGTTTGTGAAAATATTTAGTAAGTATTATGATTTAATGGTAATATGTAGTTGTCCCTTAGTTTTAAATTGTGTTATATGCCAGCGTGAGCTTTAATCATTTTTCCTTAACATATCCGTTTTGCCCGGGCTTCCCCTGTCTACTTTACACACTAGTGCGAAAAAAAATAGAAACTGTAAAAGATCGTAAAGGTCTTTAAGAACGGTTGTAGAAAAAATAATTTATACCCATATCCAATTTTTATTCATTGCAACTCACCTGGGCTTTATCATAAACTGTTGAGATTACCTGGTTATGCATTAAAGATCAAAGTTACGCATTTTAGTAAAGAAATAAATAATTAATCGTTTTAATCAGTGCGAAACACGATATACGTTATCAACCATACTAGGTGAACGATAGGTCACGTACGTGTTCTAATTTAACTAGGTGTGCGTGTGCTTTATGGTGGTAGTGGAAAAATTAAAACCGTTATCACTGTTTACCAGTAATATCCGTAATTATGGAATACGATAGGGATAAGGTAACGAAAAAGTGAATTTGAAGTTCGGCTGTCGGAGTACATATGTTTTAAATTTATATATACGGAGTATAATGTTTTAAATTTTGTTGTCCACATGGTGATTGTTTTGTCTTGACCACCCCGTTTTCTTCATAAAAAGGCTAAATGAAAATGATATATAATTTAGCCGTTTACTAGTAAAATATGGTGGTCAAGATAAAACAATCACCGTGTACATTTACAAATTAATAGAAACTATAGCTGTCTCAAATGACAAACAGCATAACGAAGGTACTCGTGTGCAAGAACAGCATCCTTGAGCCGACATGAAATGGAGTCGATGACAATGACAAGAGAGAAATTATGTTTTATTTTTAGAACTTGTGCTGGTTCTTTCTCTCTTAATTGGTTCACTTTATTTAATTTTATATATAATAAGCTCAATATATGTATTTCTCACTGCACTGCTTTCTGCCCCGGCCTTCACTGCACGTCACATGTAAATCACAAACCTTGGTAAAGAGTGGCTGTAGATATTTTCCTCACTGGATTAACAAATATTTAAAAACAGATGATATGTTCAGTTTCACTATTTACAATTATTAAATACACATATAATTGAGAGATTTATAAATAGATCGTTTTGATGTACGGATCTGATGAGTGATGAACAGGCATTGGACTTTAGTGGTTTTAACCTTGAACGGCTTTTATGAATGGATTGCTTCATTAATAATTTCCGAGAGGCGCATGCGCAGTTGGTCCTGGGACTGAATAGTTCCTGTTCATGGGATACTTGCACTGTTATGATAGACAAAGTCCAAATATTATCGGCTAAGTACAGTGTGCCTTTTTTTGTCAAATAATTATTATTTAAACGAAAATTGCACTGTATTCAAATATATTAGGGTTTTTGAGCATAAACGAGTTATTTTAACCACGTATAGCCAAATATGTTAAAAAATTGTCCGTTAAAAAGGTTTTACATATAGTCACGTTTACTTGACATCCGTTCAAGGTTAAAACCACGTTTGTTCTAAATGGTGATGAGGATGATACTAGTGATGACTAATTGTAAGGAATGTAAATCCTAGGCGTGTGTATGTTGCGTATACATACATGCGTATATATGTGTAGGTTTGAAAAGTAGGTATAATTGAGAAACCAATTTGAATTAGCATAAACCCTATTTTCACTAGTGTTTGGAAAAGTTCTAACCACCTTCATAATTTCCACTCCTTATTCATTAAAAACACAAAACAACAACAAACGCGTACATACTCTGGAGACTCACAACCGGGAAGACATGAGCGATCACTGCCTGGTGGGAGTTACTGAGAGGGGTTCCGCCTCTAGATGGGTGTAGTTGCACCCCAAGTTGGTAGTCAGGCGGATGTAGAAGTTTGTACAGGCTTGTATTGGCATTTCTCGCAAAGTTGTCACGCTATTCTCGCGAAACCGTGAAGTTTAATCGCACCAAGTAGTTATTTCGGTTGAGGTTTTGCTTCCGTCTTGGAAAGACAGCCTCAGAAGCACATACAACGATTCAAACAGGATGAAGCACTGAGTTGTGCCCGAGGTTTCAAACGGTTTCAGTGTTTCAAAAGAGCATTCAAGATCATCTGCATTCTGGGCGCCTTTCATCTAGAACGAAAAAATTTGACAAGGAATCAACGAGGAGCGGCGGTAAAGAATTGGTGAGATTTCGGAAGCTGGAATGTAAGTTGGAATTCTTGCCATCAGATTTTCATCATGAATTGGAAAATGAGACGCGTTATAAATTAGACACGAGTTTCATGAGGGACTGACGATAAGTGCGGACATCAGTCCTAATGAGACGGTGCATTGTTGTTCTCAGTTCCCTATTTCACAAACACATCCGTATCATCAGAATCCTGATGAACGGGCACGGGCATCAGTTGAGAGCTAGCGTATGAATTCCGTATGCGTATCATCAGGACTAGTCAGGGTGTCATGATTAGTTGAAGCGAGTCTTTCATAACACATGCTTCGTATACCTCAAGTAAATCTATAAAAACCGTGATATCAAAAACAAAGTTTAGGAAGATGTAACCGCAGTAATTGTTCGTGATTTTGATGATCTGAATCTAGTACTAATGATGAACAAATCTAATAAAGCACAAAGCGATAACAGGGCGTTGTTCGTGCAGATACATCTTGATAAACTGATCATCAGTCCATTTTATCAGGATTAGTGATCCCGACTGATCATTAGTCACTTGTGAAACGGCACTTAGATCTCATAATTTGGCATGATAACTCTGGGAGAAGTGCCAGTACAAGTCCATACAAACTTCTTCGACAACGTTCATCTGGTTACTGACGCAGGAATGGTGCAACCATACCCACCTAGCGACAGAACACTCAGTTCCTATCAGGCAGGACTCCTCCAGGTCTGTTCGGTTTTTTTGCGCCTCCTTTCGTATGCAGATGAATCAGATGTAGATAAAGCCTTTATCATAACTTCACTGATTCATTTAGATATGTGTTAATTCACCCGTGTGAACCGTTGAATAAACATTAATTCACCCAGAAACCTTTTTGATGAAAGTATGGGTATCAGATGGCGCATTTGATGAATTTGGAAACTCTTGAATAGTATATTTTAAAAAAATCTCGAACTTGTTCTGTGTTAACTTTCGTTTCAGCTAACAGACATTACATATGTACATATGTGTAAAGCGAAAACTAATTATGATTGGTTCGACATAGACTGGCGGAATAAGCTGCTCGGTTGGAACGACCGTAGCATTTCGTATAAACAAACCGAATAAACGTCGTTATAATGTTGCAAAGCTGACGACGTACTTTGGGTAGTTAAGGAGGAACGATGTGGGTTCGGTTATTTGCCAAACAAACAGTCTGAAAACGCGGAAACGCGCGGAAACGACGATGCAGGTCGTTAGGGGTGAACGGAAGAAGGCACCCCGGGGTCGAGTCAGCAGCCCCATCTCACTGGAAACGCGAAACCGAAACACACCGGCAATCGTCGCCTCAGACGCGACGTCCATGTCGAAGGCTGAATAATACGACGAAGCGTCGAAGGCGCTGGTGTCACGTAGATTATAGACCAGTGGAGGTTCGTACCAATTTTATTTGGCAGGCTCTAATTTATTGCGCGGTTGGGTTATTTCTTTAAAATTCGTTATACTACTATCCCGGGTGCATATAATAATAATAATAATAATACTCACCCTATAATTACTCCGAAGAGTAACCCCAGAGGTCCTCTGTGCGGGGAAGGGGTGGCTATTATTATTATTTGCCACGGCATTATTATTTGCCATGGCATGTTTTATAACTTTTAATTATAAATTACTTTTCACCATATAATAAAGTTTTTTTTTTCAAATTTGCTGCAATTGGTTTTGTTAAGTTTTGCTTGTTTTATCTATTTTCAAGTGAATAAGGATGTATGAGATCTCACCTCCGTGTACTGTTCCGTGTATACAATATTCTTTGTTTATGTAGAGGATAATATTACAGCTTTTGGGATAATTATAATATAAAGTGTTTTCCAAGTACTTTTATTAGTTTCTTTGAAACTGAATACGAGATTCTTATTTTGCAAAAATGTATGGTCATTGGTAACTAAATAAAACATATGGTATTTTTTTATTTAAAAATTCTTTAAAATGCGGCAAAGTTTACTCTTTTTCTTAGTTGTCGTTTGATTTTTTGCTAACGAGTAACTGCAAGATTTTGGTTTTATTTCCAGGATTTAAAAATATCGATCCATACATCCTTCAAAAAATGCAAGGTTTTCCACCCTATTTGTTGTAAAATAACCCCACATTATCAGTCCACATTTATTTGACTGTGGATTATTTTCTATAATATATTTTGTTCTGGTATGTCTTTTTGAATATTTTAAAAGCCAATTTACAAGATAATGCTACTAAGCTCGGCCTCAAGAGTCGTCATTATTCTACAACCCTAAGCATACCACTCACTTAATTCAACAGTGATTACTTTACCATGTAGTATATTTATTGAAAATTCCATCCCACTCCACGGATTTGAATCCTTTTAAGAATTTATGGGAATAGTTGGGTTGAAGTAGGATCCATAAACGAAATATTATAGTCGAACAAACTTAAAATTTGCACTTTAGGATAAATGAGTGGCCATCGAGCCCTCCACAACGGCACACTTAGGAGTCAAATCCATGCCTCCTCCGTCATCAGCCCGTCATCAGCCCGGAATTAGTTTTGGAGGCCAAAGGTGGAGTAACGAAATATTAGTCACTTGGCTACTTTTTTTACATTGTTTTTATCCTACTGTATAAATACTTTTTTGAGGTACGATGTATATTTTTTTAAATATGAACCCATTTGTTGGTATGACATTATTGTTTTGGATTTTTTTATGTCTGGTATCGTGATATTTATGTTTGTTGAACTTTAAGCTCATATAAAGTTCTATTTCCTGTCATTCCTCTTAACAGAGTAGGTAACTAGCACAATAATGTTAAGATACTGAAGTGTACAAATAATTTTTTGACCCACAGTATAAATAAATAGACATCCAAAAAAACGTCATCAACTCTGGCTATGAAGGAGAGAGATGGAAATAGCGGTCATGCCTAAGCTTTTCGGGTATGTCAATCTTCTGACAAGTGACTGTCACAATTTGTAAAATAATGACCGTCATATAATGTGATAGTCTTGACAAGTATGTAAATAAGGTTAAACATTCGATTAAGAATAGAAATACGTCTTTTTTTCTTGGCCAACTTTGATGACGTTTTAATTTGGATGGCACGATATATGTAAATACAATAGCTAACAAAATACGTAACTACAATTAATAATAAAAAGTATTTATGAAACTAGGTTTATCGTGACTTATTTTGTAGCACCTTCAGGAGGGTTGATCCCTTGAGCCTCTATGGCACCACCGCCACTGTCATAGACGGTCCTTCGGCGCTACATTGTTATAATTGGATGTCGCGTTCGCAATTTCAACAATCAGACATAAAACTTTGCGGTGAGAATAAACTGAAGTAGTGTCTGTTGTTGTGCCTTCGCCTCTTTTTGTTTTTCCTACGTGTGATTGCTGTCGTTGGGTCCTTTTTTATGGAGGCTTTAGATTTCGGTTTTTATGTGGAACTTAAGATGGCAGATTCGTAAAAAAGCGACGAAGATAGTACGAGTAGTTTGACAATTCTTAAAAGGGATGTGTTCTATCACTATTTCGAGTCCAAGAAACATCTGCTTTTTTTTTGTAAAGGTCATATACAGCCATCCAAAAAAAAGGTCATCAAAGTTGGCCGAGAAAAAAAAAGAGGTATTTCTATTCTCAATCGAATTTATAACCTTATTTACTTGTCAAGACTGTCACATTATATGACAGTCATTGTCTATTTTACAAATTGTGACAGTCATTTGTCAAAAGTTTGACATAACCGAAAAGCTTAGACATGACCGCTATTTCCATCTCACTCGTTCATAGCCAGAGTTGATGACGTTTTTGATGAGTCTATATAATATTCCCGTTAGGGTTTAGGTCCCACAAGGGCCAGCTATTAGTTACTATTAATTAAAAGCTATTATCTCTTTTGTGGGATCATTTTATTATTTATAATGCCAAATACTACCTCCAACAGAAATGTTGTTGTATTGTATCCTAGTTTTTCATATTTATTTTTGAACCGTTGTTGATGTGAAGGGGTAATAAATATTTCTCAATAACTTCGGACAAATCATTGTCCGTTTGATCTCTCCATTCAACTCTTGCAAGTAACTTTGAGGTAAACTTTTGAGGCTAGTTGGTAGTGAGCAACCAAAAATTTAATCTAACGCAGTTTTCCATTGATCCAAATGATTAAAAAAATTAATTACTAAGTTCATGTAGCAAGCAAGGGTGTCCCATTTATTTACAGGACCCCAACGGGATCCGATTTATTTATTGGGCGTAATTTTTGATAACAATTGATTTTTTCGCTAATACAAGTAAATAGCAATAGGTAGGTACTCTATCTCCATTTTAAATTGAAAATAGGTAGAAAACAAAGCAAGGTTGTCAGATATATTTTCTAAAATTGTTAAGCTCACTATACAAGTATACTTCATACTTCAGTAAACTGTTAGTTCGTGACGTTCTTAGAAAGCTAGTTAGGAAATATTAAAAAAAAATACATAGATATAAATTTATTAGTTAGCATTAAAATAAAGCGTTTAAAATTGCTGGAAAAAATAATTATAAATTAAAACAACTTTATGTATGTTACTATACTTAAGAAAATTTTGAAGAGCCGACAACGCGATGCCAGCAACACCGATGCCGGCAACCAGCAAATGTCGACCAGTATACTATAGGATTGCTTTATATGTAATACATCCAAATATTTATTCGGTCCACTGTGCCATAAAATTTTTACGACGTCGTTAAAATGATTTACGACTTTAGAAATTCCACGTGTTTAAGGCGCCAGTAACGTGTATTTCAGCTAGGTTTATTAACACAGACAATTTTTTGAGATTGTCTGGCTAAATGAGCATTATTTACAGCAAATTATATTACAAATATTAAGAGTTTTGTATGCAGGCTAATTTTAATCTCCTATATTGATTTGAATGAAAAAAATTATTTCACAATTTTTGAATTTATAAAAGATATATGCACGCCCATGGAATCATAAAGTTGCACCGCTTTTTTTGTTCCCCAGGCGTATTTATCATTTTCAATTAAAATTAGAACGACTATAATTGTTTATTGAAGTTTATGTTGCGTATGTTAAACAATGCAATTTTTCCGCCAGCAACAAAGAACACTGATATACATAAATAAATTCACTGTATACATAGGTTCCTTGTTCTGTAAGAAAATGATTTACAACTTACATATAGCCAAAGTCGCTTTATTTAGACGCCAGAAGGCCTCAAAATTAAGGAAAAATATTGACAAACTGATGGTTAAGATTTCCAAACGTTTTGAAAACAGAGCCTTAGTCATGTCTTGTGGGGAAAAATTAACGATGGCTAACGATGACGCTGAATGACGATGACGCTTATATGACAGTATAATATGTCATACGACTCATGTTAGCTAGTGATAGTAACTAGTGAAGGTTTAGGAAGATTTAAACAATTGTATGAAACTATAAAGCACTTATTGTACGTACATCGTATCCAAACAAATACAAAAGAGGGGATATTAAGAATATCTTGAAGTTTTTAAAAATACTAATTCAGATGCTACAGGGTAAAGAAACAAATGTGTCTGTTCTCGACGAATCTATCTTGCTGAGCAAGTTGTTGAATACACTTTCCATAATTCGGTAGTAGTTTTTGTAGTCATCTTCACCGCCGATACAAAATCTCACGCAGCAAGTTTAGATGAGTATAGATTTCATATATTTTTTAAATCATTCTTTCACTTAATGTTTAAAGGTAGATATGGACCCTTCGTTTGGAGGACAATGCCCAGACAATGACCAAAAACAATGAATTTTTACTGGACATCCGCATTTGATGACATTTCGATCTAGACTAGACGCTGAAGTAGGTAATATCAATCAGATTATTAGCATGATTGATAATGAAAAGTCGGCTATGATTGAGCTCGGAATTAACAGCACGGGGGTGAAACTAGCATTCACGACCTCGCAACACGCTATCAGTGCAATGTTGCCAGATGCATCTTAAGTCGTAATATAATAATTTCAGCAACACCCTGACCCGATATTTCGTTATGTTAGATATATCCCCTTACATGCATTAAATAAAGTAAAGTAAGTCAAACTAGACATTTTGAATAATAATAATTACAATAATAATACTTTTCAGAGATTAAATAATTGACTTTGAAGTTGGCATATTTTTTTATAATTCCCCAAATCTGGGGAAAAATTATAAATAACGAAATGGCCGCGTGGTATCGATGGCGGCAATCCCATAGGTCTATTTGCCTAGGCGATCCATATCCAATAGAAACGCGGCATTTTAATTTAAACTTTGATTGTTGTTGTTTTAGGAAGCGTCCCTAATGGAAAATTTTGATTCGCATCAAATTATTTTGTGCATTATTTTGTGATAACACTATTATTTCTTTTGTGATTGGCATTTAATGTTATAATATAAATTATTCTACTTATTGGTAAGTAAATACTGTACTTAAATTACTTATCTAACATATAAATGATTAGTATATTACAAGAACATAATAAGATGTGCATGAAAAGAATAAAAAGATACGTGTAATTTAATTAATTCTTAGGTTTAGCAAAGTTCTTTCTAGTTTACTGTTAATATGAAATAGTCTTGTAAATGAGCTTGTGTATATATTAAATAATAGAAGTTTCTCAGCGTTTGAACTTTAAAATGGTAATAAAATATTATGTGTTTTTAGAGTGTTCTTCACTGTACAGAGCCATGCAACAACAAGCGTTCTACTTCATCAGTAGGAAGTATGTTCACGATGTCCAGCAGGTATGTCCAAGTTAAATACAACCTAATCTCGATGTGAAAATTTTCTTATTTTAATCTCCTTTGACTTATTTTGTTTTCAAATAATTTTTGTTTACTATGTCAATATGTTTTGATAATGTATTGTTTTAAATGTTTATAATTGTAGAAATAAATAATTTCAAGTAAATTGTTTTTATTTATTCCACCTTGAATGATAAAATCATAAAGTGGGGTATGGTTACAAATCAATTTTTTTATGCAGCAACAACGAGTTTGCTGTATGAAAAATTGAATTGTAAAATGAAGTTGGCGATGCCAATTCACGGCTACGCATTTCGATTTAGCGTCGCGCATGCGCATTATGAAAAACTACCTACTATAGAATATTCTGCTACCATTAGAACCCTTGTAATTCGATTTCAAAAAATGGGCATTTTTCATCGGTTTTAATTTTTTGTGCAAAAACTTCTGAACCGATTTTGATCAACAAAAACTAATTTTTTTTTTGTTTTCTCAAGCGCTACAACGTGCTATTTTTTGTTTTACGAAAAAAGTTATTTTTCGTCCCTTAATCCGCAAAAAAACGGTTTTCGGCACTTTTATCGATTTTTTTTTACTAAGGTTCCTACATACCGATTTTATCCAAAACATACACAATCCTTTTCTACTATTTTTTACTTAATTATCGTGCCGAGAAACCTAATTCAGGACTCTTTTCAAAAAATAAATTATCTAGCCTGGACTAATTACGCATCACTCATTATTGTGTTGTTATTCCTGAGTCAGCGTGGAGCCATTACGAACAACAAGTTTGTTTTGTTATCTACTTTCTTATTATGCCGTTTGTATCTGGAACACACGTTGTGCACATCCCTAAGCGCCCGTATATTACCGTTATCTAACGCGATCTTTTTTCCTTTAATTAGATTTTACAAAAAGCCGCTCTTTGCATAAGGTAATTGCATTGCGCCGTGCACGTTGCTGAAATCTTAACCCGCGGAAACTGGGTTACCTATGAGCTTCTTTTCCTGCCACATTAAAATGAGATGCCATTAAGGGCGTATTGTGAGAAGAAAAATAAGATTTTTACTGTTTACTATAGTTATGACAAAGTACACGGTGCCTGCCACTGTAGATTACAATATGAATATGCGGTGTTGATTATATAGTTATGTACGTACGAGGTCTTGGCTTATTGAAATTTTAGAATAAAAAGAATATATATTTTCGGGTTTTGGCATATTCTGTAAGGACAATCATTGCAAAATACATTTCGAAAGTCTGAATTTAACCCGACTAAAACTTCGTCGTCAACAAAAAACGGATATTCTGGAGGCTGTTTACAATTAGTATAGAAAAAGATTCCAAGTAATGGATTGGAAGATGAGGTATGACCAGCTAGATCGCTAGATTTAACCTCAATGGATCTATGTCTATGGGATTATTTAAAAAATAAAGTTATTAAAACGATGTTAAAGAATTACGATGATTTAAAAGAAGAATGACAACAGAAATGAGAAGAATAACACCCGATATTTTAAACTAATTAAATAAATATAATTAATAGAAAATATAGCATTCTATTAAAAAATGCATATGAAGTCACAACTCAGAACCTGGTGACGTCACAGCATGTAAAATAAATCAAATTAAGCGCTACTAAAATCATTAATTCACCAGATTCACTGTATCCATGAAATATTTACAGTTTTGGAACTACTGAATTTATACCATGAGTCATTTCTACATTTGAAGTCTGAAATTGAACATACACATGCCAGTTTAGCAGAACGGAACCATCTGGTACACAGGTGCGAAATCAGCATAAACCTGGGGAACTCAGCAACCGTGTTTCAGGCAGAAATAACTGCAATTTCCGCTGGTGTACAGGAAATGATCAGAAGACCTGGAAGCAGTAGAAATACATTTCCAGGTAGTCAAAGACTGTATGGATTCGCTAATACAACTAGTGGAACACAACAGTATCACTCTCAAGTGGATCAGAGGACACCAAGCCCACGAAGGGAACGAGAGAGCGAACTTTCTCGCAAAGAAAGGGGCTGAGGTTCCAGTGATAGGGTCGAAACCCACGTTTTGGCGTACCGGACAGCCAGGAGGGCTTTAAAGGACCTATTAAGACAAAAACATATATCTCACTGGGCGGAAGTTCCAGGGTTGAGGCAATTGCGAATGTTCATTGACAAACCATCCTGGAATAAGACAAAAGAGATTATAAAACTGGGTAGAAACCAGCTGAGATGGACAGTGAGACTATTTCACTTATGCGACATCTCACGACATTCGAGGTGAAAAATGATCCCGATTGTAGGAGGTGTGGAGAGGGGGAAGAAACCCTCTTCCACACAATATGCGAATACCCAACACTGGCAGCTGTTAGGCATTCGAACTTTGGGGCTACATCAATAGAACCAAAAGAAGTAACAGACGCTCCACTAGAAATTGTCCTCAATTTTTTTTAAGGACACAGGACTAATGGAATTATTAGTCTGTGGGGGCACAATAAGCATCGGCTTAAGTGCACAGGTCTCGTATCTACCCCATATGTAAAAATAATACTGTTTTTTTTTTTTATGGAAGATAACATAGCCGAGGTAATATGGCAGCCTCTTTATTCAATAAATAAATAAAGTTAGATACATATGGGGGACATTCCATGTCAAATCGGGCAACAAAATTTTAGATTTTGCCCAAAATTTGTGTGGAGGTAGCTTTTCGAAAGAAAATACGAGACCCAAAATTTTGGACTCCTAGGGAAAGGTTTGGACTCCTTGGGAATGTTTGGTGAAGGTCCAAAGTTTGGTATGTCTCTTGAAAACTTTAACTTTGATAAGTTGTCTACTTTTTGCAAATGTTAGAAAAACAATTATTGGTTGTATGTGATAACACTTGCCGAGTAGAATACACCTATATTTTTTTCACATTTTTTTTATATCCATCATTAGAGGCAAACCATTTTAAAATTAAAAAATCGGTCAATACGACACTTTTTTGTTTTTGTTTTTCTTAAAAAAAAGTTCATTCATTTTACTACCGATCCCTCCTAGTCCTATAATGGACCTGAAGTAAGTTCAAGGAAAAAACATTTTTTAAACTATGATAATTTAAAAAAAACTATGTATTTATAAAGGCTTTTAAAATATTTGAATTCATATTCGATGAAAGATTTGCGTAATTTACAATGATTGATTTGATTTAGTGACGTCAGGGTTATAATTTTAAACTTTTTTTCATTTAAAATATTTTAATTATTTTCTTCATAAATTTATAAGTAAAAATTGTAAATAATGATTTCTAATGTTTCGTTTCTGTAATATTCAGGTTTTGTAATAAAAAAAGCAATACGATTTATATACAAGCAAAAACGCATTCAGAATCCAAAACATACGAAAATTATAAAATAATTGTATACCTACAATAAAATTTTGATTAACTGCTTTAGTTTTTTTTCACTTAAGTGTTATCACATACAACTAATAATTTGTTTTTCTAACATTTGCAAAAAGTAGACAACTTATCAAAGTCAAAGTTCTCAAGAGATATACCAAACTTTGGACCTTCACCAACCTTTTAACCCTAGGGGTCCAAAATTTTGGGAATCGTATTTTCTTTCAAAAAGCTACTTTTACACAAATTTTGGGCCAAATCTAAAATTTTGTTGTCCGACTTGACATGGAATGTCCCATATATGGTTAAAGTTAATTAATAAAGTTAATTATTAATCAGCCATTAATACCTTATATGGTTAAATAAATGACAGTTATTACAATTGTAATAACAAAAAAAAAAAATGTTGGGACCTGCTGATACTGGATATAGGTTTATTAAGCGGATATATTTCGCAAATAAAATAAAATGGAAATAATAAAGTCATAGTATGGCAACCCTATCAAAATGCAATTTTAGGTCATCAATATATCAAAAATATTCGTTTTAATTAAACTGGGTTTGATAATTTAAAATAACAAAGCGCAGGCACGACGCCATGTTCTCTTTATACTCTATAAAACTATAGTCCTTCGGGTCCATTTCCAATTTATATTGTCAGCGGTGGAGGAATTAAATTAATGGCTGAATGATACGAGTGTGTATGTACCTACATATATAGGGCCCCTATATCTCATATGTGTTAAAAACAGTGTAAAATCCTAATATCGGTTAAAAATCAATTCTCTTATTTATCGGGAGTACCAACGGGGGACGAATTGTATTATTGATCTCGCGGTTTTGAAGATAAAAAAACTCGCGGCTGAATTCATAAACGCAATTTGACGATTCGTACAAAACGAAATAAAAACGTAACAACGCGATTGTAACACAAAAAAAGTTAAGTGTATAATAAAAAGAAAGTAAATGTATAATTGAGTGGGTTGTAAATGATGGGTAACTTGAATCGAACCGAACTATAAAAAAAAATACAATTGTAAATAGACTGCTCATACCTGTATTAACATACACTCATCATACATATGTGAATGCATAATATGAAATATACATTAATATGAATGTGAAGCCAATACAACAACAAGGGTGTAATCTAGTCCTACTGGTAGTGAAATCACACTTTAGATTTTCAAAATTATTTGTGCTTTATAAATAGATGTCACTACGTGGTTATATTACACTAGTTTAATTACATTATTATTAAATATTAGTCAATATTAATCTACTATTAGTTATTAACTATTAATTAGGTGCCTATCCGTCTTTTTTAACAATAAAGAAGCTTCACAGGATTTTGAGCTTTCAGCATCCATTGAAATTAAACTATTTATACAAATGTGTATGAGCAATTCAAAAAATGCATTCACAAATGTAATATTTTATTTGTGTGTTACCCTGATGTATGTAGTTTTATTACATGTAGTATGCATTTAAAAATGTATTTTGTGACTAATTAAGTGTGAATTTTAATTAACTGTGGGATAAAACAGGCAGCTGTCAAGTTGCTATGAAGCTTTTAAGGTGCCCTAGTAAAGAGGCTTCAATGGTATATCTGGTGATGACCACGAAGAATCTTCGTTTTGTAACAAGCATTCTCACTGGATTGTCGGCCAACTCCACAACTTGAAGATAAATGGAACACTCCTTCGTACAAGATGTCAGCGCAAAGAGAAACCCATGCTATATGTACGAGCCCAGTCACACAGGTATTAGACCAAGGAAATATATGTTATAATATATGTATGTGAATTGAGTTAGTGTAACTTTAACAAACTTTATGTGATACTATGTGGTGTTAGCAATTATTAATAAATATTTATTATTTATTGGAATAATGAACAATAACCCAGAAATATAAAGTGTTATTTTCAATGGTCCAAAATTCATATGCGACTCGGCTTGTACTATTCGACTGTCTTCAAATCGAACGAAGGTTCCACGTGTAGTTAGTACTCAGTGAGTGTATTCATATACTCAAACCGTAGAGAGCACTACTTAGCCATTGCCGAGAAAAACAAATTCTGAAATTAAAAAAAAATCTTTTTTTTTATTAAAATTTAATAACTCGTTATGAACATTTTTTTTTCGACTTTTATACATTATTGAATCGCGAATTTAATAATTTCTAACTTTTTAAACATTAAATACATGGAAATTTAACATTCGCATGTGGTTAATACCTATTATATATAATTTAATATATCAAAAATAATATGAAGAATTTACAAAATACAAATTAAAAAAAAGCTGCAAAAAATGTAAAAAAGCTGCATTTATTTGTTGTGCAAGTTGTCGACAAAATTGGTGTTTTTCTTGTTTTTATGATAAATATCGTCCAGGTTTGTGTATTTCTAAAGATTGAAAAAAGTTCTAATGCTATAAACATATTATCGCAAATATTCATTGTATTTAATATTATATTACTTTATAAAAAAATAAATGGTAATGTTTAACTTTGGGTTTTGTATTTATTTTATTTACATTCCTTCGGCTTTTATAATTTCTAATCGTTAAAAAGATATAAATGATTAAATTCGCGATTCAATAATGTATAAAAGCCGGAAAAAATTGTTTATAACGAGTTATTAAATTTTATTAAAAAAAAAAGAATATTTTTTCAAACCTTAGGATTTTTTTTCTTGGCAATGGCTAAGTAGTGCGCTCTACGGTTTGAGTATATAAATACACTCACTAAGTACTAACTGCACGCGGAACCTACGTTCGATTTGAGGACCCCACACCCTTGCCGTCTCCTGTGGGTGAACGTTGCCAGTCCTTGGCCAACATAAGGGAGAATCCTTCTAAGCAGTTTTGTCACCTTTTTTAAAACATTAAGACGGCTGAAGGTTTAGACGGGTTGAAATCCCAAGGGAGGAAGTACAAAGGCACCCTCTCACGCTTCTAGAATCCAGAAGCTGATTACTGAATATGTGAGACAGAAGTAAAAAAATGGATATACTCGTACATACATATATACAGGGCGACTGGTGATAAAGTGTACAAACGCTGGGTGGTGATTGGACACTTCAAATGCAACAAAAAAGTTGCTCTTGACGATGGTCCGATTCTCAGGCATAAGGGAGAAATTTCAGGATTTGTGTTTTTTTTTTCGGAAAAACGTGATTTTTCGCCTAAAACTAACCATATCTCCTGAACTATTGGTCCTACAGCAAATTAAAAAAAAGCATTGAAAAGCTCCAAGCTCCAATCAACCAAGGCTTCGCACTAACATGCGTCATGACATGCACCCTCTTTCATTTCACGGAATTTTTTGCCAGGTCTACGCGTGTACCACAGTTCTAGGAAAGATGTCTGGTCTGTTGTTTTTCATTTGCTATTCAAGCTTGTATGAATGGTACTGTTTAATTTTCCTGGAAAACCGTCTGGATTCCTCTTCTCGGCACGTCTGCGTTTCCCCCTCTTCTTTCATAATTTTTTCTGCTCCTTGCTTTATAAAATTTTGAGTCGTGATTTGATTGTATTTGAGAGTAACTCGTATTGTTTTAAGACGTCTTTTTCCAACCAAAAATATGCCGACATTCATTGTGTGTACGAGTTTTATGACGATAATGCAGTGGAGTTAGCAGTCGAAGGTATTAGAAAACCATTAGGCTTGCAGGGTACAAGGACTGGAAGAGCGAGATGGCCAAGCTCGAGTTGATTTCGTTCGATGGCTGTTAAATAATAATGTAGAGGATCCTAGTTTCTTCAGCCGAATTTTGTGGACTGACGAGTACACAATTACTAGAGAGGGTATCTTCAATACTCGTAATTCTATTTTTTTTTTTGCTGAGCAAAATCCTCAGTTGGTACGTCAGCAGCATTTTCAAAGGCGTTTTGCTGTAAATGTATGGATGGGTGTCATTGATGGTCACGTGATAGGGCTTTTTGGGGTTTTCGAACACGTTGGCAGGAGGACCCTACCTCAACTTTCTACAGAATGACTTACCCACCCTAATGGAAGATGTTCCACTGAATCTGAGGCATTAAATGATACTCCAACATGACGGAACACCTCCTCATTTTTCTCTAGTGGTCCGAAGATACCTCGACGAGACTCTCCCCGTTTGGACAGAAAGAAGAACCTGTTCATTTGCAAGTTTATTCTTATTCTTGAAACGAGTTTATTCTCTTTAGTACTTGTAATTTAAGTATTTAAAAAAATACTTAAATTAAAAACTTGAATTATGGATGCATGTTTTGCTATGCTTTGATTTGCTCCCTCTTCCCCATCTATCTACTCTACGTTCATTTACATTTGAAATGCGATTTCTTCTACCCGATACAGATTTTTTTCAAAAAATGAGTGTACCGTTGGAAAGCTTACTAAAAAAGGAAGATTTTGTGAAATGTGCACACTTTTGAGAGACAAAAAAATCGTTTAATCAAAATCAAATTTTGTAAAATTGAGAAATTTAGAAATTCTTGAAATTTAGAATTGTGTCTGTGCTTACAACAATTAAAGGGGAATATTGCTAAGTATGTTTCAAGATGGTTTAAGGGGCACACCTAGTGTGAAACTTTGAAAAAAAAATCGATTTTTTGTTTTTGCATATTTTGATAGTCTATACCTTTAAAAATAACATACTAAAATTTCATGTGCGTATCTCAAATAGTTTTTTTTGAACTACAGCCTTCTAAAGAGTAGCCGCTCATTGGTTAGAAAGTTACGTTTGCTACGGGGCCTACATGAGTTATTGTTTGGACTCTGTCGTCATCGTCGGCGCCGGATTTATATTTAACGGGCCCTTGGGCACCAAGGCTGTGGGGGCCCCCTTGTAAGAAAATCAAATTTTTTATTATCTAATTATATATCGGTTATTAAATATTATATTCTCTCGAAGAAGTTTTATTATTTGAATGATCAATGTGTATGTGTATGTTCCATGTTCTTTGATTTTTCGAAAATGTAGGAGACTAAAAATATGGGTTATTCAATTTGTGGGGGCCCCTGGGTTGTGGGGTCCCCCGGGCACGTGCCCAAAGTGCCCTTATGTAAATCCGCCACTGGTCATCGTAAGTCATTATAATAGGATTCCAACAGGCGGTTTTTGAAGAAGAGGAATGTGAATTGTATGGGCCTGAAATAGCAGATTAGCTCTAGGTATGATATTTATCTATTTATAACAATGAAATCAATCATTTTATCTTTGAACGCGTTTTTTCTCCAAACTGCATTTTTCTAATTTGCTGCAGTTATAACTCAATTACAAATCATCCGATCGATTTGATTTTTTTTCTGCTTATTTTGTATATGTTTCTCTATACAATGACCCTCCTGTTTTTCGATTGTATGAAAAAATGTAATTTTTGGCACGCCAAAAATCATCTGATTTTTGAGCGAACTTTTAAACTTTTTTTTCAAAACTCTGTCATTTTCTTAAATTCCTTTTTTTTTTTCACAATCCTTGGTCATTGCATAGGCAATACCTTCTAGTTTAATAGTTTTTTATTTTTTTTTATTCCAGCCACTGTGAAGGCCGCAATCACTGCAGCAGTGGAGGAACTTTTTTTTTCGAGACTTGGGAGATAGCGAATAACTCGCTGAAAATTAAATTTTTTTGTTTAAAAATTTTACTATGTATTCATTATTTATGTACAAATATATCCTCAAAATTTGAAAACATTTGATGCAGTATTTTTTTTTATTTAATTCCCAAAAATCACCTTTTTTTAGGCGGTCACACCAGGTGTGCCCCTTAATGAACTTTTCAACGGTTTATTTAAATTTGTTGTAGGACCAATAGTTCAAGAAATATGGTTAGTTTTATGCGAAAAATCAAGTTTTTCCGAAACAACACATATCCTGAAATGTTTCCCTTATGCTTGAGAATGCGGCCCATGGTCACGGACCATTTCCCTAATGCGGACCATGGTCAAGAGCAACTTTTTTGTTGCGTTTGAGGTGTACAATCACCACCCAGCGTTTGTACACTTTTATCACCAGTCACTCGTATATTACTCAAAGCGTACGTTTTTGACTAGCTGGTTCTTTGCTCCTCCCATCAAGAGTAATTCCAAATAAAAAAAAAAATCTAACTTCGGGCGAAACGCGGTGACCGTGAAGACGCAACACAGGCGCGGCTGTAATTACAACAGCTTCGAATTGAAATCTCTATTATACACGGTGGAGACTTTAACCGGAATATATTCGCTAGCGGGGTGGTGAATGATTTTTCAAAAAATTCCCGAGACACGTCAACTTTTAAATGTATTTACCTACATTTTGCAAGTAATATGAAAAATATAGCCCTTCAGGGGTGGCTGAAACCACCCTCGACATGATTTTTTCAAATGAAACCCTCTGGCTTGTGACCCCTCATTGTAAAGCTGGTGGAAAGAGATCAAATTTTAATTTTTAGTATGTTTGTAGGGTTGCATAAAATTAAAACGTAATTTAATTTATTTTTAACGCAACAATTTCGTACTCAAAATGTGTGTTGTTTAGTTTTGGAATGTAAACCTTACTTTTCATATGTCCCCACAAAAAATTTCAAGCAATTTTTTTGCCACAACTGACATTTGTTATTTTTTGCTAGTGTTTTTACACGGCCGCAAAGAGTAATTTAGTTTGTATGCTGTATTCAGAGTTTGAAACGAAGTGTTATTTCAAATTGGTGAAAATGTCTTATTTAACTGAATCACTAAAAATCGAAATTTTGATGATGATTGGATATGGTGATAGGGCGCGAACTCAATGCGAAGTTGTTCGCTTGTTTCGAGAAACGCATCCCGACTTGCCACCACTAAATCAAGGTACCATTAGTAAAATTGAGGCACAATATCGAGAGATGGGTCATGTCAGGAAAGTACCGAGTAAGAGGCAGGCTGTTGTTGATGACGACACGAAGTTAAATTTGTTGCTTGCTCTAGAAGAAAATCCAATCACTCCAGCCCGTCAACTGGCCCGTGATAGTAATCTTAATCACAAAACAGTTTTAAAAATACTTAAATATGAGAAAAAACGCTCATATAAAATGCAAGCTGTTCAAGAGCTACTTGAAGATGATCCAGATCTACGAGTGGAATTTTGCGATTTATTGATGACTTGTATTGATGAAAACCAGTTATCTTTAGAGTGGATAGTTTTCTCTGACGAGGCTACTTTTACATTAAATGGGCACGTAAATCGCCAAAATTGTCGTTACTGGGCTGAAGAGAACCCCCATTGGATGAGGGAACTTCATACTCAGCGCCCACAGAAAACTAATGTGTGGGCCGGAATAATACAAGATAGAATTGTAGGACCATTTTTCTTTGATGACACTCTTAATGGAGCAAGATACTTGCGTTTACTCCAGCACGAACTAATGCCAGTGCTATGTCATTTATTTCCATACCTCTTAAACCCTAACTTGACCGACGAGAGGGTATGGTTTCAGCAAGATGGGGCCCCACCACACTATGCTGCCATTGTTCGTCAGTATCTGGACAGAATTTTTCCCGGTAGGTGGATTGGGAGGCGAGGTAATATTGAGTGGCCAGCAAGATCTCCAGATCTTACACCACTGGATTTATTTTTGTGGGGACATCTTAAAAGTAGGGTTTACATTCAGAAATCCAACAACATAGCAGATCTGCAGGAAAGGATAAGAGAGGAAATCGGAAAAATAACACCGCAAATGTTGCATATTGTAAGGGACGAAACCTACCACAGACTGGGATGCTGCCAACAAGTGAATGGTGTACATTTTGAACACTTGTTACGTTGAAAATAAATTTAATTTTTAAATTGTTTTAATTGTATGCAACCCTACGAACATACTAAAAATTAAAATTTGATCAGTGCGTTGGATTCCTCTTTCCACCAGCTTTACAATGAGGGGTCACAAGCCATAGGATTGCATTTGAAAAAAATCATGTCGAGGGTGGTTTCAGCCACCCCTGAAGGGCTATATTTTTCACATTACTTGCAAAATGTAGGTAAATACTTTTAAAAGTTGACGTGTCTCGGGAATTTTTTGAAAAATCATTCACCACCCCGCTAGCGAATATATTCCAGTTGAAGTCTCCACCGTGTATGTACATGGCGTAATTAGCGGCCGTTTACAGACGATTTTGCCGGAGCTCACGAGGCGATAAATCAAATTTGGGATGACTGCGTTGATAAATGATCGCAGCCAACGGGGCGGTGACACGGTCCCGGCTATCTCAACCACCCCCTCCCTCAACCCTGCGCCCGTACATACGTATAAAGTATTACAATAACGGATGCCTAAATCGAGCTGTCTGTCGTCGCGTCGGTTCCAGACAATAACAAATCGTCGGAAGGGTGCGGAGAGCTGTAATAAATTGAAACCCAAAAGCCGGATCATTGTTTAAGAAGCGAATGGGAGGGGGTGAATGGGATGTATTTACAACACAACGTATTTCAGTTTTGATGTTGACGAATTAATATATAAAAAAAACTTTCGAGGGCAACGGGTGACAGGTCTGTAAGGTTTTGTCATTTGCGAGTGAGGAATGGTTTGCGAGGAAAATGTTTAATTTATCAGTTGCACTGATATCAGGTCTAGTGTCATCAGTTTTGCTCAAAATTGTTAATAACACAGGCCCACAAAAATTTTTTTTTTTTTTTACTCTGGATAAGAACATAATTTTTCCCTGTATTTTTTGACGCTGAATCCAAATCCGGTGTCCGTTTAACCGTAACACGTTAGGATCAAGGTCATTTCAAGGTCAAATCGCGAAATAAACGTTTAAAAGAGGAGAAGCCATGTATATATAAAGAAACCCGCACGTTAGGGATCCTGTTCCGATCGCAGGCGAGTCCGCCGTCCTAAGGGTGATAACCCTCATACCTCCCTAGGTCTAAGTATGAGGGTTTTCCGACATTGACGAGGACAAAGTCAACTCGTCTTCGGACACACTACGGCATCATTCTCACACCCTAACGCCCCCCTGAAGGGCAGCGCGTCTTCGCTGGCTTCGTTACTCCAGAGAATCGGAAAATGGATCATTCTACACATCCTCAATTGACGCAGTGGTCACCATCTCCAGCCTCCTCTGGGGCAGCAGGCATTATAGAATGCCTTTAGAATGCCTATGAATCTATGTGCGTGCATATAGATGCTCGCACATGCACACAGTCACGCACACATGCATTTATATACGCACTTACTATACACGCAATTACTATGTAGTTAGACGATATTCAGTAAGGTGGCTACGAGAATTGGTATCAACTCATCTAATGTACATGTACATGGATACAGACTTACATATCTTTTACCTTAACAAATACTAGCAATACATTCACGAAACCGAAAATCCTTAACCACATTTCCCTAATACAGCCTTAGGTACGTACATGATGAAAACGATACCATTTACGGTATTCTATCATGGGTTTCAGATTTGGATTAACAACTTCAAAAATGTAAAGATACAAACTTTTGCCGCATTAATGCGTGTTTTAGCGATTTGACCTTGGAATGCTCTTCGAAGTCACGTGATATGGTAAGAATAACAGCCGATTCTAATTCAGCGATCCCAGAAACATAAATATATGGGTTTATTCCCTTTTAAGCCTTTATTTCGCTATTTGACCTTGATCCTGACGTGCTACGGTTAAACGGACACCGGATTTGGATTGACCGTCAAAAAATACAGGGAAAAACTATGTTATTATCCATAGTCAAAAATTTTTTTTTGTGGGCCTGTGTAATATATGTATCTATTGTAAACCTATGAATCGATTAGTAGTGACGGTGAAGACTGAAGCAATAATTGAACCTATATACTTTTCAAAAGATGAAGGAAGCGTCATGTTAGGACAATTTCTTACAAATAATTTCATGTACACACTGAATCAGGTGCAATTAATTTTTAAATTTATAATGGTAAAAAAATCTGTTGCAAACACTGAATTGATCATCTCTTTTCAGCCATTTATGACTTTATGGACCCTCACCAACAGTGGAATTTATTTATGACGATTCGTTCGTCGATAGATTTTCGTAAATTACTTTTTGTAAAATAACATTTTTGTTGGCAGATACGCGCCATACAGGCGTATGCATAAATGAAATACACGAAATTAATTATTAGACTTTCACACGTTTGTCATATACATATTATTATGAAATTAAATCACACAATAGAAATTGACATTCTCCCACTGGGAATCACTATGATTGTTCAGAGAGAGAATATGTAGGACACACAACCTAACCCTGTGACAGGTGCCAATTGAAAAAGGTGGGATTAGAACCTTCGCGAATAATAGCTCTCGGAGTAGATATCTCGGATAATCCGAGTCATCGCCATCTTCTCACCTGTCACTTTACCCACTGACCTATCGCTGCGGCCAATTATATCACACTATTCAAGGTACTGCATACAGAGGAGGTTGTACAACAGCACCAACTGACATGGAACTACTGCCATCAAATTAAATTGAGGCAACCCCATCACGTGTTACATGAGTTGCCAATGTATTGCGTTGCCGTAAGCCAACATTATTTATTATTTTGATTACAAAAAGGTTTTGAAAATGGGTGTTAATTTTTATTGTTAATATATGTACATACAATTAGAATTATTAACCAATCACATCACGTTATCACAATTATTAATACTTTTAAGAACATTAAAACCATAACTTTTATTTCATTTGAATTTATTGAATATAAGTTAAAATGAAATAAAAAAAGATTGATGAAAAAAAAAGAATGGTTTTAAAGTCCTCCTCCTGATAAAGATAATCAAGTTAATTAGAATTGTACGGGTAGATAGCCGATGCACGTCTGGTTCCAGCACGTTGTAGTTTATTATTTTGTAACATATATCAATGTTTCATTTATATTGACATACCAATGACATCAAAAAGTTTATTCAATTAGTTCTGAGGATGCAAATAAATTTTGCGAAACGTAGACAAAATGAAAAATAGTTTTTTCTTTGGAAGTGTTTATGACCTCATCCCGCTAGTTAACTATAGTTAAATATAGTTAAATTACGAGCGTATTCAAATTTAAAATTGAAATTAAAGTTATAATAATCTCCTGATGTTGTTAACGTGGTTGGTGAAACGCGTGATATTGTTTCGGTGTTTTTTTTAGTAGTTCCAGGTGCTTTTAGACCGAATACAGGTCTTATGTCTGAAATATCAGAGTGTGGTTTTTAAACGCAAAAAAAACACAAAGTATATTTTGCGAAATTATTCCAGGAAAAAAATGAAAAAACTTTGAACGTGTCCCTTCTTATCTACATATACACGTTTATGTTAAATTTCTTTGCGATAGCGATATCGGTTGCTAAATTATAGACGACCTAATACTTTCAACGATAAAGAAAACGTTTATAAAATCCATCTAGAAATATTCCCTGAGGACTAAAAATATTATTTTTACATTGACGTGAAGAGTAAGACGCTGGCAGCTTCAGAAAAGACAAATTCTTATCTCAAACATCGAAAGCTCATAAAAAAATCATTTCGCATGCTATTGGTAATTTTGTAAACGTATAAGTTAAAGGGTACCCCAGGATAAGATAGTCGATTCGGCCCCAGAACGCTTTAAAAATTTCGAGATTATATACATGTTCCTGGTATTAGAAGAAAAGTTTACAGTTGGTTCACAACCTCCAAACTTCCTCTCTCGCTCACCTCTGTCATGGAAAATACGTAATTTTGTGGTATTTTTGTTGTTAAGAATTTTTTTTAATCACCTTCTACCATGAGGAGAAAAAAAAATCGCCTTAAAAAAAATGGCTCATGTAAAATATTGTTTTGAACTATTAAAATATATTTTGGTCTCCAGGGTTCTATACCCTATTTAAAAAAAAATATTGAAAATCAAAATTCGTCACAGTGTTTTGCTGTTGGTGAAACATTTTCTTTGCGTACATTTAGTTAGACCACATTGTACCCGGTTTCTTCAGATTTTTTTTGAGTGGTGGGTCACCTTCAAAATCTAAAAAAAAAACATACTTTCACCGGGTTATGCAACTATTTTTCTCCCTGTTTTTTTTTTGTTCAGTAGTTCATAAAAATGATGAATTTTTTATGAATCAGGTTTTTACATTGGCAAACAAGTGTTTTTGTAGCTCTGCTGGACCCCATATTTCATTTGAATAAAAAAACCGTCGTATTTTCGAGGTGCTACATCGATTTGTTCATCTTTTGATATACATAGTTAAAATATGTTTTATAAATCACTTTCAGATTTTTTGGGAAAGGTAGATAACCTTCAAAATGGAAAAAAAACTTTATTCTACGATTTTTTTTCAGTACTAGTTTATAAAACTGATCGATTGATATTAATTAAAGAATACACTACGTATCTACGTAATTTGTTATTTGAGCGCAAACATTGGTCGAATGGATTTTACCTACATATATATAGTGTATTTGCTACGATTTTACATCGAATTTTACCCGGGCATGTTAAAATATCAGCGCAAAATCGAGTTACAGAATATAATTTCCTAGTCACATAGTGCATTTCATCTACCAGGTTAAATTTAACTTACATCCTTTTATCAATTAAATAAATATGCACTTTTAACAGGCTTTCAATTTTCAACATGTTTTAAAATTTAAATTTTACTACCACAGATTAACTACCCCTAGGTATCGTAAGATAAAAAGAACGTCCTCAAAGTATGTAGAATTGATAACGCATGTCTTGAATTCTTTTTCTTAGAACTGGCAAGTTCTGGAGTTTTTATTATTAAGAAAATTGCATTACTGTCATTGTCATTAAATAATGTAATGTATAAATTAAATGACTATGTGGGGAAATTCTGAAAATCTTGAAAAACATCCAGTATTGAATAAATCCACTGGCCATCAACCTTTCTACCATTTCTAAAGTAACTCTCGATCATAAAAGGTTTTTGCTCTGCCGTGAATACAATATTTAATTTTTTTTATAATAAAAATTTCAGGAATTGACATACAGTTGCCATACTATGACATTGACATACTATGCGCAATGATTCAAGGCACATGGGGTCGATTCCACCCTATACTATGAGGACGTTTTTTTACGATATCTAAAATCAACAGTGTAACATATATACCGTCGATTTTAATCATTTGAATAATACTATTTGTTCTGAATGTTGTGTACTGAAATTTATCTCTATTAACAAGTATTTGGATTGTAAGTCAGTCGGTCACCATTCAATATACGAATTTTACGAAAAAAAAAAAAAAAAAAAAAGGTGAATTTATCAGGTTACCAGGCAGTTGCTCGCACTGAATCACGTAAACAAGTACAGCTTGATTTCTGGGTAATATGTACGAATTGGTGTGAAAATTGGGTTGATAAATGTCCCGTCCGTATTCCATTAGGTACATGATTTTTTGCGTTCGAAGCACGTGAAATTTGTCAGTATCGTTCGAAACCCGGTATCAGATAAAAAAGCAATTTGCCTGCGAACGATACAAGGGACACGCTCCCATTTAAATATTTATTTGCGTGAAATATTACCTGAGGTACGCACGTAATGGATAAGCGTGTGCGGAATATTTTCGAAATATGGAAGGATCCTTTGAACAGGCCCCGGAAGTTTTGGGAGCAAATTTTTACGCAAAAAATGATGTATGATATTTGTGTAAATATAGTTTCTTGTTTTAATCTACATACAATTAAATAATGAGACGATTTTTTTTTATTCGAATAGAATTACAATTCATTATTATTGTCTCATTCAAAATAACTTCCTTGGGAAGCCACACAGTGCTGGATACGGTTCTTCCATTCTTCATAGCAGTGCTGGAACTTATATACTGCAATAGCCTTCAGTTGGTCGGTTAATTCCGTTTTTATGTTTTCTATGGTCCCAAAATGACGTTCCTTGAGGTGATTTTTCAATCTCAGGAAGAGAAAAAGTCACAAGTAATGGCACGTTCCATAAAATGGGGATAATTTTCAATCGATTCCAAAAAATCAAGACACCTTTCTCTCCTGGTGTCCTTTTGTTCCTGCGAAAGGTTTTTTGGAAACATTTTTGCGCAGATTTTTCTCATCTCCAATTCGTTAGTCTAAATCTGATGACCAGCGGTGTGATTCAAATTTAACTCTTCTCCGATCATTCTTGTCGTCAACCGACGATCTCAACGCACAAGATTTCGTATTCTATTTTCATCGGTTCTTGAAGATGAAGGGCTTCCGCTGCTTGATTCATCTTCGATCGACTCTTCCTTCTGAGAATGCCTTAAAAGTATCCGTTGCGCTGTGTCCAAGTCTGAAGCAAAATCTGATGGCACACTATTGCTCAAAATTAATGTCACTCATTTTTAAAACGCACTAGACAAAACGTGTTCACGAAAACAGTCATAAAGAACAAACAAAAAACTCAAACAACAACTGTTTGAGTTTCAAACTTGTACTGAAGCTGCATTACATGTTAACCTATCGCCCGTCCAAGTCATGTCTCCGCAGTGTTGCTAGATCGGGTGCCACGTTGCCAGTCTCAATACTTAATCTACACACCTCGTATTTACGAATTTTTCGATAGTGAAAATTAAAGGAAAACAAAAATACTTCTTGATTTCGCTAAAGTTATAATGAAAACAGTTCTGCTAAATTTTTAATTATTAAGAACGATTTGTGTTCAACAACCATACCGATTTTTTTCTTACACTGCAATCAGAGCATAAAATATGAAAAATAAAAAAAAGAAGAGAAAGATAATATACATAAATGGATTAATAATATATGCTTAACTTGTGTACGGTGCACCAACAGTAACTTTGCCCTTGGCCGCAGAAAACAAAACCTGAAATTGTGCTCATTTCTTTTGCAGCTTTATCTGATTGCTGTCACTGTTAAAATGAAGAGATTGTATAAAAAAATAGTCAATCTTTAAATGGCAACGTAACCTCATTTTGTTGAAGGTTATTACTATTAATTTATTCGTAACTATTTATAAAAGTAATTATGGGAAGGTGTAAGAAAAATAATGACATACTAGGTACTCGAATATTTAAGATTTCGAAGAAATAAGATTTTATTACATTTTTATTCCATATGGCATATCATCACATACTCATATGGCATATCCAAATGGCTTCAGTATTCCCCTTTGCACCCTTCAGTTACAGTTCTTTCTCCAAAATAAAAAGTTCTCAATTTTCAATAACATTGTTACAAAATGTTATTCACGTAAAATAGCCTATGTATCACAATGGGATTTACCTAGCACAGAGTATATCGGTCAAAAATGTGTACTAAAAGTTCATAAGAGAGTCACGGATGAATAATATAGAGACATCCAAAAAAAAACGTCATCAACTCTGGCTATGAACGAGAGAGATGGAAATAGCGGTCATGTCTAAGCTTTTCGGTTATGTCAAACTTTTGACAAGTGACTGTCACAATTTGTAAAACAAACAATGGCTGTCATATGATGTGACAGTCTTGACAAGTAATAAGGTTATAAATTCGATCAAGAATAGTAATACGTCTTTTTTTCTCGGCGAACTTTGATGACGTTTTTTTTTGGATGTCTCCATATATGATCAACAGTAAAAAATAAATACGTCTATGACACGTACATGTTATTAGTGTTGCCAGGTAATGTTTTTTTAAATATACCTTTTCGTGTTTCTCCCACTGATGTGCCATGTACTAAGTGCGGCCCTGACTTTTATGGTTAGTGTTGTCTCTAGTACCTAGACTGAGTCGCTGATATGTATGAAAACAGTCGATTATTTTCTAAAGATAGCCAGTGAAAAATGTTAAACAGTAAAAGTTTTTTTTTTTTTTTAATGTAACCCCCGTATATCAAATACTCGATAATTTTATGTCTAAATTCTAAAAAAAGTGATACCTAAGTCTTTTTCGAGATAAAGAACATTTTATTTTGAATCCTATTTCATAAGGTGCTCAAAGGGCTCACCGTTTACTTCTTAACAGTAATGAACATTTGTTGAGCAAAATATAAAATTTCTAGTAGTTTTCTAGTTCATCTAAAAGAGTATTGGAAGCAATACTGGAAATGTTATGGCCTCGTTCTTTCTTAAAACCCTTCGATATATTGTGGCCTATTTTTGTAGACTAAATTTATTATATATAGAAAAATGTTAAGAGGTGTCATAACGGGAGATCTAGCTGGCTATTTAATTGCGCTTCTGCATCTAATCCATTTACCAGGAAAAATTTCGTCTAGATATTCC
Organism: Aromia moschata; assembly: GCA_029963805.1. NCBI lineage: Eukaryota > Metazoa > Arthropoda > Insecta > Coleoptera > Cerambycidae > Aromia > Aromia moschata. The sequence goes on from JAPWTK010000082.1 coordinate 1,273,359, forward strand.
TGCACCAAACATACCATAATGTAGAGCCCCATTTTGTTGAAACCATGTTTATTCTGCTGATAAATTAGGATTGCTGATAAATTAGGATTACGCCGTATCCACTGTAAATGACATAGAAAACATTGACATTCTGTGGTCTTTGAGTGTGAGCTTCTTCCATCCAATGTAGATTTTGGTCGGACCAACCTACAGTTGTAACGGTTTACTTGCCCATTTATACAAATTGAAAACAAAATAAGGTTGACAAATTGACGTTTTGATTTAATTTAACCATAACAACTTTGCACAACTAGATTTTCTGTCATCAAAACCGGCTTCACTCAATTTTTGTAGCTAGTAAATTTTATATGCATGGAATTTAATCCGTTTGGTAATTTTTTCAACGGAGTATCGACTGGATGTCGATTTAAAGCCCTGGGTTATGTCAAATGGAATGTTCCACCACATCTAACATGTTATTCAAAGAATTTTCTTCATTTGTAATGCTTACTGGTCTTCCACTTTTTTAATCCATCATTGACACATCCAGTTTCGTGAAAACCAATTTATTAATGATTTGATGATAGACATACGAGTACATAGATATACGAGTATGGGTGTTAAAGTATATGTGTAGTATCATAATTCATAATATAAGATAACCCTCTCATTTTTTTTTCAAAAAGTATATACTACCATATTAGATAAGTATTACTATATTTTATGATGATATAAATAACTTTCCTACCAACGCCGCTGTTGGCTATTAGAAAGCATGAACACTTTGAGAGGTACAGTCTGTTATTGTTTGTGCATTGGTATCTGTTATACTCATATATCTGGGGTATGGTTGTACTACGTTCACTGTATTTCATTTCTAACTCCGATACATATTTCAGTTTTTTGATATATTTTTTTGATAGTATAGATGATTGAATAGTTTATGTTTATGAGATACCTAGCATTTCGTTTGAATTCATAATTGCGACTTAAAACTAACTTTTACAAAAAACCGAATAATGATTTATGATCCTTGTTACAAACTAACTTGCTTTCTTTCTATGATATTTATTTTTCATTCATTGGTTCAACAACAGTTGTTGTCTATAAGTGTAAAAGCATTTTTTCCATAAAAGGAGGCAAAACTGTAATTGTCAGTTATAAAACAATATTTGTTTCATGTATACACGTGCGTACCTACTATAAAGTAACATAATTATTGAATATTGCTGATAATATTTACACAAGCAATATCCACGTTAGGCAGTTTAAAATTCAAAATCATCAAATATTTTATGAAAATAAATATTAATTGTTAGAGCTTTTATGTACAAAATCGTTAATCACATGAGTTTATACACATAATACAGATTGTTAGCAGATTCCGTGTCCGTATTTTCTATTCATCGTTACTGAAAGTAAAAATATACTTTATATACATTTCTAGTAATGTTCTGTATCTATTAATTACTTTTGAAAAAAAAACATTAGGTACATTAAGGTAGATATGAAAATACCAGCGTCTTGCAGGAATTTACTAACAAACACTTTGTAGCAGTAGAAAACATGCTGTGAACCGGAAACGGAAAAATCAAGCAAATCGGCTTATAGAATTTCAAACGGTCATCCCCAGATTGTTATTTTGTTGCGAAAAAGAGATTTGTTAACACGTATCACTTTCAAGCTGGTCACAGTGACGGCAGACCGCTCTTGAAGATCTTTTTTAAATTTATATACAGGGTGTTCACTTTTCGGTGGAAATTACATTGCTAAACCACAAGAGTTAAGTGGCAGGTTAACTTAAAGAAAAAAGTTCGGTATTTTATGACACATGAAGATGATTTGTTCTGATTTCCAAAATTTCCAGTGGATTCAGGGAAAATCCTCAAAAACAGTGTTTTTGAATTTTACAAATAAGTTGCAAACGGTAGCATCTAGAGAAAAAAATCGTTGGTCTAGCTACTATCGATCTTCATCGGCATTGTGCTATCTAATTGTCTTTCTTTATTTACATGTTTACCACTTGGATTCTAGACTAGGCTTTTTTATGGACATTTGTGTATAATTTTTGTTACACGAATCGATTAAAACTTTAAGCACGAAACAATGCAATTCAGCTTTAATTGAAGGTTTTTTTATTGGGGCGTTATCATATGTGAGTTACATTATCCAAACTTTTATTTACAGTTTTCTAAAGGCTATAGCCGGGTAAGGGGTCAAATCGGCCCTTGAACCAATCGAGGTTCTAGTTTGGCAGGTAGGAAGTATAAATAGAAAGACTCCTTCAGCTAGATTTTCAGACCTCTAGGTCGTCTCTAGAAGCTCCTAACCTCAAAAATGTGATTGTTCGTTTTTTCTCGATTCTGGGCGCAATTTTCATCCAAATGTTTTGAAAAAAATCAAAGAATTGCATGTTTCTGTTACAAATATGCTCCATTTTTTTTTGAATTTTTTTATTCCCAATGGCGCTCAAAAAAAATTATTGAATATTTCAATCAATATTTACATTAGGAGGCTTTTACATTGGCCAACTTTTAAGGCCATGCTTTTTTTGTATTTGTTGACGCTCTTTCACGTGGTGCTGCTTAAATTTAATTTTAGGTGGTGGAACACCGTGAAAAATTCAAAAAACCGTTTTTTTAGGCAGTTTTTTTGCATTTATCTGGCTTGGATTACATTTTATCGAAAAGTTACTATTTTTTTCGGATTCAGCGGAAAAAAATACGTCAGAAACATGTGTGACAAGCATAAAAAAATTTCTGACTAATAAAATCTCTAGGTGTGAAAATAAAAGTGTTCAGGAACGTTATCTATGTATATAAATATCGTGTTATGTAAAAAAACTGTAAATTTTGGTTCAAAACATTCATTTTTATACATATTACTTTTATTGTATATGAAGAAACATTCATCAAATGAAGATATGCGAATGAAATCTTGAGTGTGATGAAAATAGAAATTAGTAACTGAATCAGAAATCTTCAATCGATATTTTTAACAATTTGAGTACATTGAAAATGAACTGAAAATTTTTATTTGTGTCTCGTGTAAAAATATATTAATTTATCATGTTATAAACGCCCCCTAAAAAAAATTAGCTCAAAAAAAAAATTTTTAGAGGTCGCTCAAGATTTTTTAAAAATTTCCAAAATCGTCAAAAATTGATTTTTTTTTTTTTTTTTCCTCATGTTATTATTTTGTGGGTGAAAAAAATGTCGATTCTGAAAATTTGAAATCAATATTTTAATTTCTAAAGGTCACTCATAATTTGTTGTAAGTAGTGTACCTACAATGTTTTCGAGCAATATGTAAATTGCAATCTATAGATATTGACGAATTAATTATTTTTTTATCGAATTTGACGTACAAAAGAATAGAAATAAAACACGAGACACTTTATAATTATAAAAATGATAAAAAGTAAGTATATTAAAAAAATTATCAATATTTGGTACTTACAATATGGTAGTCAATTTTGTCTCGAGAAATTTTTTAAGTGTCTCGTGTTTTATTTCTATTCTTTTGTACGTCAAATTCAATAAAAAAATAATTAGTTCTTTAACATTTATATTTAGAGATTGCTCGAAAATATTTTAGGTACACTACTTTGAAAAGCAAAAAAAATTATGAGTGACCTTTAGAAATTAAAATATTGATTATTGATATTTAGAATACAAAATAATAACATGAGGAAAAAAAAATTAAAAAAAAATTAAATTTTTGATTTTTTTTAGTTGATTTTTTAAGGCGGCGTTTATAACATGATAGTTCATTTTCAATGTACTCAACTTGTTAAAAATATCGATTGAAGATTTCTGATTCAGTTACTAATTTCTATTTTCATCACACTCAAGATTTCATTCACATTTCTTCATTTGATGAATGTTTCTTTATATATAATAAAAGTAATATGTATAAAAATGAATGTTTTGAATTAAGATTTACAGTTTTTTTACATAACACAATAATAATTGATATGCAGAGGTGAGATTCCTGAACACTTATTTTCACACTTGGAGATTTTATTAGTCAGAATTTTTTTATGAGTATTACACATGTTTTTGTAATACACTACAATACACTACAATACACATTTTTTACACGTATTTTTTTCCGCTGAATCCGAAAAAAAATAGTAACTTTTCGATAAAATGTAATCCAAGCCAGATAAATGCAAAAAAACTGCCTAAAAAAAACGGTTTTTTGGATTTTTCACGGTGTTCCACCACCTAAAATTAAATTTAAGCAGCACCACGTGAAAGAGCGTCAAAAAATACAAAAAAAAGCATGGCCTTAAAAGTTGGCCAATGTAAAGCCTCCTAATGTAAATATTGAATGAAATATTCAATAATTTTTTTTGAGCGCCATTGGGAATAAAAAAAATTAAAAAAAAATTGAGCATATTTGTAACAGAAACATGCAACTCTTGTGTTTTGTAACAGAAACATGCAACTGTGATTTTTTTCAAAACATTTGGTTAAAAATTGCGCCCAGAATTTTTGAGGTTAGGAGCTTCTAGAGACGACCTAGAGGTCTGAAAATCTAGCTGAAGGAGTCTTTCTATTTATACTTCCTACCTACCAAACTAGAACCTCGATTGGTTCAAGGGCCGATTTGACCCCTTACCCGGCTATAGCCTTTTACGATTTAAAAGTTGCCAATACTGTCCCATCTAAAAAGTGAACACCCTATATGTTATATAAAAGAAATTGAAAATCAAATTCATAAGAAATGAAGAAACATAGTATCTGATCATAGTCAATAGAATTAATACAACGCACAATAAAATTATGAAATATATTTATTAAAATTGAAGCAATTTGTTTTTCAAAGAGCTGTTTGGACAGATCAACTTTATTTTTTATAAGCACACATCTTTATATCAAATTTAAGTTTCCTCCGTTTCAAATTTTCAAGTAATGACGTCGTTGATATATATTTTTTAAATGACAACTCCCCTTTTTTTTTTTGGTTATTTTGATAGAACATTTAATTGTCTAAACAGTACCATCAAAATTTTAATACCTTACACGACAAAATTTTCGAATAAGTCATTTCAACACATACATTTTATTACTAACAAAAAGTAAAGATAAATGCAATTATGGAAGAAACGAAAGGATTGTTTCCTTTAAATCAAATGTTCGATATGCCATCCACATCTTGACAATAAGCAAATCTTTCCACAGTCCTCTAGTACATTGCGAAGACTAATAGAATGACTCCCCAGGTCCTCAGATCTTACGCCCCTTGATTTTTTCTTATAGGGGTATTTAAAATAAAAAAATCAATACTGATAGACCACAAATGAAAAATCCAGTTATGTAAATATGAAAATTTTAATGGTACCATTTAGACCATTAAATGATCTATTAAAGTAACAAAAATGGGGATTGTCATTCAAAAAAATGGTCTATACCGTCATTATTTGAAAACCAAGAGTGGGAAAACTCAAATTTGATGCAAAAATGTGTATTTAAAAAAAATAAAGTTACCCCTGTCCGAGCATTTCTTTGAAAAACTAATTGCTTCAATTTTAATTAATTTATTCTATAACTTTGACATATGTAGGTATTTTGAAATTAGGTACAAATACGATTCACGGTTATTTAATTTGAGTGTCTGATGGTTGAAAATATTTTACAATTTACTTTCATTAAATTGATTCATCAAATTGATTCAATGTATTTTAATATCAAGCAGATTAGTATTTGGTAATATCCATATTTTGTAGTGAATTTCTGTCCTTATCGATTTGTGAACGGTAAAATCTTACATCTACGTGTTTACAGTATCTTATTAATATGATGATTGAACATTTCCATTAGATACACTCTGTATAATTCTGACCAGCTTGAAACCCCACTTGCGTATTATTAGCTCGGTTATCGGTTGCCCGGTGATGCGACAGCCTTAGAAGTAAATGTTAGGAGTCCACCGCCTGATTATTGTGTTTTGTTTTACCTGGTTCCCCCCTGGCCATGACATGGCCACACACCGACCGGTTTGTGCATGTCTTCCGGCTTACAAGCGCTATCCAAGCACATTTGCCGCTTGTGCGATGCGATCTGGAAGAGAAACAACGATAAGTCAGGGTGTAAGTATGTACCTGATTTCCTCCTTGGCGATGGCACGGGTAAAGGCCGACGGGTTTGTGCATGTCAGTCCTTCTGCTCGGCGAGTCCAGGCACGTCTTGCCGCCATACCCCATGTTGCGAATCTGCGGGCAGAGCGGTTAGTACATCGGAAAAATAAGTGGTTCTCGAGGGAAATAAGGATCGAAACGTGAAAGTTCTATTTCCAAAAAATAACAGCACATTTTGTGTGACTGGTAATACATAGTAAGTATCGCCCTCTAGCATTTAGTGGGACAGGGCATGTTTCGGTGTAACTAACAAAGATAAAACTTGCTTGTTAATTTATTTCCACCTAAAAAAAGGTATTACAGACATTTTTAGTGACGGAAATTTGACCAATTCTCAACCTAGGGCCTCAAAACTAATTAACACAGCAGCCCAATGAATGTGACGTATGTGACCAGTGACGTAGCCAAAACTGATCTATGAAAGGGATATATCGTGGAGTTACTGCAAAAAATCCAAGTCCTAAAAAAGTAATTGTTGATATATCGAACATTAATATTTTTTCATTAAATTATTTAGTTTAGGAAAAACTAAAAAGCTCATTTAACGGGCAATAATTGCATTGTATTTATTCTTATTATTCTACTAGTTTTTGGCTTAACAGTTCAAGTATCTCTGGTTTGGTCAAATATGGACTTAAAGGATTTTTGCAGTAAACTCACGAATTATGTTCTTACATTAACTCTCTTTATCAATACTTCTCCTACATCAGTCGTTAATCTCCTACATATTATGTAACATCTTAATTTCAATGTTCCAGAATAAATCACTTAGTAATTATTAGCACCTCTACCTACATAAAAGGCACATCACTGTTTCATGTCTTCAGTGGACATATAAACAAAAAACTGGATGAATAAAACATAATTGATGCATGCATGTTTAAATCTATGTCTATGTGTCTTTAAACGTATCCGTCCAGGGATTAACCTTTAGAGGATGGGCATTTGGGGCTTATGATCCCTCTAGGGAAATGCGTAAAAAAAGTATCCTATATCACATATTGATCATGGTAATACTACTGTTAAATTTTCCCTCTTTGAAAAAATGTAATTAGTTGTCTGAAAAAATAGAAAACAATCGTCCTAGTAAGTTTTAACATCGCTCTTCACGAAACTATTATTAGATTTTAGAAATTCAAAATGGCGGATCCATAATGGCGGATTAGCAGTTGCCGAAACGAAAAAAAATGCATAATAAAAGTGAAAGTATCTAGAGGAGTGATTTGGGGTTAGTAATTGCGAATCAGAGTTCGACAATTCAAAATGGTGGATATAAAATGGCGGATTCAAGATAGGGGATTCAGGATTTCAACTTATAACAGAAAAATTATAAAAATAATGAAAAAAATATACGTCAACGACTTTGACTACGCTTTTGATTTTAAATTTTTATAATTCGAAATGAAGGATTGAAGATGGCAATCTAAAAACAAAAGATCAAGATATACGAACTCTTAAGCACATATTTTCGTCGATGTTATCAGATTTTCCACTCCTATTAGGAAATCATCACTTGTTGAGATCGATTGAAATTGCTTATCACGTAACGAAACTGCAAATGTCACCAAACAAGAAATATTCATCACACGATAAAGCCAAATGATAATAACATATTTTTGTATTTCGAATTAATTTTGACATATTATATGGGCATTTCTCAATTCGGCAACAGAATGAAAACAATGCTCTTCCCACGTAAATAGCGCATATATATCCTTTTTATCAACTGGAATTCCAAAAATCTGATATCTGATTTGAAATCTTTGATATCTGATATCTGATTTGAAAGATTTGAATCTGAAAATCTGATCATATTTGTCATTAACAACCCCCAAATCACAATCCAACCACAATGATGCCAAAAACAAATTGATTTTATTCCACAATTGATTGAATTAAAAACTTTTTGTCGCCATTTTGGGACCACCATCTTGATTTTTTTAAATAAAATTTTGATTTCATAATCACCGATCGGTCCGATTTCGAGCAAATTTGAAATTTTTTGGTCCCCATATTGGATCAGTCATCTTGCATTTTTAAAATCTGATTTCAGATTCGTAATCAGCGATTTCAAAAACCTATGTAAGTTCATATATAGTTTTATACATATACATACATTTATTTATACATACATATTTATTATATACACATTTATATAAATACACATATATTTATACCTATACACTCCAAATTCTAGCAAATTAAAAATGTTTGTCCCCAATATAGGATTTGTCCGCCATGATAGATCCGCCATCTTCAATTTTTTAAATCTGAGACTTCCGATTTAATTGGCGATCCTAAAACCCCAAAATAATGATGTTTGAACAGAGATGGGGAACCTTTTTTTTGAGCCAGTAGGTATGTATATCCCGTCCCCTACAGGTTAAAATTGCCTCTTTTGGTTAATGAAAAGACAATGTGTGTCACATGGATATAACAACTGTGGACTGTTTTCTACCTGTATAGAACAGTTTGACTGTAGTACCTGCATTGTGGCGCAGGAAAAATTATGAGATATAATTACGGAACGTGAAGACGTAGAAACATATTTTAAGCATTTTATGGTAAACTACTAACCTAGTCTATCTCCGAAAGAACGAAAACAAAAGATACTTAAAAACAAACTGAGTGCCTATTCGCTACATCCATCTTTTCTTCTTTATTCCATGACACTTACTTATACAAATAGCCAAAAAGATAGAGGCCCATGCTGAGCCTCCCTGGCTGTATACTGTGAGGCACAATATCTCACATTTTGTGATGAATAGGCGACCGTTTAGAGATAACACCCTGTGCAAGTGATATATGGACTTAAAATTCAGGGCTGGATATCGCGTGAGGCGATATGGTATATATGGGAACGCATCGGCAGCGTTTGGTGAAAAATAGGGGTGCTGAGAGCACGATATTTCTGATAAATACCCCCGATAACTCGTGCCAAGCGGACGTGGCAAATACGGGGTGTAAAGACCGCTGTTATTTAGACAAAATTTTGGTTCTGTTTTTAGTTTTGAATTATTGATAACACAGGCACATAAAGAAAATAAAAGTCGAGTGCTAGAAGGCAGACCTATGTATTCCCACGCATTTTGACCCGCTGAACACGAACCCGATATCCATTTTGTCCAATTGGCTCTTGCATTTTTATTAACCTCAAAAAACCCCTTAAGGATGTCCGAAAAAATCTCAAACGAGTAATAAAAAAGCTTAAATGATCTGACCACCATTTCCATACGTATTTTGGGGTGCTAAGACTGAATCTGAGGACACAATTGGCCTATCAGTTGGAACTTTTGATATAACCTAAAAAAAACTTAAAATGCCCGAAAAAACTCAAACAAGTAAATAAAAACTTAAATCAGCTATATATGAAGTTAGAATTAGCTGATAAGTTAGAAATTTTGACATAACCTCAAAAAATACCTAAGTAATACCGTAAAATCCAAAACAAATTAATTAAAACCTTAAACCCACATTTTTAAACTTAACATAACCTGAGACAAGAACTTAAATCTCTTATAAATATAAATAAAAGACTAGAACTGTTAGATTCCTAAGACAAGAACTATAAAGCTTTAGAGTTCCTTGTGTAAAGTTCCTGTCTTAGAATATGTTACATTTAGAGTTCTTGGTTTATAGTTGTTTGTGTAAAATTATTGCCTTGTTTTTAGTAAATACGATGTTCTGAAATATTAAAAAAAATCAACGATAAAATAAAAAATATTTCTTACTATATAAATTGTTCTAAGACAGTAACTTTACACAAAGAATTCTAAGCCAAGAACTCTAAACCTTAATAGTTCTTGCTTTAGGAACTTAACAGTTCTCGTCTTAATTTATGATAGGTTTATAATCAGGCCTCAGGTTATGTTAGGTTAATAATTCTTAATTTAAAGTTCTTGGTGTAAAACTCTTGGTATATTCAAAAGCCAGAGGGACGGGACAGTGACGTACATACGGTTTGCATAAAAAATATAATGGTTAAAAATGTTAATATAATATAATGGTAAAAAAATAAAAATGTTAATTTTTATAAATAAATAAATCAATAACACAGGCCAACAAAAAAAATTTTTCTGCGCCATAAACGCCATTATAATATTCCCATGAATTTTTTCCCGCTGAACACGAATCCGCAGCCCGTTTAACCCGTACACGTCAGGATTTTTTGTTTAACTACAAAAAACACTTAAAAATCCACCAAAACCATTAAATACATAACGTAATAAATGAAATTAACGCCAAAGTTCCATAATCACTTAACCCCACGACGTTTTAATCCTTTAGCACCCGACCTCAATAATCCCATAACCCAATAGCCCCCGTAACCCCATAACCTAAAAAACCCCATGCAGTAGAGAGATTTTGTATAGGAAAATCTAAAAATCTCGTGTACATGTACATATCAGTAAGCCTATACTCACCCTAAAAACTTTGAACTAATGAAAAAAAAATTACTTCTCCGTGCAAGATCTATCCATTTCGGGAGGTTTTGGAGTTATGAGAATTTCCCCTTTCAAGTGGTTCTAAGATTAAAAAAAACAAAATCACCTTTTTTACAAAACCACTTCATGTCACACGCTATAAGATTTCACCGAGCAAGATTTTTCCACTGCAAGGGTTTTTTTAGGTTATTGTGTCTCTAGGTTATGGGGTTACGGGGCTATCGGGTTATGGCATTATAGAGGTAAGGCGCTAAAGGATTAAATGGTCGTGGGGTTAAGTGATTATGGGACTTTGGGGTTAATTTCATTGATTACGTTATGTATTTAATGGTTTTGGTGGATTTTGAAGTGTTTTTTGAAGTTAAAAAAAATCCTGACGGATACGGGTTAAACGGGCTGCGGATTCGTGTTCAGCGGGAAAAAATACATGGGAATATCATGTTTCTGGCGCAGAACAAATTTTTTTGTGGGCCTGTGTAATTAATCTCTGGCCGTCATCACGCTGATGAACCATTAGAACGAAACATGAAACATTTGTCAGTGGTTAGGTGGAAAGTAAAAATTTTAGTTGTGAAACTTGGTTCTTGTTTACAGAACTCCTATGTTTTAATTCACCTCTTGTAGGTGGTGATATCCACTTTCAATTGCAACAAATAAATTAACAGAAGCATTGTCGAATTGTCGAAGAGTGAATATTTTAGGATCTGTATGCTCCTATTGTTAACGACGTCCGATATTATAAATATCTACCCCGAGCTCTCAAAACTGGAGTATCCCCCGGACGGCTTAACGGCTTATTGTCGCAGATAATCTCCGGGCGAGCGCACGTCCTTCCGGGACAATTTCGGAGGCGTCCTCCGGCGCGACAACGCGACAACGCCGACACTGCCGGCATATAATCCGGGGGCCTATTCCGGGGATTCCGGGTACGCCGTTCGAGCTCCAAATGAGCCGTTCCCGGAGCGCGAAACGTATAGACCGGCGTAATGCTCGCTGCTGTCTTTCGCGTACATTCGCAGAATAAAACATACGAAACGCGGATCGTCTTAAGTGGGTGCCGGCGTCGCTTTTCCCACCTTAAGTGGGCAATAAAGCGCTTCGCGTTATGGCCTAACGTCTCGCGAAATTCTTTGTTCTCGCTCCGTGTAATTTGCATGTTTCACTTTTAGCGCTTTTTGATATCTTGAAAGTACGGGAGGACATTCGCGCGAGACGTCCCGCTGTTTCGTAATCCCTATTCATATATAATACATGGTAAAATAATACAATCTGTACAAAATTAAGCTATAAAATTACACTGTTCTGCATTTTGATATTTTTTGTCACTCCCTAATATTGTTTGGATTTTTTGTGTCTACTGTAATGTGCTGAATTCAAATATGAACTCGGTTTTTACCTATCACCTATATACGTTTTTAGAGAAGGGAAGAAGAATATGAGAGACCCCAACCATAAGCAATCTAGTGAATTTTCGAAGATTAAAATTACAAAATCACTTTTTATTTACAAAACGTACTTCATTTTGTATCTCTAAAAGTATAATACAATCCAAAAATTATTTTGTTGTGTTTTTCGCTTGTATTCGCCGGCATCGGTTTCACGTTTGAGGCCCAATAGTAGTCCGCTAACATGTTAGGGGTCAATTTTCCACTACACCTTTCTCTATTTGAGCAATTTGCTGATGAAATCTTTCGCCGTATTCGTCTGAAACAAATGAGAATGAAGAAAATGCAGTTTAAGTGACAGGTTGCAACCTGACGTTTTGTAAGATTGAATACGTTCTTCAACGAGATCTTTGTGGTTCTCCGATTTCTTGTTATCTAGGAAGTTGGCACATACGTCTTTGAAGGCAGTCCACGCCCTATTTTCTTTTCTCGAAAGTGTAGTTTCAAAATTTTCGTCTTTAAAAACTTATCGTATTTGCGGCCCTGCAACTAACATTCGTCCTTTAAGCTTTGCCTCTCTTATACGCGCGAATTTCCGTCTCAAATAAAGAAAAGGATTTCCTTCTGTATTTAAGGCTTTAATAACATTTTTTATAAGCCTTAGTTTTATGTGGAGAGGAGGTAAATAAATTTTATGCTGATCTACTAAAGGCGCATCGACATTATACCAGTTGACTAGCGCCAGCCAACTAGCGCTAATTTACTAGCCCTTGATAATCTGTTTACATATTAGTACTAGTCAATTATTGAAAAATTAATTTTAGAAATTAAGGTTTATAAACCTTTTTTACATTTTTCGTAATTTTGCTCTCCACGTGTTACTTATACTCTAATACACTTAATTGTACTGATTATATTAATTGAAATAGTGCATGTATTCAAATGCACTATTTCGCTCTATTTAGATTTTTGTAATTTTCATCCCGAATATTCCACAATACTTTACACTCTTTATATAAATCTATTTACTACCTATTAATTTCGTTTTCATTTTCCATCTAACTGTTAGTTGGCGCCATTTTGTATCACGACACTAGCGCGAGTTACGGTTGACATTATGCTTGTAAGATACCAGTTCACTGCCGCTAGTTGACTAGCGCTAGCCAACTGGTATAATGTCAACGCGGCTTTAAGGGTTCATTAAGGACGTTTTTCAGACCGGGCACAATGTTTTCACGTAACGGCCATTTTTTAACGACATAGTGTTGGTTTCTGGCTCTGCTATCCCATTCGTATAAAAACAACAGTATTTAGTGTAGCCACTCTGCAGGTCTGTAAGTAGTGCAACAACTTTTAGCACAGATATTCCATTTATGATCTTCGTATTTTATACGAATTAATATACGCATGTTCTCGTACGTTTATTTCATATTTACAGTATAACCCACGGGAACAGATGGTTGTTCGTTCCAATTAAACCATAAAACTGCCTTCAGACTTGCATTCGAAGTCAGTAAATAGTCGTCACTTGGTATGTTTATAGGAAAGATTTTATAGATTTTCTAGATTTTGCTACGTGATACGACAATTTACAGGTCAGTGTAAGGGTTACATAGGTAGAAATTATCGAGATAACACATTATTTGTGTTACAGTTGGTGTTACAGTTTGGCGGGGAGGATTTTCATGCAGAACAGTGTTATTAGTGACATCTATGGTGTTTCATCTAAGACAGTTTCTTCGATAACTTTGTAACTGTAGATTTAAGAAAAAAATATTTCAAATCAAAGTTGCCCAAAGGTATACGGTGCATATTTATATAGGGTGTTTATATATCTAGTTATAAAGGGTATTCTATTTCATGTGACCCCTAGATAACTTCGTTATTTTAAATGGAACACCCAGTATATTTGTATATTTTTAGATGCGCTACTATATTTTAAGACGACTTTATTAACCATACATGGTACCGAAAACATATCGTTTTGGAGATATTTAACTGATTTTTAAAAATATGAAGATGACAACGCTGTAAATATTTCTAAATAGCGTTTAAACCAAAAAAAGTTAGACATGCGGTTTAGATTCGTTTACGATACGTTTAAGTTATTCAGTGTAGCAAATACTGGAACATCTGACAATCTTTCATCAGCAATAACTTTTTTCAATGCAATAACTCACATTAATTTATACCGGTGAATGATCAAATTAAATTACCTTTTAATTGATACCTAATATGAATTTGATTGTCCATGTCGTCCTTATCAGTTTTCGACAAAAATTCGGTTGTTTTTCAAAGTTCGCGAAAAAAAAAAATTTAAAAGAAGCAAGTAGGCTTTGGCAATATTATTTACAGCATTTACTGACAATAATGAACACAAAACGTACTAAGAACTAAAGACAATCGAAATGAGATTATGCGTTAATAAATAATTTATAATAGCGTATAAAAGTTTGCGTCACCACTTTTTTTACATGGTTTAATAGATCCTTTTTTAAATAGAACAAAAATTTCAAAATCGTAAAAATCGTATTTTAAATACAACTCAATTCTTCTTGTTGTCATATTAACACTATAGAACAATAAAAATGATAAAAGTGTTATCAGATTGCTAAATAATGGCACATTTAAGTTAAAAAGAACGAATCAAGTTATGGCATTAGAATGGTTTCAACGGGATGGTACAAGAGCAACGCCGTATTAAATATTCGCGGATAGGGTGTGATTATTTAGTTACTATTTTTCCCAACAGGTAGGTTGAAAAGCAAGCGCATATGTGTGGGCCAGCAAGATCTCTTGATTTGATTTTCCTTGATATTTCTTTTTTGGTTATCTTAAATTTATGGTTTATTTAAATAGCCCTAACAATATTCGCATATTGAAAGAGATACTCGTAATTCGGAATGAAGTATGGCTACTTTACCCGGAACTAGCGTTTTAGAGAAATTTCAGTATACCCTTGGTTACTGCCAGGAAGTATATGACATGCAATCGAATCATTTAATTAAACGCTAAATTATAATTTATTGTATTATATTATAATTAATATGTTGCGACGTTTAGTTATCTTTAATTTGTAAATGGTTCATTTCAGACCACAAAACATTTTTGGAATTGGCTGTTACTGGAGAAAATAACGTAGAAAAAAATATAGGGTATTTCATTACAATAAAAAAAGATAGATAGAATAGGTAGTTATTTAGGTCATTGCTATTGCATTGCTAAAGAAAGTCCTTAAGCTTTTTCTCAGTTTTCGACCCATTAAAATATTAATATTACAGGAGGCTTTGGATTGAAGACATCACATGAGTCATCTTGTGAAAAATACAGTTTTTTGTGCTCTACATTTTTTTAACACTAAAGTTGTACAAACTGAATAATAAATATAAAAATTACTATAGGTACTGTATGTTATAGATCAGACAGTCTGGACTGATGCTTCCTCTCATGATATGATTCCTCACTATCGAAACGCCACTGACCCGATACTCTTGTGCCGCTTTATAGGTCAATAATTTATCCGACTCGGAGATCCCGCGCGGCCTTAGCGAGTACGCTCTAAATAAGGCCCGCTAATAGGGAAGATCCAATTAAATCCGACGTAAAAACGTCCTGATAAACAAACAGTCCGGATCCTGTTGGAATTGGGAATTACGGGGGCGATAAGTCGACGCGATTAAAACCGTTGTCGCCGACGCGTCGGCGTCGCGATTTCGTGTGCTAAACAAGTCATAAAATGACCCAAATATTTTTTTTACCAATAGAACCTCTAATATCCGTATTTGGGGTTTGTGATTCCACTCAGAAAATGCATAAAAAAGATATCTCATGTCATGGACTGACTATGGGCAAAGTGTCGATCATGGGTTGAGAAGTATATTGGCTTTCCGGCTTGGAACGGTATACGAGGTGTGTAAATTAAGTAATGAGACTGGAACCATCTAGCGCCCGATCTAGCAACATTGTGGAGACGGGACTTGGAAGGGCAGTAGGTTAACATGTAATGTCCCTTCAGTAACGTATAAGTTTGAATTTGTTAGAGTTATTTGTTCGTTCTTTGTGACTGTTTTCGTAAACCGGTTTTTTCTAGTGCGTTTTAACTTTTTTAAAAATGAGTGACATAATTTTGAGCAACAGTGTTCAGTACGAGCAGTATCAGGTTTTCGAGCAACAATCGTTTGAACAACGGTGTTCGTGAGAACGGCGGTGAGAAATGTCGATAGAATACAGGAACTCGTGCGTTCAGACCGTCGGTTGACGACAAGAATGATCGGGGAAGAATTAAATTTGAATCACACCACTCTTCATCAGATTTTGATTAACGAATTGGAGATGAGAAAAATGGTTCCAAAAAAATCTTTCGCAGGAAAATGACATCAGGAGAGAAACGTGTCTTGACTTTTTGGAATCGATTGAAAATGATCCCTATTTTACAGAACCTGGTGATGATACTTGGGTGTTTGAGTACTACCCGGAAACCAAGCGCCAAAGCATGGAATGGTACACTTCAAGTTTTCCAAGACCCAAAAAAGCAAAAAATGAGCAAGTCGAAGATCAAATGCATGCTGATTTGCTTTTTTTGACATTATTATTATTATTCGCGACAATGCATCTTGTCACACAGCCATTTCAGTAAACGAGTTCTTAGCCAGTAAAAACATTCCTGTGGCTCTTCAGCCTACTTATTCGCCTGACTTGAGTCCTCGTGACTTTTTTCTTTTCCCGAGATTGAAAAAAATCATATCAAGGGACGTCGTTTTGGGACCATAGAAAACATTAAAACGGCTGTAACCGATCAGCTGAAGGCTATTCCAGTATACTTATGAGTTCCAACACTGCTATGAGGAATGGAAGGACCATATCCAGCGCGGTGCGGCTTCTCAAGGAAGTTGTTTTGAAGGAGACAATACTGAATTGTAATTCTATTCGATTAAAGAGAATTTAAAAAAATCAGTCTCATTATTTAATTTACACACCTCGTAAATATATAACATAAATTGTTAGTAATACTGGTGAATAACCAAATGATATTCATATATTTCATGTCAAATATAAAATTAAAGACTGGCTTAAGGATACTGAACAATAACATGAATTTATTTATGGGAATGTAAAACAGTGTTAATAAAAAGACAAAAAAATATATTTAAAAAATGGCTGAAATCCATGAAAATAGTAAATATTGTACCACTATGTTTCATGCATATGTTTGCTTTAAATACTTTTTTTATAATCGGAGGGACGTTTTGCGCTTAATAAAGCCTTATAAACAGCAAGTTCATATTTAAATGGAGCAGGACTTCTTACACTTCGTTGCATTTATTATATATGCATTTTGACAATCTTTCAATACTATTTCTGTTTATCTATTTAAAATTTGTTAGTGGGGTCACTAAATATTTGGCTATAACTTTTGTGAATGATTGACTGGTCCCAAAGGAAAACAAAATAAAATGCATCGAAAAGAAGTAGTGATTTTATTTCTATAAAAAAAAAAATTATATCATAAAATTAATTAAAAAAAATAAATGTATTTTTAAAATAATAAGAGTTCTATGTTATACGATAAACTGTACTGAACATGTTCCATTTGAAATTATATTCCCAATTATTCCTCTTAGAACAAGAAGTACCGATACCGAAATATGGTCTAAGATTAAATAAGATTACTTCATAAACACCTGTGAAGAATGCATAATTATCTGCTTCCCTGGTATACATTAAAATAATAGAATTGAGGGTAGTCTGCATGAATGCATCCCGAGAAAAAAATCATAAAATCCGGTTTTATTCTGTTTTAAGGAACAATCACGGATCCGGAAATGAGTTTAGCTGACATCGCGTTCGGAAAAAGAAAAGCTATGCTCCGTAGACAAATGTTGAGATGCAGCGATTTGTAAATACAGAAAGGAATTTACTCTACTTCATTTGAACAAGTAATCAAGGAAAACAGGAAATTCAGAGAAATTCTGCTAGAATGATCGGGATTATTTTACCTTTCCTGGTGTTACTTATTTAAAGCTATTGGTAATGACGTTAAGCCTCAGTTGAGATGCATGAGAGGCTTATTCCAGCATCTGGTTGTAATATGGTATTAATAAAAAAGCACCTTATCCAAACATTATCTACTTAAAATTATTGAACTACAGGAATTTGGATAAATTATCATCGACAAGACGTTTTAACCGTTAGCTGCCACACTTTTCTGTCGTGAAATAGCTGCCACACCCAGCCACAAAAATCGATATTACAAAGCATGTCTTTAATATTTTGACTTGAAAATTTTGTTGGTACTTCTTTTAAGGTTGTTTAACAATGTAATGAATGAAGATTAGATAAATTTATTAATTAAAGATAGATTTATTGAATTTACTAATTAAATATAAGAAAAATTATAAACAATGTAAAAAATGTGAAGAAAGGGTTGTTTCACAAAAAAAAATTTTAGACATCTCAATTTTTTATTAGAAAACCTAAAAAATTTAACTGGGTACTCCAGAGATATACTAGTTTAAGAAAAAAAATGTCTCGTATAGAGCTTTTCCAAAAAAGGTATTTATTTTGGCAACTGAAAGAGACAATTTTTTTTGAAAAATACAGTAACACTAACACATACAGCCATATGTGTTAGTGTTAGATTTCAAGTACCATCAGATGGCGTTAGCATAATTTTTTTTTTCAATTTAGTTACAGACACTATACCTTTTTTTGAGGTCTGGGGTGTATCGCACCCCAGAGTGGCAGCTAACGGTTAAACGTTTTATTTAATTAACTATACAAAATTATAATGGAGGTAACTGACGAGTGTAGGTAAGCAGTTTATTTCATAAAAATAACAATACGAGCGTATCTCGTATTGTTATTTTCATTTTGATTAACAACTCGTAAGTTGTTATGACACTCAAATAAATATTCGAACCTGCAATGATACTTTTGAGTATCATATAAAGTAAAAATTTAGTCGGCTATAATTTTATTTTTATATACAATATGTACGTTGAGTAAAACATATTTAGATATATCATATCGTATCAACACAACACAAAACACGTTATCATATTTAGACATCGCATACCAAAAGAGAAGACATATCAAAGTGTCGTGAGAAATATTAAAAAAAGACATACGCAATAAATTTCTGTGGCTGACAGTGGACGAAACAACAGATTTTCGGCGTAATAAGGTCGTTAATGTTCTGATACGAATTTTAGGTCTTATAGATATTTCGCCTCCGATATTGATAGCTAGTAAACGGGTTTTGCAAACAACGACTAAAAGTATAGAAATAATATAGAGCGATCCAAAAAAAAAACGTCATCAAAGTTGGCCGAGAAAAGAAAGAGGTATTTCTATTCTTAATCGAATGTATAACCTTATTTACTTGTCAAGACAGCCACATCATATGACACCCATTGTCTATTTTACAAATTGTGACAGCCACTTGTCAAAAGTTTGACATAACCGAAAAGCTTAGACATGACCACTATCCATCTCACTCGTTCATAACCAGAGTTGATGACATTTTTTTTTGGATGTCTCTATAGTAACACGTATATAGTCCTCTGTAGATGTAAAAAATAATAATGTACTGAAATTCGTGAAAATAACGTGCGTGGTGTATCGTCCTCTGTCCATGTGAACTATTTTGAATTTGCACCTTTAACTACAGTAGATGTGGAACGACCATGTTCCCTCTACAACCATATATCCAGGCCAAATCGCTCGCGTTTAACGAGAATAAATACAGAAAGAGACAAGCAATATATATGTACATATATTATTAACATATTTGTACTCTTGTCTTTTTGATCTCTCACATATCGTTGTCCGTCAATAACATGATGGATTACGAATCCGGTCCTGCGTTACAGCACATGTTACAGCACAAATATATAAAATATGAGACAGTTATTTTTTTAAATTTTTATCGTATTAAGCTAATGATATATGTAGATATTTGGTTTAAATAAACATGCATCAAAATGATCGAAAATGCGTATACCCTCGATATTACGTATGCATGTAATCTGGGTTGCGTTTCAAATGACCTAGGTACATACGAGTATTTCAAATATTCTACAGCTTGCATTAGGTATTGTTTCTTTTTTTTTGTATGATTATTTTAATATGATTTGTGCAAAAGATCACTTAAACTTTAACTTGTTGTATGTTCCTAATATCTGTTCACTAATTTATGACATATATATATATATATAGTATATGTATTCTTAAATTTGTAGCCAGCCAAGAAAAAGGATATAAAGTAACACCTAAGTGAAGGATAGAATAAGACAGATGTAATTGCCACACCTAACAGGCACATCCCACTCAGCGGACAGGTCAGTGATTACGTCGTGGGGCGATTTGCATTTGTTGGCGACTTTGTACCCTCCCTATTTCAAAGAGAACCAAGCCTCCGCACTGCGGAAGCCAAGGACTGGAGTGGTGCAGTTCGCTTTGATTTGCGTAACGCCACAGCAGCGTCTGCGTCTGTCTCATTTAATGAATCTCTTTCTTCACATTGGGAGAATATAATTTACTAAACTAATAAAAACAGACTAATACCCATAAGAAATTATTTAGACCTAACTTGCATATAGCCAAAGTTGGTTCGATTGGCTGCTAGAGGGGATCAATTTTTTTTATTAACTCTAAAATTCGGCAATCGAATTTGATCACTTTTGGGATATGGTTCTAGGCCTACAATCTAGTGCTATATGAAGGCTTTAAAAACATAGAAAATTACCTGATATAATTAATGTCTTGAGAATTTTTCTACTCATATCTTGTTATTGCATGAATAATGGCTACCTACCGATTTTGTTTTTTTCTTTTTTGTTTCTTTTTTTTAATCAAATACGTGACTTGGTTCAAAAGCTTTTCCACCTCTTGCTAATACTGATAGGATGAGTGGTTTAGTCAATAACAATTAATTTTCAAATGATTATATGTAAAACATAGTAACCATAATAAGTAGGAGTCCTTGCTTATGTAATTTAATTGCAGCTGTCGTGTAAAAATTGAAAAAACTATTTTCTAACACGAAAATTTCCTCTGATAGATAGATATAAAGATATATTATTGTATATCTTCTAACATCATGTATATAACTTTTGGGATGTTTAATGAAGAATTTTACTTACAGTTTATGACTGGCGCCGTCGCCAAAAATTAGAATAATCAAGTACAGCGCACAAACTGAACTTTTTTCCTTATCCGCAGTAGACAAAATTGAAATTTGCTTATTTATTTTATAGCTGTCGCCGTGAACGCTTCGAGAAGTACAGTCTGTATTTTTTTTGTGGGTATTCCAGTTTATTCTCGGGTATGGTCGTTCTACCTTTTACTTCGTTCGTTTATTATTGTAAGCTATTCTGGTTGTACTGTACATAGGAACGTTTTTTAAAATACTTTCGTAGATCTGGAATAATCTTAAAAGCTTCTAAACGTTGTATTTTTAAGTTACAGTTTTAAGTTATATAGATATAGTTCTGTTAACGTTAATTACACAGGACCACACAAAAGTTTTTCCAATGCGCGGGGGTACATAACCGGACTACTTTTATGTTTTGGGGTCGCTGAACACGACTCAGACCTCGGTTTTCCTTATTTGCCGCTAGTTTTTTTCTAACCTCAAAAATACATCTTACACGGTAGCTTGATTACACAGGCACACAAAGCCAGAGAAGACCATTCCCATCCTACGTTTTTCAACGCGCTGAATCAAATTCTGAGGTCAGGATGCGTTTACGACTATAACTTTTTTCCTTGGGAACAAATAATCCCATGAAAAACACCAAATCAGACACCATGTCATATACTTGTCGAGCTGGTGACTGTAATGTTACGGGGAAGATCTAACAATAATCCTAAGCCTAAGAAACCTTCAACCCTACGACACCCATGCTCAAAACCCCATAACCTCAAAAAGCCCTATATCTGTGTTCTGCAACTGATAGAGCGCAGCAAATGATGAAGAAGCGTGACTATGATGAAATCATGAGAAAACTTCGTAATCCCATAACAAACTATTAACCTCAAAAGCCGTATACGTAGGTCTTGCGATATCTGGGACATAACAACGTGATGAAAAGGCATTAATACGATCCAATAATGATTTTGAGTATGTGTGTCATAGAGTTGAAGGTTCCTGAGGCTTAGGGTTGTTGTTAGATCGTCTTAGTAACATTACAATCACAAGCTCAAGTCAAATATATGACATGGTTTCTGATTACTATTTATCATAGGGATTTTTGTTCCTAGGGGAAGAAGTCGTAAATGCATCCACACATCAACATTTGATTCAGCACGTTGAAAAGCATAGAAGGGGAATGGTCTTCTTTGGCTTTGTGTGCCTGTGCAATCAAGCTACCGTGTAAAATGTGTTAACCCACGGCCGTATAATTAAATAAATTTGCAAATAATTTTTGGCGATTATTTGATTTTCAATTCAAAACGATCTTCTATTCACTAACGGCGTGTTCATTCAATGCCGACTTGACGCTACGACGGGTATGTAACGTTGATCTGAGCGTACTAATTGCCTTTGCCGCCTTTAAGGAATCTGTCCCTCACTACATCTTGAATTTGACACCTTTAGCTGATATCCGTGCCTTTGAATCTCACTGCCTTAGCATCCACTGCACATCGGGTCTGACACTTAAGATGTACAATTTAACGATGTCATGTCGTGGACAGACTTTCTTATCTGTGTAACTTTGACGTTGCATATATTTGACGTTGCATATTTCAACATATTATATTGTATTGTATAATGAAATAAATAATCACATTTCATATACACATAGATACACATTTGGGTATTTACAGCTTCTGAGTTAAAGAGCCTTTTTATAATCAGCTATACCAGTCCTGTCTTTCGCTGTCCCATTCAGCTGAGTTTCTATTTATCAAAACAGGTTGAAAACATACAGGGTATACAGCGTGTTTGATTTATTTTATATTCTACAACTATTTTGTTTTAAATGCGGGATGTGGAAGAAAAATACAGGGTGTTCTATTATTAATGCAACCAAACCAAGTTCAAAAATCACCAAACTCACTTGAGCAAAATCAAACTCACCTTAGTCCAAAAGTTAATAATATCCAAGATGCGGGGTATCCAACTTACAATTTTATTTTCGATTTTTGTAAATAACTTTTTTGAAAACAATATTTTTGCACGAAAATTGGTGATTGGGAGTTTTTTATTGTAAGGAATTTTAATTTGTCAATAACTTTGATGTCGATTGTAGAGGGCGTTCTATGCGGTTTTCTGAGTAAATAAAAAAACGCTGTAACTTTTTTTGCACTTTAGAGTGTTTATGGTTTTACTCAAAATATAATTTTTTTCATAATTTTTTTTTCAATCAATCATTTCAAAGAAGTATACCTTTTAAATGCCGCTCCGAGTAACCGTTTATGAGATATTTGCGATAAGTGCTGAGTGCCACCTATTTAAATCATGATTATAAGACGTACAATTTTTCATAGTAGGCTTGGAGTAAAACAATGCAACAAAAGCGTTTTTTAACTTGAATTCTGTCAAAAATTTTTGCAGTGTGTCAGAGTTGTGGCTGCCTCTAAAAGGTTTTTGAAGAAACTTATTAGCTAAGTTAAAAATGTCTATAAAGATTCTTAAAAAATGTTCTCAGTCTGTCTTCTTCATTCGGCCTTTTCTTGTGTGTACTTACAAGTATACCATGTCACATATTTCTTCATTAGAAACAAAATATATATGGTGGTATTTGTAATTTAACTTTAATAGACTTAAGCTTTTTCAGAAACCTGAAAAGACAGCGCCACGAATTTGACACAATTTAAAAAAAATTGACAGATATTATGACATTTTTTTTAGGTAGGAGGCTTTTCAAAAATGAAAACATTTTTGACATAATGTAAGAATAACGGGACAATTAAAATAAATTAGAAAATATATCAAGTGTAATATAATGGCGAAAACACCAGTAGTATGCATCGCCGCCCGGTCAGCCGTACAGAAAAACAAGGGTGACACACCGACATGTCTTCGTCACCGCGTTGCGTAAGCCTCCAGGACCTTCCGCAAACTTCGACCTCGATCGAGACGGAATGCTGGAATATGCCAGCTAAGGCCAACCGGGTATATAGAGAGGCATATCGACGCGGGATGACTTTCTATCTTTGAAATAATCACGCACGGTCGCGGTCTTCGTATAAGTCTAAGAAGAAATAATTTTTCACACCTTACGAACCCGTAGTGAACAAAACGTTACAATATAATAAACTGAACACTTGATACGTCATTTTTTAATGTATTATAATTACAGACAGTGATTATGGCATGCGAAAAAAGAAATGGGATCCTACTATCCAAATATTTATGAAGTCGTTTCAAACCCTAACATCTGTAAATTATTTTAAAGAAAGTATGCAAATGTCTTTGAAATGGATGGGTTTAAGAATAAGTGGTGATACAGGTATTCAATTCAGAATTTTGTTTAATAAAATTTGTATAATGTTTTGTTTACTAAATTATAGAAGATGGGTTTCCTTATTATGGAATTTCAGAAGTGGGATTTCCTTATTACAATCGTAAACATGTTTCATATCATTCAAATGAACATCACGTAGATGCAATACGTATTAAAAAAATGGACCAATCATATCACCAATCTCGCATACAACATTTTTGTATTCCTTACCTGCTCTTAATGCTCAATTATTAGTACTGAGTTACTTAATTCACTAAATTCTCAACCTGAAGAACAAACGCGATTTTATAACTTAAAAAGAGGCGTGTGTCAATTTCAGAAGTGGGAGTTTTCTATTATGAAATTTCAGAAGTGGGATTTCCTTATTACAATCGTAAACATGTTTCATATCATTCAAATGAACATCACGTAGATTCAATAAAAAAGAAGGACCAATCATATCACCAATCTCACATAAAACATTTTTGTATTCCTTGCCTGCTCTTAATGCTCAATTATTAGTACTGATTTACTTAATTCACTAAATTCTCAACCTGAAGAACAAACGCGAGTTTATAACTTAAAAAGAGGTGTGTGTCAATTTCAGAAGTGGGATTTTTCTATTACGAAATTTCAGAAGTGGGATTTCTTATTACGCTCGTAAACATGCTTCGGTAAATTTTCGGTTTCACTTCAGATAATTCTTAACAGTCTCCGACTTCCTCGAAACGACCGTATTACGTTTCTCCCGATACAATTCCGCAATGTAACAATCTTATCCGAACGTGTAATTCAGCGCCAGTTTATGCTGTCTACGAGCGGCACAATCGCCGCAGAACTGCTGCCCTTCCTTATCTCCGCCTCATCGCTGGTAATATTAGATGCAACTCCGACTTGAGCGCTTCCTATTTACCATTAAAGTCAGATCTCGGATAAGCGTAATGAATTATTTACATAAAGCTGGTAATACTGCAGAGTCGCGCCGAGAAGTTGCAGCTAACCGCGGGGGAATCCTAAGATTTATGTTACAAGGTTAATCTTATTTAGCGCGGACGAAAGACGGAGGGCGGACATATATTGCACTTAATTATTTTGCGCGGCGCTAGTTCCGCGAAACTTTCGGCGGCGTGAATAGATTAAAATACTTTGAAAGTCTGAAAATACTGCTCCAAAAAATAAAGCAACGTCTGCGTGATAAAAACCTGGGCGTGTCGGTATTTTTTATAATTCAATTGATTTTTTGTATTTTTTCATAAATTGAAACTTGGCACATGCAAATCCTTGCACTTGGCAAATCCTACATACTCTTATTTATTTTTGTGTACATTTTTCCTCTTCTAATACCAAATGCATTATGGGGCAACAGTAGAAAAAAGTGGGACACAAAATTGCCCCTTATATATGTATATGTATGTACTCTATTTCCATTTTAAATTGAAAATAGGTAGAAAAAAGCAAGGTTGTCAGATATATTTTCTAAAATTGTTAAGCTCACTATACAAGTATACTTCATACTTCAGTAAACTGTTAGTTCGTGATGTTCTTAGAAAGCTAGTTTGGAAAAATAAAAAAAAATAAATAGATATAAATTTATTAGTTAGCATTAAAATAAAGCGTTTAAAATTGCTGGAAAAAATAATTATAAATTAAAACAACTTTATGTATGTTACTATACTTAAGAAAATTTTGAAGAGCTGGCAACGCGATGCTAGCAACACCGATGCCGGAAACCAGCAAATGTCGACCAGTATACAATAGGATTGCTTTATATGTAATACATCCAAATTTTTTATTCGGTCCACTGTGCCATAAAATTTTTACGACGTCGTTAAAATGATTTACGACTTTAGAAATTCCACGTGTTTAAGGCGCCAGTGACTTGTATTTCAGCTAGGTTTATTAACACAGACAATTTTTTGAGATTGTCTGGCTAAATGAGCATTATTTACAGCAAATTATATTACAAATATTAAGAGTTTTGTATGCAGGCTAATTTTAATCTCCTATATTGATTTGAATGAAAAAAAATTATTTCACAATTTTTGAATTTATAAAAGATATATGCACGCCCATGGAATCATAAAGTTGCACCGCTTTTTTTGTTCCCCAGGCATATTTATCATTTTCAATTAAAATTAGAACGACTTATACGTGAATTTAAAGCAAAGAATACCAGAACATTTGTTATATTTTTTTCATATTTAACGGGAACTAGATATTGCACGTGTTGCTACTAGACCGGAAACACTATTTATAGACTATAAATGTATGTATAAATATATACACTATAAATGTGATGTACTGACAACTAAACTGTACATAAAACGCATATTTATATTTTTTATAGGCGTAAAACAGGAAATAATCAGAATATCTTATGCACAAGTGATTTCGCATTTCGTTGTATTTAGACAATACGCTAGTTTACCCTACTTGCGATAAGGGACGTTATAGAAGCGAAAAAAAAAACATTAAAGGTGAACAGTCTGACTTACACCACTCATCGTAACATCCCGTCATTGTGCCTTAGTTTAGCACGGTGTTTGTGTAGAATTTGCTCTGCGCAGTTTGGACCTCGCTGACCAGACGTTTTTTTTTTTTTTTTTTTTTTAACGCGGCGCTTTGTGGTGTTTATGTGGGATTTTTTATATCTATTATAAGGCTAAGATCTACTATATGTATGTACAAACTGACCAAATGACCTGCGCTTCGTTAAAACTGTTCCTTTGTTAAAAGTATGACCGAAGATATATATACCAAGGGCAGAAAATATTTATTTGACCGCACCTGCTATTTATCATTTGCTATTTGTGTTTGAGAGTTGTTAGTTTGATGTTGAATTTAACAGTAATCTTATAACTAGGATGTGGAAATGTGTGCTGCAACACAGAGTTCGGCACTATAAAATTATATGGTAATGAAAGCATAAACCGCATTATTTAAGCGCTTTGTAAATTATATACGCGTGTATTTCTTGCCTGTGCATAGTACGGCATTGGTCCTTCCCGATAACGTTCCAGAACCCTCGTATGAGCCGTAGTACTCCATCCCGTCGCGAGAGGGCAGAATATTCTGCAGAGAAGACAGTTTAACACAAACATTCCGAACCCTACTTATAACCTTAAAATAATCGAGTGTAATAGTGTTAATGAAGGAATATCCAGTGTGCGTCTAAAGTTATAAGAAAGTACCATTAGTAAAAATGAGTGACAGTGGCGATGCTTCATACGATTTCAAAGAGGATAATTTTGAATTTATCGAATTGTAGACATCGTAAGTAATGTTTACCATATATTACTATTGCTTCTACATACCAATGTAGAAGCAATATTTGAAGTTGATATTTTTTATTGAAATTTTAATTATTTCTTTGTTATATTGAAGAACATTATGTGAAAATTTCAAATAAATCGCCTAACTAATACTGGGTGTTACGGTTTTTATTCAAATCCATATATTTTTCTTGGAAAATCTTGCTCTTAATAATAATTTAGGTTGTTTTGAAAGGCGAAAATAATTTGTTATTAATTGTAAATTTTCCAAAAAATCGCACAGTAGAGCTTATGTGCACATATTCACGTTATACAAGCATAACTTACTTTCAATTTTCAAAAAAAAAATGAAATAAACTCTTTTGCATTGAAGTGATTCCCGCATTACATACTGATACCATTGTAACAATACCAAAGTTTAAATGGTGGCCGCTATTGAAGTGGTTAGGAATAGCTGTAAATTCAAAAAATCCGTCGAAACTAGAAATGGTAACAAAAATGGTTTTGGATAGAATGGTTTTGCTGGCCCTCCTGGTGCTGTGGAAAAAGCATCAAAAAGAGGCAAAAAATAAGCCAATTTAGGTAAACTTCGTTATATCTAAAGTTACTATCTTTCCATTCTAAATTGAAAATAGGTAGAAAAAAGCAAGGTTGCCAGATTTATTTTCTAAAAATTGCTAAGCTCACTATACAATTATATTTCATACTTAGTAAACTGTTAGTTCGTGACGTTCTTAGAAAGCTAGTTTGGAAATATTTAAAAAAAATACATAGATATAAATTTATTAGTTAGCATTAAAATAAACCTTTAAAAATTGCTGGAAAAAATAATTATAAATTAAAACAACTTTATGTATATTACTATACTCAAGAAAATTTTAAAGAGCCGGCAACGCGCTGGCCAGCCAACTGCTGGAGGCTGGTGGCGCAACGTAAACCACTGTCGGTAAACCACTTTGCATATAATACATTGCTAATATTTGTTCGGTCCACTGTGCCATAAAATTTTTTTACGACTTCGTTAAAATTATTTCAGGAAGGTCGCACGTACGGTATGCAAATATGTACTTCTAAAATAATAGGCACATGTCTCCATATTCCGTGATTATTGTTTGTTTTTAACGTTGTGTGTTCTTTAATTCGTTTTACCGATTGTCGTCGCGTTTGACCAATGCGTGATTTTCAAGCTTGCCTGTGCAAAATCCGCGGATGATTGGAATGTGCATTTCCTTCAACGAGTAATTTATACTTACCCAATTCAATTAGGTAATTAGAACGAAAATGTTCTTCTGTCTCGATTACAGTAACAAGTAGGTCGAGTAGAACGCCACAAAAACATATTACGAAATTAACTTGAATCTAGTTTGTCTTTGTCATTCATTTGTCAGTGGGTGGATCTCCTCTGGCATTGTTATTGATATATACAGTCAGCATACACCCAATTTTTGAAGGTTGTTTAAATTCTGATAATTCTTGTAGTATAATATTGATTTTTTTTGCTAATGATAAGTAGGATTACAGCACGTGAAATTCGCGTACATAAACAGACGATACCACCTTTAGGAATTAGGAACTTAAATTACTTGTTTAGACGCCAGTGACGTGTATTTCAGCTAGGTTTATTAACACAGACAATTTTTTGAGATTGTCTGACTAAATAAGCATTATTTACAGCGAATTATATTACAAATATTAAGAGTTTTGTGTGCAGGCTAATTTTAATCTCCTATATTGATTTAAATGAAAAAAATTATTTCACAATTTTCGAATTTATAAAAGATATATGCACGCCCATGGAATCATAAAGTTGCACCGCTTTTTTTGTTCCCCAGGCGTATTTATCATTTTCAATTAAAATTAGAACGACTTTACTTTGTCGAATTTTTTCGTAAAAAATTCGTTCCTTGGCAAAGTGCAAATCTTTTGGCGGTCACTAAACATTGACTGCGACTCTCCTTAAAAGTGAAGAGCTGTACGTACTATTCGTCGCTTCGCATTCATATTTTAACAAAGGAGTCCCCCTTTACCCTCCGCGCGTCGTAGTACATACATATACGTGGCGGGCTAATCCGCGCGCGTAGCACACAATGCGGCGCGCAATTTCGCGCCTTTGCGCCCTAATCTGGCGCGTTAATAGCGCGTAGGCGGCGGCCCGGCCCACTCCTTTCCAATTAAAACTTGGAAAACGCCACAAAGGCCGCCGCTCGTCGCGCCGGAAATAAGTCGGGAATATATGATGAGAGCTCGCCGTCCGCGGTCCGCTTTAGGTCTAACGAGGGGCGACACTCGCGCCCTTTGAGTTCCCGGCTTTTTTGCGGAGGACGGTGAAAGGGCGGGCGGACGGGCATCTCGCGTGGCGGTCTGCCTTGACGCCTCGTTGCCTCTTTTTCCGGTTGTTTTTGAACCATTATAGAAACCGCTCCAGTGTCAGTTGTAATAAATCTGGTAAGGGGTATTTACCGGAAAGGAGGCTCTCATTCAACTTTCATCACCCATATACAGTGTTGTAGAGGTGGGTAAATTATGTAAAATTAAATGTTACCAGTAAATTATCTCTCAGTTATCGAAATTTTCGTTAATTTCTGAAAGTAAAATTGAAAAACGGCAGAAAGATTGTCATGTTGATGAAATAAACGTGGAAATTTAAACTGCGTTAAGTTCTGATTTTAATAAAAAATATGGTTAAATAGTTATAATCCCTGTGCTGAGAGCTTTTCAAAAAGATTTAATACATGTGGTACCTACATATTTCTGATAACAGTTTTTTTTACTTCCTTTTT
The DNA here is from genome assembly GCA_029963805.1 of Aromia moschata. Taxonomy (NCBI): domain Eukaryota; kingdom Metazoa; phylum Arthropoda; class Insecta; order Coleoptera; family Cerambycidae; genus Aromia; species Aromia moschata. The sequence continues at coordinate 1,303,817 of JAPWTK010000082.1, forward strand.
AATTTTAATGATTTTAATAAGTATATTTCACATAAGAATAATGTTAGGTTATTTACATAATTGAAATTGATCCAGAAAAAATAAAACCATCTCTAAAATAAAACAAAGAAAATATAAATCACATTTTTACAAAAATGCGATAAATGTTAACAAAACTATATTTGTATATAAATTTGTATGCATGTATTTGTTTCTTATTTGTACTTACATAAGAAACTTTGTACATAAATTTAAGCAAATCTAACTCTCTTGAAAAAAATCTGCTTATTAACAAGTTTCAGATATTCTATGACAAATTTCTACAAAACTACTACAGAAAAGACAATTTCCTTTTTGGTGTTTCCCTGTATTACTTTCTGAAATTTACCTTTTTAAGTAAGTTACCTGATAGGTAATTTACCAGTTGTCCACTTCTACAGCGTGGATCAATAAGAACCAGAACACTCCTGTATTTTTTTATTTATTTATTATACAAACTGCGGCGTTACGTTCATGGCATCACCATCTAGTGCATCTTAATGAGACCAGACATATTTCGGAGGTCCGACAATATCAGCAACTGCCAAATGTGTTTCCAAAAGCACTCCAACGGTAAAACCGTTAAGCTTAGATGAAGCGAGAAATATTTCATATTTTTTTTATACTCGCACGTCAAAAGTTACAGTTCCGGATTTCTCAAGAAGAACTAAGGAGACCGAACTCGTTCGGTATCTAGGGATCAAATCTGTCCGCCTCCAAGAGGCGCTGTAAACAGTAATGTACTCGAGTCACGTGATGAGCAGCGGTCATCAATCCACATGTGAATGTTTATCATAGAAAACCATGCTATGGTTTTATATGACGTTTATCATTAAGCTGTCAAAGCGGGTGCTTACATGCCGTTTGGCTTTAACAAAAATATATACAAAAATAAATATGGTTCAAAAGTGGTGTGTTGCATTGTGTGATTTAAGAAGCGGTCCGAATAACCGGACATTATTTCAAATTACTGATGTATATGTATGAAACGAAATATTTTCCTTTGTTGTATTGTTAACGTTGAAGCACGTAACATGAAATATTTTGAGTACATTTTCATATTGATCATTGCGAAAATTTGTAATTGCAAAGACATTACTTGTGTAGATTCAATATAATATTCAACAACAACAAATTAACGAAAAATATCGAGTGTCTGTCAAATGTATTCGCACCACAGACATTCAAACGGACTCTAATCTCTAATGCACACAGATTAGTATAGAACCACGGTATACGTATAGATATCTGTTTATATACCGTAGCAACCAGAGTACCCAACTGTTTACAGCGCCTCTGGAGGCGGACATATTCGAGCCCGTCGCGTTATACAGCGAAAAGCCGCAGTTCGGTCTCCTTAGTTCTAGACTTCTTGGGATTTCTATTTCATTAGATTTCGTCAATGTGGTGTGACATACTTATATATGACCTCGAGTAACGAAGAACGAGCGTGTCGGTTATATCCTGACCAAGAAACCCACGTTATAAATAACACGCTCGTTCTAAAGAGATCGAAATCCGGATCTGTGACTTTTGACGTGTGACTGGCAAATAAAGAGGAATCTTTCTCGCTTTATTTATTATCCAAGTTTAATGATTTTGGTATCAAAATGTAGGGCACAAGAAGCTTTATTTTTGAACAGGATGATATACTCGCATGTAATATGTTTAATCCAAGATCATATTGAAAAAAGGCTTAAGAATTTTTTCAGGAGAAAAACATGACGCTACTGTCTTTTCGGCACCTAAATTTGAAAAAATAACTCATCTCTGTAAAGGAATTTTTTCTGTATTTATACAGGGTTTTTTCAAAGTTGAAGCATTTATTTTGACAGGTTGTAGAACGAAATAAATCATTTTTACCAAAAATCGACTATATAAAAGTTACGAAATAATGGACATACTAACAAAGAAATAAAGAAAGTTTTTCAAAGTTGTCACCACTTGTCTGATGAGCGCACAATCTTTGAAAAATAAATCTTCGGTGTCCACTAACAACTTCACAAGCGTAGTTGTTTTCTGAGTTTGTCCATGTTATTCTTAGTTCTTTCATGTGACTCTAGAGAAGAAAGTCGCAATCGAATTTAAATTAAATGTTAATACATTTTATTAGCTGTAGATATACAGTGTGTGTTACGAAATTAATAGCCAGTCAAACAACCTAAGACCTAACTGAACGACATAATAAGCGGACGGGTCAACGATTAGTCACTCAGCGGACGGGTCAACGATTACGTGGTGGGGCGATTCGTATTTGTTTTTTGATTTTGTACCTTCAATTATTTCAATGAGATTAATTGGTGGGATGAGGTCAAATGTTTCAAAAAAAAACTAATTTTCAGTTAGTCGACGTTTCGCAAAATGTATTTGCATCCTCAGGACTAATTGAATAAGCTTTTTTGCTGTCGTTTTTAAAAATAAATATGAATGAAACAATTGATATAACATAAAATAATAATAGAATACAACGTACTGTCACCCAGACGTGCATCGGCTATCTTGCTGGCAGATAGCCGATGCACGTATTAATTTTTTTGGAAACATTTGACCTAATCCCACTAATTAACTATATAGTTATATGGAAACAGGTCACTAATCCTACATTATTTCAATGAGAACCCAACCGTACCGCAGAAGCCAAGGACTGCGATGGGGGCAGTTCGTTCTGATTTATGTAACGTCACAGTAACTTTTGCGTCCATCGCACTTAATGAACGTTTCTCCTCACATTTCGGGAGTAAAATTCATTGAGCACATGATATATTTTTTGTCAAATCCAAAATATCTGTAACAGTAATCAGAGTTGTAAAGATTTAATGAATTTTTTTATGCCTCATTTAATATAGAAGTTTTTCATGAATGTATAACATAATAAGTAAGAGAAATTCAAAGTGCCCTGGTACTGGCGACTTCTCCAAAATTTTAAATTATAAAGCCTAGAAAAGGTAATAGATATCTAAGATTTTTATAAAATGAGTAAAGATAATTCTCATTTTGAAGGAAAACAGCGTATAACGTAATTTGGAATATTTTTGTATGTATTTGAGGCAATCCGTTATTAAATTCGCATTAATTTTCAGCAAAATTCTTAAATGTCATTTAGTACATCGATGGTCTTATGCAATACTGGCACAACTCAAAAAATTGCCTTTTTTGGGATTTCTGGTGCATCCTGTATGATATTTATTCTGCTTTAATATGCAAAAACGGCACTGCTGCTTTAATATGCAATATTGTTATATAATTCAGTAAAAAAACAAACAATATCTAAATTCCGTTATGAAACACAGCGAATAATGTGAAACAACAAATTTCAAAACGCGTTCCTGAAAAAATATGGATTTTTGCGTTGTGCCAGTATTGCATAAGACCATCGACATGTTTTAGCGATGTTATGGGCGGCTGCAATCAAAGTTTTCAGTTTCAAATACGCTATTTTCATCTATTTAGAATATTTTATAAATCCAGTCAATTACGTATAATCTTACGTAGTTAATTATTAATAAAAAAATTCACCTTAAACTGATTTATTGTTATATAATATAACGATACTTAACGAAGGTACATCATAATACCATAAGCACTAAAAACTGTATAAAGATTATACAGTATACTTATATTACTTATATTCGTCATTCCCATATTTTACTTAGAATTACTGTTTGAACGCACTGTAAAGTAATGTGCATTTCGATAGCTGAGTCTACACGCCTGAACAGAATCAATTTTTGTTGAAGTAGCTCTTTTTATTTGACTTTAATGGATCAAGTGTTCAAACTGCTGATCGTCTACAGTTTGATAATGACGCAACCTCTTTCTGTACATTCCTGATTGTTTCAGGTGATATTTCCCTGATGTCATGGTGAATGCTCCGCCTCAGGTCTTCAATGTTGTCCGGTCTGTCATGATACATATTGTTTTTCAAGTATCTTCATAAGAAAAAATCAAATGGGGTTAAATCAGGAGACCTCGCAGGTCACTCAATTTCCCCACTTCTGCCATAAAACAATGTGGAATTTAATGGTTCAAATTGTTTCTTAAGATGGCTGCGTAATGTGGTGGAACGCCGTTATGTTGAAACCAAATTTCAGGATTTATTTCGTCAGGTTCTCCTCTTGGATAAAGTTCTACAAGAGAAACAACCAGATCCTCTAATAAATCAAGGTACCCAGGGCCGTTTAAATTCCCCGTCGAGGCCTAAATATTGTTTTTTTTTACGACACCTGCCCACACACCTATTTCATCCGGTGTTGCTTTTCCGTGGCCCAATATCGATAATTTTGTCTATCCCACTAAAAAAGAGAAATTCGGAGATTTTTTCCATTTTTCTCCAAAAACCTTCCCTACCAACCCCGTACATATTGAACACCGAATTAATCAGAAAGATTTAAGCTTTTATACGGTGCAATAAAAAAGGTAGTTGTCATTAAAAAAAAACTTATTTCCTTAAAGCTTATTTTTGAGAATTGAACTTTGAATGAACCAAAGTTCATGCCCAAAAAAAAACAAAAGTCACCTGTCCTCGCGATTTTTCCTAAAATTGCCATTTTGCGAAATGCGCATGACTTTTGAGACACAATAAGTATATACAGTGCGCGCCTAAAGTATGGAATAAATTCAGTAAATGTGAAACAAAAATTTTTTTGAAAAAATCCTCGAACAGGTCGATTTTGTTTAATTAAAACACACATTTTTGAGGGAACGTCTATTTTCAGATGTCATTTGTTTTTGAGTAATGACGTCATCAACTTATTTAACTGGCAACCTCCCCATTTTTTAAATTTAATTTGGGGGACCCTTTCCTTGTCGATTTAACGGTATAAAAGTGCCACCAAACGTCAAAAAAGTTAATCTAATAAAACGGTATAAAAATTTATACCGTTAAATCGACAATGAAAGGGTCTCTCAAATTAAATTAAAAAGATGGGGGTTGCCATTTGAAAAATAAGTTGATGACGTCATTACTCAGAAATAAATGACTTCTGAAAATAGACGTTCCCTCAAAAATGTTTTTATTAAATAAAATTGACCTGTTCGAGGATTTTTTTCAAAAAATTTTTGTTTCACATTTACTGAATTTATTCCATAATTTAGGCGCGCACTGTACATATGTAAATGGAATAAAATTTTTGATTTTATCTATTCATATTCTACTGACCGTTATTCATGTATTCTTCAATACATGTATATCAGTGGTTTAATACAAATGAAACGGACTTATTTAGTTGCTCTTAATAACTAACCAAACTTATTAATTTTAACCAAATGAAGACCTGTCTGTCCGTATATATACGATTAGAAACAAATATACTCAGTATATTCATCGTCTACTGTATCAAATGCAATGGTTAGATGACTCCTTGCATTTATTATAAATATTTTTTTAGTTTTAACTAACATATTAGTTATATTATTAGTGTCTTTCGAACATTGGTTTAGACACACTTTATCTGTTTTAACATGTACGGCACTAAAAAAAGGGTGTATCATCACGCAGCAATGACACTCTCTATAAAAGACTGTTTTAACAGATGCGTCTATACGCTAATGTGGATTATAAATGGTAACGTGTAGATTAACTGGAATGGAATAATAAATCTGATAAATCTCATTTATACTTTATAAATTATTGGATGGTTCTCTGCATTTCGAACGCCTGAAATTCAATTATTTACCAATCTGTTATATCGGGAATCGTTTCGACTGGAACTACGTTATTCGCCGGACAAAATAAACTGAAACAATCGTCCATTTATCGACGAGATCAGCGACGGCGACGGATAGAGGCCATTTTTTTGACGGCTTTTTTTTCGCTTATAGATCCGTAATCCCTTAGTTCTTTTTTTCCCATTAACCGAATGTCGAATGTGTGTTTTGGAATTGTAATCCGGCGTGACAGTTCTGCCGGAACGGGTCTAATATAACAAAGGACTCGTCCGGAGGAAACGGCAATTATTCCAGATATCATTTTTTTACGGAGCTTTCGATCGCAGACCCGAAAAGAACCACGGACGTGCGGCCTTTATTATTTCCTGCGGATTATACGTTCCGCGGCGTTTTTGTCTTTGAGACTATCCATCGATTTTATTACCTCCAACCCGGTTAAGCGCCCTACTAATTCAATAATGGGGATTAAGCGAGGTCGAGGGATAGTGTTTCGCGTTGATTTCAATTTTCGCCGAACAAACGAAATATCCGCCAGATTAGAAGTGATAAAAATGTGTTGCGAATTTTTGTCCTTGAAAATTTGAGCCTTAAAAAGTATGTAAATATATCGATAGTCAATGCGATCGCGTTATAAAATGGTGCAATTGTGTTGATCTTACGCAGTGTTACAATAGGGGGTTGACCTGCCAACTTTGAGATCCTTTTATTAGAGTAGATATGAATAACACCTTCATTATAATAGTCGGCGCCTCGTTCGCGTTTGATGCACCTAGATATTTAATTATCGTTGATCCTCCTATTGAGTTGCTCCTCCGTTGATCCATGGTCCATTGTCCTGGTTTCAGATTAAATTTTGTTTATGCAGAATGATCGAGAAACGGAAACGGTTATGCTCCTCTACCATATCTAATAGTACCATTGAAAAGTGTTAGGTAACTGAATTAACATGTATTATGTTCGTAGAGGTACAGGCCATTTACAAAGGACCCCGCACAAAACAAGTGGGTGAGGGGTACAGTCAAATGGACTGAAAATTTAGTATGTTGTACTTCATGACATCCTGATCAAAAAGTCCTCATGGACAGAACGCCTGAAAATCAATACTTTTTGAGATACGAAGTTGCAAAGGACTGAAATATTGCAGCACCTGCAAAAGGCATGCTTGAGTGTATTATATCGTACAAGTTGTTGTTTAACACTATTATTTTACAACATTGATATTTATGAAAACATTTTCACTCGATCATTAAATTCACTCGAGAATGACCTTGAAATATGACTTAAAGGCGAAAATCAAGGTCAAGCGAAGATAAAACGATTATATAAATCCGAGAAAGTAGATGTATATGTTTTTGGAGTCGCTGAATCCAAATTCGGTGTTTACTTAATCCCTAAAGGTTAACTAGGGGTCATTTCAAGATCATTCAAAATCAAAACGAAAAAAACTGGTGTATTCTTAACCCCAATAATCCAATATCATAGAGTTCACCTAAATCATCCAAACATCAGCTGCTGTAATCATGCTACCGTCGGCATTAGCATGATGACCTTGATTTTCGCCTTTAAGTCATATTTCAAGGTCATTCTCGAGTGAATTTAATGATCGAGTGAAAATGTCTTCATAAATATCAATGTTGCAAAATAATAGTGTTAAACAACTCCTTGTACGATATAATACACTCAAGCATGCCTTTTGCAGGTGCTGCAATATTTCAGTCCTTTGGAACTTCGTATCTCAAAGAGTATTGATTTTCAGGCGTTCTGTCCATGAGGACTTTTGATCAGGATGTCATGAAGTACAACATACTAAATTTTCAGTTTTGTGCGGGGTCCTTACTCGATGTTCAGTCTTTAGTCGGTGATAATTGAAAACATTCCTATTTTAAGATGGATTAAGATGGATGTAGCAGAATATGTTTGGCATATTTGAAGTTATGCTATATACTTTTTTGGAAATAGAACAAGTCGATATTTCTTTTTTTATTATTTTGTGGTGTATGATGTATTTTAAGTTCAAGAGTATTTGATCAGTTTATTAGTACATTATTTGCAAACCAATTGTCATGCAATTATTTTTTGATGACATTGCTAGTGATTGGTTTAAGCAACATACTCACGAAGGCAAAATTCGACTTTCTTTGACAACATTTAATTTTTTGCGTCTTTATACGTCATTGTATTTGAATTCACTTGCAATTGGATAATCTTAGATTTTGTAAATGATGCACATGTTTTTAGGTTAAGGACCGTAGGCGGGATGGTTTCTAGAATTAAACTGTTTTTTAGTTATTACTATTATTAGGATATAATTTATACAACCAATGTTTTTAAAACAACTAATATTTTGTGTATAAACTAACTTCAGGTTACTTATTAATCTGAATTCATTATTCTACGACTATTAAAATATTTACTGGAATTATGACTATTTTGAATTTTCATAAAAAAATGCAAAATATGTTGTCTGCATTTGAAATCGCATTAAGGTGGATTTATATTATCCGGTCAGACCCGGTGCGGGAACGTAGCGTTAACGTTCCGACAAAGAAGGGAGATGTTTATATTATCAGCACACGAAATGATATTTCGTGTTGGCTCAGGAAGTGGCGAATCAAGGCAAACGGAACTAAATCAGCCAATGTTACCTTCACCTTGAAATGGGGTACCTGCCCACCAGTAAAGCTTAACAACCTCGAGATTCCCCAAACAGATCACGTGAAATACTTAGGCTTGCACCTGGACAAGCGGCTTACATGGCAAAAATATATCTTCACCAAGCGCAAACAATTGGGACTGCAAATACGGAAATTATACTGGTTAATAGGTCGCCAGTCACAGTTGTCGCTGAGCAACAAACTTCTCCTGTACAAGGCTATACTTAAACCAATCTGGACCTACGGTATCCAATTATGGGGAACAGCCTCTCATTCCAACATCGAAATAGTACAGAGATTTCAGAACAAAATGTTGAGGATGGTAACCAACGCTCCTTGGTACGTCACAAATGAACAGTTGCATCATGATCTACAAGTTAGTATAGTCAGACAAGAAATTACGCGACACACAAAGACATATAAGGAGAGGATCTTAAACCACCCAAACCGCTTAGCGAAAGCCTTAATGGAGGAAACCCAGACGACTCATAGACTGAAACGGAAAATCACCCAGGATTTATTTAAATCCTTGTAATATAAAGTAGGATGTGACACAGGTCACATACCGAGCATGCCATGACAGACCCCAACAAACCTACTATTCAATGTCCCAGAAAAGGCGACAGATTGTAGTACACCAAGAGACAAAAAAAATATCAGTACTATTTATATCTCTCGTCTTCAGACATATAGATATATTGCAAGAATGCAGTGAATTATCCTGGCAGACAAACATTCTTCTCAACAATGACGGACGGTATGTGTATGACACGTAACGTGCCTGAACGGAACCGATTCGCTAAATACCTGTATAAGAAATACATATAAGAATGTGTGTCTTGCTGGACACGTAACGTTTCCGCACCGTGTATGACCGGATAATATAAATCCATCTTTACCAGTAAAAATATGGCAAGATCACTGGAAAAAATGCTTTCAGAGGTGTTTCTAAGAAGCGATTAAAAAGTGTAATAGGGTTGGGTATGGTGTACCGGGTTTGCAAGGGTTCGCAAGTGGTGTCAGTAACCTTATGGGGCGTCTCAGACCACTCCCAAGAAGAATGGTGGACATATAGACCGACAAACATCCCTAAAGACGGTAGCTCGTTAGTCGCGTGTCGGTCGATCTATAGCAGTCCGCCATTCTTGAGCAACAACGATTGCCGATGAGAAGCGGTTGCTCACAATGTCCTTCTTAGGAGACGCTCTTCTAGGGGAGTGGTTGCCTCAGAAGGTGACCGATAGCGCCTGCGAACTCCAGCATACCCAACCATATTACACTTTTTAATCGCTTAGTAGAAATAACTAAGAAATAATTTTCAGTGATTTTACCATATTTTTACTACTGGTGCGTTCTCAATTGCAAACAATGTATATAGGCCGACTGAAAAAAAAAAATATGAAGTAATAGTAACGGCAAACCCGATCCGGAAATTCGGAAACAGGAAAAGTCGGATGTGACAATAGTCACCTTTACAATAGCTCTTGTATACTCTTCAATGATATCGCGCACTAAAATTCGATCTTCCAAAAGTCAGCTTTTTGGGAATTTGGGAAAAGTCAGCTATGTAATTCAGAGGCCGAATTAAAAATAAGTCTCAATACTTGTGTGTTCCCAAATAAAATACCTAAAGCAACGTATAGTGAAAAAGACCGCTGAAACTTTCTATACCGATTATTTTGGAATAACATTTATAAATTACCTTGAAAAAATGATGACTTTGGCCCTCGTGAGTATAACGTTTTAAAAGACTATTGGTTGGATGTTATTGGCTGAATATAATTGGGATGTTCTTAAGTACTTAGACGGCAATATAGAGGGATATACAGTGTGGAACACCAAATGGAATAAATTCAGTAGCTCCATTATTATGCATTTTTTTTTAGAAAATTCTGATTCTAAAATGACATCTTGCGACGTCAAAATGTCATCCCTAAATTTAACCCCCCTTCAGGTGACAGCTACAACCCCTAAATTTTCAAATTGGAAGTAGGGGCTTATGATACTTCATTTGAAAGGTCTTTTCATTCTCTACTTAAAACTGCTATGGTTTTAAATTTTATTGTGGGAATTAACAAGAAAATGATACGTTTCTCCAGCGTAGGAAATTCGTTACATTAAAATAAAACGTATATAAGTAACACCATTTGTCAATTTTACGTACAATTTTTTGCTTGACAATCGAACAATTAAATATTAGCCATTCCTCGATTCTCCGCGTATAGACAGAAAATCAGATGCACCCATGTAAACTGGTACCAACTAATTAGCTCGCGGAAGACGATTTTGATAGATGAATTCTCTTTTGTGAACAAATGATGCAAATTATAGATGACATGACAATACCCTACAAATATAAAATGTTTTATTTTCGAATGAATCTACATTTACACTTCACGCCCATGTTAATCGCCAAGACTGTCGTTACTGGTCGAGAGAAAATCCTCACTGGATGAGGGAACCACACACGCAAAACCTGAGAAAGTTAATGTTTGGGCAGGAATAAATTGAGAAAATATTATTGGTCCCTTCTTCATTGACGGCAATTTGAATGGAGAAACTTATTTAGCGCTGCTCCAAAATAATGTTGTACCGACGATGGCAAATTTGTATCCAGCTGAAGGAAACCCATAACTTCCAGGTAATGCAATATGGTTCCAGCAAGTTCTAACTAACGTTAGAAGACATTTATGTTTACGTCTAGAATGCTGCCAATATGCTGGAGGCATGCATTTTGAACATCTGCTGCATTAATAATGATTTGTTTTTTATTTTAATTTCCGAACTTCCTACGCTGGAGAAACTTTTTTTTCTTGTCAATTTAATGCAATACAATTTAAAACCATAGCAGTTTTGAATAGAAAATGAAAAGTATTCACCTTTCAAATGAAGTATCACAAGCCCCTACTTCCAGTTTGAAAATTTAGGATATTCATACCACATACATCCATACTCAGGGTTTTATAAAAAATGCATGATAATGGAGCTACTGAATGTATTCCATTTGGCTGTTCCACATTGTATAGACGACAATAATTTGAGGGGTACAGATGCAAAACTCATATTATCCACTTTTTAAAATTTTACAGGAAGAAGTAACTGATTTCTCACTTTTCAAGTGACTTAAGGCTCTGACATTTTTTTTTGGTATTTGTATTAGAACTTTAAATTTGTTTCTTAATTGGTGAAATAACAGCGCAACAATATTTGACTCGAAGAAAGTGAAATAAAATTTGGATAATGCAAGTTTTGATACAACTTTTTGGATAATGGTAGTTTTGTTCCAAATTATTCTACATAATATTATTTTTTACACTAAAATTCATGAAGTTAAGCTAAGAAAAGGAACTTGGAAACAAACTCAGTGGTATATCGGAAAAACACGGAACCAACCATCTAGGAAAGCAAAAAAACAAGAAGAGAAGCAAAACAAGAAGAGAAGCAAAACTCACATTCTCCTTAGGCAGTCGGCCATATTGGTTTATCGCTTTAAGTTTTTTCATTGGTGGATAATGGATAATGATGAGTTTTGAGTTTGCCTTCAACTTCACTAACTCTATTTCGAAAAATTATGGATAACGTGAGTTTTGCATCTGTACCCCTCTTTTAAGTTGATACGAATACTTCTCCCATAAAATGAAATAGCAAATTTTATTCAAAATAGACCACTCATTTTTCCGTGATATCGGCGACAAATCAACACATAAATCAGCATCACACTCACCTCGCCCATGGCAACCGATTCGCCGGGTATGAACAGCTCCGGATAGATGTTGTCTAGGTACCACTTGAAGCTCTTGCAGCCCAGCTTCTTGCGTAGCTCCTTCCTAGGGCCGATGTCGCCGTAGTCGCCTATATCGTTGCCTATCCTCTGGTAGTAGTACTTGGAGTATTCGTCGAGCCACACTTCCGCCAGCCGGACTGAGTTGCGGCGCAGCACGTTGACGCCCTGCCTCCATTTGTACGGGGACCGTTTCCTGCGGACGGAAAAAAGGGGATGCGACTTTATATCGGAGAAAATTAAGGGGCGTAGATGACGTCGGTTTGAGGAAAGGGACGAATGTCAATAAGGCCAGCTTTTTAGGCCCTATAAGGAAGTCATAAGCTAGGTGCGAAGTCATTTGATAGTTCAAATAATAAGTCTATTTAAGGCAACTTAATATACCTGTTTGGAAGTTCAATTTATAAAATAACAAGATTCCTCAAAATTTCAGCTTATTACGCGTATATTGAAGTTTTACTATGTAAATGTATTGTGGGGGGAGAATTGTTTTTATTTAAAAAAGTTTAAATGTAAAAAAGATAAATGTTAATAAGGAGGGGCCTATAAATATGGTGATAGTTAACAATTACCTGTTTGGAATTCAGGGTATAAGTTCTCCTCAAAATTTGCAGATTACGCGTATATTAGAAGTTTACTATGTAAATGTATTGCCAAGTTATTATTCATCCCGCTAGTGCATTTGCAAATATGTCATCTACTTTGTTTAGTCTGTGTCGGTTATCAACTGCCACAGGCAATAGTCAGGACATCCATTAATGTCAAAGTGGAAATTAAAAATTATCGCTATCGCATGAATCAATTGTCGTGATTGAGTAGCGTATAAATAAAATTCAGTTAAACAAAATATCAGTTAAAACTGGAAATCCATTCATTACCTTTGCAAATTCGATTTAAAAGATTCCATTTATTACAATTTGATTCATCAACCTGCATATTTAATTGATATTAATTAACAAATTTTATAAACTAAATACATATGGTTTTTAATGTACAAATTTTAAACTAACAAACAAATAGAGGACATTGGAATTTTGTAATTATTATTGTTTATCCTAAATATTTTCGGTTGAATTTTAAACAGTAGGTAGTTCCAATAAATAATGTTGGTATAATATAATTTTGTCTTCTACTTGAACGTCAGTTTATATTCAAATTAAGACAGAAAATAAAATGATGTGCATTGTGTATAAGTTTTAAAATTATGGATGTTAAAATTTATTGCCTCGCATTAACACGTTGACTACCACCATGAGAAAAAAAAGACTACACCCACCAATGAAAAATTGGAAAAGAGAATATAGGGTGTTTCCAACGTAATTTTTTTTTTTCTTGGATTTTCATATCCGGCTCATATACCGTGTGTGTAAAACCGACATCGACCAGTTATGAAAAAGGACAAACAGAAGTGAGACGACAGATAAGAAGCAACCGCACACCCATCGCAGGTAATGAGGGAAACAGACCGGCCCCTCTCACCACCTGCGCCTGTCGTTAGAGCGAGAAAATGTAGCATTTGTCCTTTTTCACAACCGGCCGATAGTCGGCTTTACGCAAACTGTATACAGTTTGTATACATGGCTTTACACAAACTGTATTTGGCTTTACACAAACTGTATATAGTTTGTGCAAAGCCGACAAGGACAAATGCTCTACACCTCTCGTTCTAACGACAAGCACAGGTGGTGAGACGGCTGGTCTTATTCCCTCACTACCTTCGATGCGTGTGTGGTTGCTTCTTATCTGTCGACTCACTTCTGTTTGTCCTTTTTCATAACTGGCCGATGTCGGTTTTAACACACGGTATATGTGAGCCATTAATAGCAGAATATAGTGAATCAATTTGACTTAAAGTTAATCACGAGTCGGTAGTCTTTAAGGACAAACTGTGAGGCTCATATATGAGTAACGCGGTAGCGAATATGTTAATATCACTGTTCATTTTACCTGAATATATGGCCAACATGAGAACATGGCACAATTTCTAAGGTACCGCCGCACATCCAAGTTTTGAAGGAGAGCTCCAAATTTTCGCCTCCCCAAATGTCGAAGCCGTTATCGTACGTGCCCAGTTTTTCGAAAAATTCCTGAAACAAAGATATTCATTAGCAATTAGCATCATAAAAAAAATCGTTAAATATAGCTGATTAAATGTTAAATTGTGTTTATATCACTCAATTGTTTCACAATAGCACGCAATAGATTTCTTACGAAAGTACTGTATACAATAATTATAAATGAAAGGAATTTTTAGTAGGTATGTATCCATATGACTGACGACTCCGCCAAAATTGTAAAATACATAATTGTGGCGTATGAACAAGTGTATCACTCTAGACTTCTTTAAAAATAATTGTAACTTTCTTAGGTTTTCAGAATCATCTAAACAGTTTGAATCAAACGTTTGGTTCAGTTTTAAAGCCATTATAATGTATTTTAATAAAAACATCAGAAAATATGACGTAGATTTACTACTTCGAAAATCATGACATTATTCTATATTTCCTATTCACATTATTGTAATTGTAACTGTCAAAAGTTTGTCAAGTAAATGTTCAGTTTTTTACTTTTTCTTCTGATCTCTGATATTTATTGTTTTTAGAATACCTTCAAGCGAAACATATTTGAAAAATTTTGTCACAAGTTTTTTTTGCTATTCAAGCAAGGCTTCTATTTGGGTCTAATAATAACCCTTTAAAATCTGGCATGTGTCTCACGCTTCTTAACGAAAATATAAGAATTCCAAATTCCACAAGCCGCCACTGGTTTTCAAGTAATTCATAAATTGGGCGAATCAATGCATTATTTTTGTTGTATGATTCGGACTTTTGAGTTTTTTTTTAAAGAGAACAAAAGGATATTGGATTGCGACTTTTCAGATGTTTATAAAAATTTTTTTGTTCTTTTTCTTTTCATAAAAAATTCTTAAAACAATTTTCGAATTTCATTTACTGAATCATAGGCGATTTTAAATTTTGAGTGGGTAAGTAATTAAATGGTTTTACTTAACTAGATCTTAACGCTTCATGTGTTTGGATATTGAATTAGTATAAACCGGGTACAACTAAGAAAATTATAAAGCCGTTACTGTCATAAGTGAGCCAGTCTGCAGAATGAAATGGCAATGAAAAACTACATAGGACAACATTTAATAATTAACACATTGAATGCACATCACATACTGTCAATGTGGTAGTTTAAAAGTAATAGAAACACAGAGAATAGTTTCTTCGAATCTAATAAATATTCTTGTGCCAAAAATTATATTTTATTTAATAATTTGTTTAAAATAAATAAATAGTTTTTTTTGAATAGAATAGTTGTTAAATTCAAATTTATTTTTTTTCCGAAAATTGACAATCAAGGATGCAGTATCCAATACACATAAGAGGTATAATACCATAAGGATTCTAAATGCAAATCAAATATGCCTTCTGCATACTTTTAAGACTAGCCAGCGTTTTCCATTTAGGCCATTTATTTATTTTCTAGTTTCTCTCAGAAGCGTATGGTTATCGTATTTTTTTATTTTCGGTAGGCTTCTGACTAATAAAAGTTATTATACCTATATATGCTGCGAGATTATACGTGCTGGATGATTCCATAAAAAGTAAGAAAAATAGTTCACATAATAAAGCCGGGGCCGTTTCGTATCATTTATCTTGCCGACTGGATTTGAGTTGCTTATGACTTTTTCATTGTTTGCCGTTGAGAAATAAAGCCGAGTTCAGGAGTTGCGGGCTGCGGAGAACTTTCCCGAGCCACAAACTAAACTAAATATTTTTTTTTCCTGACAGGTAGGTAGATAAACTTTATAGAATGTGTTTTTACCTACAATTTTTTTAAGTAACTTTATTTCACCATACCATCGTATCGTAAAGGTTAGGTATATGAGTAGATTTTATTTGCATTTGTGAAAATATTTATTTGTTCATAATGATGTATTTACGAGGGTAGTCCCAGTAAAGTACCCGATCTAAGAAAGAAAACACAAAAAATTTGGGAAAATATCTTTATTTCTCTATATAGTCTCCTTTTAGTTCGATACACTTTTTATGTGCATTGTCTTGATGAAACAAAATTTTTTTTCTTCGCCAAATAAGGCCGTTTTTTCTTGATTTCATCACTCAAACGCTGCAATAAGTTCGCATAATACTCGCCATTGATTGTTTTCCTTTTTCAAGATAATCAATGAAAATCGAGAGCCTGCTGCAAGAACAATGCAGCTCCATTTTCAACGTGTAATGAGGTTAGCTGCTTATAATTTCGATAAAAATATTAGGCGTTATTTAACGCAAATTCCACACATCTCAGTGCGTGGAGTATACATACTGACATATGCTGAGCTGCGTCGAATTTGCGTTAAATAACGTCCAATATTTTTATCGAAATTATAAGCAGCTAACCCGTCACGCGGTGAAAATGGAGCTGCATCGTTTTTGCAGCCAAGCTCCTAAATTATCCCACGCATATCACAAAAAACGCCACGACCTTACCTGAAGATGGAACTGTCTTCGCCTTCTTTGGAGCCGATTCTCCCTTTCAGTCCATTGTTTAGACTGTTCCTTCGTCTCAGGTGTAAAGTGATGGACCCACGTTTCATCAATGGCTATAAATCGACGCAAAAACCCGGCTTTATTGTTGTAAAACTTTGCCAAAGACTCGATTGAAACATCCTCACGACGCTGTTTTTGTTACAATGTGAGTAATCGCGGCACCCATCTTGCGCATAGCTTTCTCATGTCCAAGTGATCAAATAATATGCGATGTTATAGCACTTTTTCAAATACCTACCATGTCGCTAGCTCAAGCACTTTCAATCGATGGTCTTCCAATCCAGTCTGTGGATTTTCTTTACCATTTCTGGTATGGTCATCTCATTTGGTCGACCCAAGAAGACTAGAACTAAGGAGACCGAACTCGTTCGGTATCATGGGCTCATATCTGTCCGCCTCCAGAAGGCGCTGTAAGCGTGGTGTACTCGACGTCACGTGATGAATATTTAATATGTCATTCCATACAATTCTTTACTAACAGCTGGTATATAAACTAAATAGACTAAATGCCACTTTACAGTTCGCAATTTTTATTGCCGACAAGAAAAATTGCAGCAATTTTGCTCAATTGTCAAACTGTCAAATTTGTTCAACTGTCACTAATGACACTTCACAAATGTCACAGTATGCTTACATGCCGTTTGGCTTTAATGAAAATATAATTCGAATGTTATATAAATATGGTTCGAAAGTGCTGTGTTGCATTGTGTGATACAAGAAGCGTTCCGAAGCTTTCCGTTGTTGTGTCGTTAACGTTGAAGCACGTAACATGAAATATTTTGAATACATTGTATATTGAGTACGGCCTCGTTTAAACTCTGCCACTTAATATTGTACTGTTGTAGCGAAGGAGCAGACTCTCCAGAGTAAAATCTAGCTCCACTTTGATATTGATTGGACTGAGGCCTTTTAAATGACAGTATTGAATCACATAACGATGACCAATTTTTTTCATGCTTACAAACTCACTGAAAGCGTTCACTATGGCTGCCAAACAAATACTAAACAACTTAACGTCGCCAAACTTCAAACTTAACGTTTATAAGGTTGGTACTTTTTTACCAAAGTCATTCTTTTCAAACAACAATCGCCATTTATACGTCAGGTCGGTGGGACTATCCTCGTATAATGCAACTGACACGACGATGGACGCTTCAGTATTGAAATCATCTATAGTCGCCGAATTTTTTAGAAATTATGCACATTATTATAATTTGACCATCCCCCTTAAGGTCCACCTTAAGAATTTTTAAAGTTATGTGTTGATTAAATTAAATTTCATTTTCGTAGCCATGATGTGGATGTGGATTTCCTTAGAAGATATCCTATCTCCATAATCTTCATTATGGACAAAGTACTTAGTTTAAGTACTTACTTATTTCATTGGTCGTTACAAGGATAAATTTGTTCATAATATGACTAATTGGTGAATATAATAAAACAATTGAAGGGTGTCCAGTTCAAACATGCTAAGTGCCAAATTTTCTATTTTAGAAATAATCAGATACAAATTGGTGGCACTTAGTTTATTTATACTTCACACCAACCGAACTTGTCGCTGTTGAATGTCGAATGTCGCTGTCGAATGAGCCAGAAAAACCCTTTGCGCATGCGCCAGCGTTCAGTTCAGTTCGGTTATCCGAGGTGAAGCGAGTTCGGAAATGTGGAATTTCGCGGACCGGAAAAGTTCGGATACGTTGATGTCGAGTGTAGTCCCTGTTTTCACAATGTGGCGTATATCAAATTTATAAATTTTCTGAAAGCTGGTTTAAAATTTCATGAAGTTGAATGTGGGCTATAGTTTTCAATATAAGTAAACGCCATTCAAAAAACGTAAACTTCAATCCTTTATATCGTCTGAATGATTTATTTTAGATATAAGTACTACTATTCTACAGGTATAGGTATAAGACAACATAAAAAAATAATTTTTAAGAAATATAATATAAATATATTATAAATATATTGATATACTCCACTTTGTGAAAACAGGGACGATTTGTTTACGCTGAATTCTGATTCAGTGTACTTATTCTCACATTGTAACCTGGGCAATCAAACCTATATCACCCTGTATCATCAACTGCATTTGACAGGCTTACTAAGAGTATACTATGCATATAAGTACCGTGCTCCCCCTTAACATCTTTTGCTTGTCAATTACTCGTCGTATAACTAGAACTATGAGATTGTAACTTCGCTTACTGTGCCATACCGAAAAGACGTAACGTTAAGTTTAACAGCCAAGCCGAATCCCGATTACCGCCCATGAAGTGAAGTCTTCGCAGTGTAGGGCTTAAGTAATAATCTAATAACTTCCGGCGTACGCGACACCGGAAACTCCAATTTACCGTCCGGGCCGGTAGCAAGATTATATTCTACTTGGGGTCTTCGGCGGAACGTTGGCACTGCTTGGGCAGCATAATTGCGTTTCCGCAGCCGATTTGTAATAAGACGTCGACCTACTGGCGAAGGGTCAATTGATGTAAATAGGACGGATAACGCGTTCGTATTCTACGCTGCACAGTGAAATTTCAAAACCGCGCGCACGAGACAAAACATTGGAGGTGTTTTAAAATACATACAGTAAAAATTTGTGAAACGTGTCACGGATTTTCCAACTATTTAGAAATTTTGAATGAGTTGGCGCATTTCAAAGTACCTGATGGTACTAAACTCTGCCTAATTTTTTTTCGAAAAAAAAAATATTATAAAAGTTATGAACAAGTGAAATTTTACGCAGCGATTAAAAAGAACATTTTTATCTCGAAATGGAAAGCTCTAATCGAACAATTTTATAGGACAACTTTTTTTTCCAAAGGCATTGAACTTTTTGGAAAACAATGTTAGAACCTTAAAAGTGGTTAAACAAACAAAACAAATATTGTTTATAATAAAAAAATGCTGAGAATTCAACGTTCTCCATCACTTATTTCAATTTTCTTTTTTTCTAAATACTCGTTATACATTTCCATATATTTAGAAAAAAACAAAATTTTTGGGATCGCTGTTTGCAAATAAAGTGCACGCTGTTTTGTTGGACGTTACGCCCGCGTGCGGTGCCAGTGCTCGCGCCGTATACGCGTCTAAACTTGAAAAAAACATGTGATTTGTCGTTTCTCAACTGTTTTATTGAATGAGTTAGCTTTTCTAAGCTTGTTGCAACCATGCCTCGAGGTAATCGTTGTTACAATCTTTTAAATAAATCGAAACATAAATGTGTGTATAAAAATGTGAGCGAGTGACGGATAGTATTTGTCGAATGCAGGCTTTCACGGCTGTTGTCCAATGGTGAAGTTATTTCTTCCGGTTTTTGCCGCGGTCGTCTAAATTGACTTGACGTTTCACTGATCATGCTGTCAGCTTCTTCAGAAGGTTTCTAAAGACTGTCTTTAGAAACCTTCTGAAGAAGCTGACAGCATGATCAGCGAAACGTCAAGTCAATTTAGACGACCGCGGCAAAAACCCGGAAGAAATAACTTCACCAAGTGACGAATAATTGGAATGCAAAGTTTGCTCATTTGATTGGAAACTATATGTGTGATTCCTGTAAACGTTCAATTAACAACAATAAACTGGATTCGACTACGTAAGTTATTTGTAAATTAAGTTTAATCAAATTTCAACGATGATTATTATTTAATATTAAATATTATTATTTAATATTAAATAATATTATTTAAATTTTTAAATAATAAATAAATAAGATTATTATTTAATGTTAAATAATAATCATCGTTAAAATTTGATTAAATGTAATTAAAAAATACTTATGTAGTCGAATCCAGTTTATTGTTGTTAATTGAACGTTCACAGGAACCACACACATAGTTTCCAATCAAATGACTAAACTTGCATTCCAATTATTCGTCACGCATCACATTTTTATACATACATTTATGTTTCGATTTATTTAAAAGGATTGTAACAACGATTACCTCGAGGCATGGTTGCAATAATCTTAGAAAAGCTAACTCATTCAATAAAACAGTTGAGAAACGACAAATCACGCCACTGGCACTGCGCGCGGGCGTAACGTCCAACAAAACAGCGTGCAGTTTATTTGCAAACAGCGATCCCAAAAATTTTGTTTTTTCTAAATATCTGGAAATGTATAACGAGTATTTAGAAAAAAGAGAAAACTTTAATAAGTGATGGAGAACATTGAATTCTCAGCATTTTTTTATTGTTAACAATACTTTTTTTATTTGTTTAACCATTTTTAAGGTTCTAACAATTTTTTCCAAAAAGCTCAATGTCTATTTTAGTGAATTTCCTCTACCACCAGAATAGAGAAGCTGTTGTAAGGATTGTAATGTGGAGTTAATTTCTAGTAATTCGTGAGTCACCGCAACCGATTTTAACAAGAAGGGGTACGTGGTTACACGCAGTATTTTATTACGTGCAATATTCTGAAGCAATAAGAGCTATAATTCACAAATTACTCCGAAAAAGCCGAGTGTCTAAAGAAGAGCCAGCAGTAATGTCAAAACGCACAGCTCAAAGTTCCAATACCCACTCCAGGAATAATACGTAGGTCAGACTGGACGAAGCATATGATGCAGAATAAAGTAACATTAGAGAGACACCAGATTGGATAATAAAGAAAAATTGACACAAAAATTGATCTGAACCTGAATCACCGAGCTAACCACAACGTTGATTTTGAAGAAGTGGAGATGCTGACCAGAAGTATACAATACTAGATATAGGAAGAACAACGAGTAACTTCAACGAAACACGAAACCAACGGACAACAATGGACAGGTACACACAGACAATGACCCTGAATTGCCATAAAGGAGTCCTAACTATTAATGTTTAGATATCCTTGTGAAGAAGCTGACAGCAACGAAACGCCAACAGTAAATTTGAAGAAGTTTGTACAATTGGCGACGGCTGTGAAAACCTGCATACTTAGATAATTTATTGTTGACAACACTCACTGCTCCACACAATTCACATTCAACCAGATGTTCAGCACTACTTTCTTTTGCTCACTGCTGTTTGGTGAGGTTATACCGAATGGTTCTCTAAGACACTGTATGTTGGATTTGTTAAGATTACAGTGCTTTACATTTACTAACCTCACAAACGCGGGAAACTATTTAGTATTAAGACGAAGTTATTCAGCACGAAATGTACAGGCAAAGCGAATTAATCTGCACACCGATAAAGTGGTTGCGAATGGGTCTCCAAGCAATCGTGATTTAAACACGTGGATGTAACACGTGGATAGCCTTCCTCGTGGAAACGACGTCGTTGTTTTTAAAGGTAAAGAAGAGATCACGTGTGTACTTAAAAAATTCTGTGTAAAAAATAGTAATTTTTGAAATACAGTGTATTAAAGTCGAAAATTGAACAAAATATTATTGATCATAATTTTATTATTACTTATTATTACCTTTTCAAATTTGGCAAAAAGATTTTATTGTCATAAGGGACACCTAACTGTAGAAAAAGCGAATTTACTTTTGGCAGTGGCGTAGGATGTGGGTAAGTAACACTTTATTTTACCTAAATTTTATGCTGTTGTCCAAACATTAATTTTAAATATAACTTTTTTATTGCATTTTACGTAGACCACGAACTAGTGTTGGAAACCCATAGAGTGGATGATTTGAGAGATATTTGCACTTAAAAGTTCATATATTTTATCTCAAATTCTTTATGATTTTTCAAATTGGGAGCCTTTTGCAGTTTTTTCTAACCATACAGCTAGTTCTATTTAATTAACTCGAATTATGATATTTTTTTACTCTGTTTTTTTTTTTTGTAACTCAAAACGGTCAATTGGAGTGACATTTAAAGGGTATACCTTTTCTGTGCGTAAATGGTGGGAAAATCGATATTTTCAATAAAAAACATAAAAATTCTAAGACCATTTTTATATATTCAGAATGCTGCAGAGAACACCCTCTTCAATTTGTGTCAAAATGATTGACAAATTAAAATTCCTTTCCTAAAAAAAGTCACATTCACTAAATTTTGTAAAACGATTGTGTTTTAAAGAAGTTGTTTACATTAATCGAAAATAAAATTATAACTACGACACCCTGTATCACCAAGATATAATATAGTTACACATTTGTGGTGTTTTCCATTTTTTGAAACATTGAATTTCCCTTTCTTTCAACCCTTTCAAACCTTTCAAAGAGAGGCAACCCCTTTCCTACTTAGTTTTTAAAAATAAACTGGAGTAAATCTCGTCTAAAAATTCCATGAATGTACAGTAAGAACAATATTAAAATTACATAATAAAGAAGTTTTACATTTTAGTTGCAATTTTGTTGCAGCTGTATCATATTTTTCATAACATTAAACCTACAGTTTTTTTCTTGTGTTCATTCAATTTTTAATGTCAAGTTTTTTGTATTTTTTACTTTAGGTAGGTATTCGATTTTTTGATCTTATATTTTCAACAATAATATTTTTGAACGTCATATTATTTAACATAAATATCTTCAACACCTCAATAAATAGTACGTAATAAAGTTGTTTTATTACGTCAATTTATAAAAACTTATTTTTATTTCACAAAGGATTAATATCTATGTTTATTTAAAAGATTTTGCTAGCCAGCCTTTAAGACTAAGCCTGGAAAAAATTTCAGGATTACTTCTGGAACATTGCTTATTATATTTTTTTCTCTAAAGACGACAAACAGAAGTTGGGGCCTTAGTCGTTGGGATAAAGATAGTTGACTTTGTGGAAACCCTCCTGCTTAATCAGCGCAGCTGGTTTTTTTTTATCCGGAAGAGCTATTTTCCGCCGGTACCAGACATACAAACATGAGGCAAATATGAGGCATTTCACGTCAACTCTCCTAGCTTCGCGCGCGAGCACCGAATCCCTCACTTTTCAGTCCACGATCATGGCGTTGAAAATCATTTAAAAAAAATAATGAACATATAAGATCGACGTAGGGGACACCGGGGCGGAACGATGTACCGGGGTAGAATGGGGTGGGTTTTATATTTCCGGCTGCAGACGCCAGATACTATTAGCGCCCGCTGTCATTATTTACTAGAACCCCACGGATCAGATGGTAACAATAAACGGGTTGCTGCAAACAGTTTAGAGTGCATTCGACCGAACGTGCTACAATTGTGTGTGTTGGTACAACTTTTCGTCATTTTAAACACAAGGTAAGTTAATTATCTATTTGTTTTGGATATTCTTGATTATTTTACTGTATACGGCATGTTTTTAAGTATCTTTAGACATTGATACGCCAAGATGTTGATAAAACCTGTTTAGCCAAAGGTTATGTTTGATTTTTAAGTACATGTGGGGCAGAACGGGGTGGGGCACAACGGGGGCAACACCCATTCCGCCCCGGCTTTAAATAACTATATAAATATGTATTATTTTAGATGGTTCGCAAATATGTTAGAAAGACCGTTAGGCAACAGTGGAGTACTAAAACTATGGAACAAGGAGTAGATGCTGTTATTAGTGGCATAGTGAGCTGCAGGAAAGCATCAATTCAGTTCCAACTTCCACAAACTACATTAGAAAGATATGTAAAAAAAACGTAAGGATGATCCAAATTCTGTAGTTGACAAAACAGCTGGTAAATATCACTGTGTTTTTATTAAAGATCAAGAGCTAGAACTGGCGACGTATTTAAAGGATATGTAAAAGAGATTATTTTACTAACTGAATCAATAGAAAGGACAAATAAAGTTAAGGAGGCACAAAAAAAATTAAGTAAAAAGAAATCTGTCAGGTCAGAAACAAAAGAGAGCAAAAAATCAAAAGATAATAGAAGAAGTGGAAGAAAGCCCTGATTCGTCTGAGGAGGAAGACGATGCGTTATGTAATGTATGTAATGATCAATATTCAGCTTCAACTGAAAGTTGGGTTTCATGCATTCAGTGCAAAACGTGGGCTCATAATTCTTGTGCGGGGATAGACAGTGACGATGATGAATCAGTACTTGTTTGTGAAATATGTAAGGCTGATTATCGCCAGTACCCCCGTCCTGTCCCGTAGGCGGGGCAGAATGGAGTAAAGGATACGTTTGTTTTTAAGTCAAAAACGAAACCAAAAACTATTAGTCTTAGTTTTATGCATTTTTTTTTTCTTGTTTACAATACCTAAATAAAGCGTACTATTTTTTTTTAAATTTATTTAACGTCATTTACCCTATCAAAAATAAATCTAAACGTTATTATCCCCATTCCGCCCCGGCTTCCCCTATTTTTCCTCAGCTTTCCGGTGGTGTAATTAGTTTTTCAAATAAATGTTGACAACCTAAAAAAAAACAAAACACAAAACATGTTATATCTCGAAAACGGCATTTTTAACATTTTTTAATAGCCCCAATCGAAAGAGCAGCATTTTTACGTCGGTATAGCAATTTCCAGAGAGGTCTTTTTTTGTTTTTACGACATATGAAGTGACAAAGTCAAGCGCAATGCTGCGGCTAACCGTTAGCGCGCCGTGGCAGACCGCCACCGCGCAAAAAATCAGTTACATCTCGCCATAATGGATGAAATTATGTGTTATATATATTTTTTTCGAACATAAGATGTTTAAAGATTAAATGAAATTTGGCTTACTTTAAACAGGATTCATTGAAATATATGTTTTTTATTCGCTTATTTACTTTGCGATGTACCGGAAAGTCGAAATAAACCGATATGAACCCAATTTTTCTACTTGTATTTTAACTTAAATGATGTTTTAAGTTAACTCATCTTTGCGATATAAACTAATAAAACCGTTGGCAGACCGCCACCGCGCCGCCGCGGCATTGCGCTTGACTTTGTCGCTTCATATGTCGTAAAAACAAAAAAAGTCCTCTCTGGAAATTGCTATACCGACATAAAAAATGCTGCTCTTTCGATTGGGGCTATTAAAAAATGTTAAAAATGCCGTTTTCGAGATATAACATGTTTTGTGTTTTTTTTTTAGGTTATGTCGACATTTATTTGAATAACTATTAGAGCACCGGAAAGCTGAGGAAAAAATACGTCGATTATGTTCATTATTTTTTTTTAAATGATTTTCAACGCCATAATCGTGGACTGAAAAGTGAGGGATTCGGTGCTCGCGCGCGGCGCTGGGAGAGTTGACATGAAATGCCCCATATGACTTCCCCGAGCAAAAATAACCTTCGGCGTGACCGCCGCCAGACTGCATTTGTACGGGTTGTCTAATTGCCGGGATTGCCCCACTTATGCTCGAGTGCATTGCAGCAGCTATAATGCAATTACGAAGGTAAACGCCGTCGGAAAGTGGGCCGACGGTCCTAAAGAGAGCTAGATATAGAGAGGAACGATTCGATTTATTAACGGAGCCGTGGTTACTTCCAGTTGCGTCGAGATGTTAGTACACTACTAGCAATTTGAAAGCTGTAGGCAACGTTCTGTATTACAGGTTTTTAAAGTATTGTAATTAGTATGTCGCATACAAGTTATAGGGAATATATTTGGATATTCATGCTGCATTTTTATGTCAAATCGGGGTGAATTTACAACTACTTCCAGTCCAGGTTTCGTCTCGACGCAAGTTCACTAAGAAAAGTTCCAAATAAATAAATAAATAAGTAAGTAAGTAAGTAAGTAAGAGTAAGAAGAAGGAGAAGGAAGAAAGGAAGAGAGAGAGGAGGAGGAAGAAGGAGGCAAGGAAGAAGAGGAGAGGAGAGAAGAAGAGAAGAAGGGGAAGAAAGAAGGAGAGGTAGTGAAGTTGGAGAGAAGAGAGAAGAAGAGAGTAAGAGTAAGTAAGTAAGTAAGAAGTAAATAAATAAATAAATAAATAAATAAATAAATAAATAAATAAATAAATAAATAAAAAATGTATTGTGTACAAAGAAAAGAATACACAAACGGAAGGAGTTCGGCGTTGCCGGTGTTCCACTCCCCCAGATTTTCAATATATAGACATTACATAACAAAATTAAATTTAACTTTATATCCAAGAAACCTATTTGCCTAAATAAATATACAACCTAATTTGCCTAAATAAATAAATATATATATAACTAAAAAAAAAAAATAGTAATGTTAGATAAATGAATATATACATATATATATATGGTATAATACAATTACATATTAATGAGGTTATACATGAGTTTGAACTTACATTCCTTTTTAAATGCTCGTAGAGGTAAATTAATATTGTCTAATACCATGTTTAATAACTTCGGAGCTGTATATAGAAAGCTACCCTTAAATTTTGTAGTATGGTGTTGAGGTATTGTATAGCAATTACTGCGAACATATGATCTGCGAGTTAGACTGTTATTTAAATAGTCTGGACAATTACTCTTACATAATTTGTACAAAAACAATAGTTATAAATATGTCACACGTTGAAAAATATTCATTTCACCCAGCCTATCCAAATACGGTGATATATGTTCGCCAAATGGCACACAACAGACAAATCTTATACACGCATTTTGTATTCTCTGCAATTTCTGTCGATTATACCCGGTTAAATGATAATAATAAACGGAGCTGCACTATTCAATTTTAGGATAAATCAGTGCTTTTACTAATAACAATTTTGTTTCTTGTTTCAGCTCATATTTAAAGTTATACAATGATTTTAATATTCTGAAGGACCCTCTAAATACATTATTAACCTGTTCGTTAAAATCTAAATTACTATCTAACATTAAACCCAAATTTTTAGCAGTGTTGACCCATTCTATTAAGGTGTTATTAATTGTTATATTGAGAGTATTCATATCTATTTGTCTTCTTACTCGTTCATTACCTAAGATTAAAGCTTTTGATTTTTTAGGATTTATCTTTAGGCCATTGTCTTGACACCATACACAAAAATTACTTAATTCTCTGTTAATATCTTGAATAGCTGAATGTGCATTTACGAAATTCGTCAGAATATATATTTGTAAATCGTCTGCGTATAAATGAATTTGACATTTAGAAAAGCAGCTAGGCAAATCGTAAGTAAAAATAGAGAACAGTACTGGACCCAAAATGGTTCCTTGAGGAACTCCGCTCGTTACCATTAATTCACTTGACACCTCTTCATTTATTTTTACTTTTTGCTGTCTATTGTTTAAGTAGTTTGAAAACCAGTTTAGTGCAGTATTACTTAGTACAATATGTTGCAGTTTAGATAACAGCAGTCTGTGGTTTACTAAATCAAAGGCTTTTGATTGATCCAACAATACCAATATTGCAAGTTTACTGTTATCTACACCTTATATAATATCGCCCATTACCTTTAATAATGCAGTTGTTGTGCTATAATGCTTACGAAAACCAGACTGTAGAGGGGATATTATTTTATTATGTTCTAAATAATCCTTTAGCCACTAAATCCACTGTAACGTCTTTGGTGGTAAGATATGATAAAAATATGAGGCACGTATTTAAGTTAATTAATAAAAATCGATGAATCAATGATGATGCTGCATGACCTCACGTATAAAGACAATTATGCAATTATTTAAAAATACTAATTAAATTTTTACGCTTGTTGTGTATAACATAATTCACTGTCACCATTTTAAAACTTTACTAAGGCTGAAGACAGCAAGCGGAATGTTAGCCGTTTGTTTGAACGTTTTTGAGAAGGAAATAGTAATAAAAAGCAATTGAGTTTGGATTATACTCATCAGACATTAATAAGAAAGAAATATTAACCTACTGGCCTTTCTACACATTGCTGACTACCGGTAGGTACTACATATTTGCTCTGCGTGACCTCTACGGTGTGGTTTCTGTTTTAGATAGTCGTGACAATGTCCCAAAATTAGGTGTGTTAATATGTATGTATTTTGTCCAGGCAATATAGCAGAAAAGTGATCAGTTCTTAAAAAGAGTCCTGAATAAGGTTTCTCGGCGCGATAATTAAGTAAAAAATAGTAGAAATGGATTGTGTATGTTTTGGATAAAATCGGTATGTGAACCTTAGTAAAAAAATCGATAAAAGTGCCGAAAACCGTTTTTTTTTGCGGATTAAGGGACGAAAAATAACTTTTCTCGTAAAACAAAAAATAGTACGTTGTAGCGCTTGAAAAAACGAAAAAAAAAATAGTTTTTGGTGATCAAAATCAGTTCAGAAGTTTTTGCACAAAAAAAATAAAAACCGAAAAACTTCTTTTGAAATCGAATTACGAGGGTTCTAATGGTCGGAGAAACTTCTGCTTTGGCTTAAATTGTAGCTTTTGGTCGTGCCCATCTGCAGTAACTTCATGCAAAAATAATAAGAACTTTTTGCATAAATCGAAAAAAACTAAAAAAAAGGACTTTTCGAAAAACGGCTTGGACAAGCCGAAAAATGGTCGTAGAGCATTTTTTTAAGCTTCAATTACTTGTCGTATTCTTAAGGACTAGTCACTAGAGCCCTAACCTCAAATATAACCCCAAATCATCAACCCCTTAAAACTCTATCACTCGTGACATACTCCTCTAAACATTAATATTTGGAACATTTTGCGTTTATTCCCAGAATCATAAAAGAATACTTTCTACAACTTGCAATTCCTAAGCCCTTATAACTCAGTTAGGTAAGTCTGTGAACATTAAATGTTTGGAGCCTTTTACGTTCAGCCACAGAATTATGAAACACTATTCAATTAGAACCCCCAATCGATGGTGGTTGACCTAGGATCCGGAAAGTGTGCCACAACGCAGGGTCGGCACTATACAACTCTATGATAATTAAAGTATAAACCGTATTTTTTAAGCGCCTTGTAAATTATATGCGCGTGTATTTCTTGCCCGTGCATTCGTACGTCACTGACAGTGCCTACTAACGCGCACTGGGGCTCTAGTACGCTGGTCCCGCGCACGTGGTCGGTATACTTGAATGTAGTTTAATCTTGCGTTATGGCACACTTTTCGTATCCTAGGTCAATCACCATCAATTGGGGGGTTCTAATTGAATAGTGTTTAATAATTCTGTGGACGTAGTGAACGTAGAAGGCTCCAAAGATTTAATGTTCAAAGACTTACCTGAGTAAAGGGCTTAGAAATTTTTAGGTTAGAATTCCGAAGTGTAGTAAGTATTCTTCTATGATTCTGGGATTAAACGCAAAAAGGTTCCAAATATTAATGTTTATAGGATTATGTCACGAGTGATAGAGTTTTAAGGGGTTGATGATTTGGGGTTAGTTCTGAGGTTAGGGCTCTAGTGAATAGTCTTTTTAGGATTCTGTGGATGAACGCAGAATGTTTCAAAACCAAAGTGTTAGTGTTTAGAAGCGTAGGTCACGAGTAATTGAGTTTCAAGGGGTAGGGATTTGTAGTTAGACTTTGAGGTTAGGGTTCTGGGGTTCTAGTAAGTTCTGGTAAGTGGGTTATAGTAAGTAGCCTTTTACAATTCTAGGGGTGAATGCATTCCAGCTTTTTGCAGTGAGCAGTTGGATTGAGTGGTATTCATCAATAGACCGAGCTTTGGAATATCGCCAAATACGCAATCTCGTTCTTTATCCATCCATATATCGAAAACTGTTCATGGCAAATGCTCGGGCCTATGATAACTTTTGATCAGGAAGTTAAGAACTATATTATACTAAATTTTTAACCAATGCGACAGAAATCCCATTTCCATAAGGTTTGTGCGGGGTCCTTTGTCATAATGTGGTAAAGCATGTGTATTTCTTTAATAATCTTTCGATCTTATTTTTAACTGGCTCATTTATTACGTTTTCCTATATATTTGTAGTAGCGAATGTACTTCGTCCATTATTTGTAGTGACTCCGCTAAGAACGCACTGTTCTGTAATTTTTATGTATATCGCGACATGCAAACTTTTATTGTTACTATGTATACTACTAATAGGAGTTGGAGAGGAGGTTCAACGGAGACATCTTGAAATTTGGTCTGGCTCACCTTAAGAGCTGAAGCTTCGGCAGGATTGAATTGCAAAATAACAGCTTACAGACTCTACACATTACGGTCACGCCATCATCAAATAAATCTTCGAAATCACTCATATATTTAATCATTTATATGTATAATTAGTTTATTATTAATGATAATGTATTACCCACGCTGGCGAGATAAACACCTCCAACACCTCTAACAGTCGGGCGAAACGACTGAAGTCAATGACCCGCCCGCCGCGCGCCGATGTATTGCGGTACGATCGGCCAACTCTAGTTATCTTTCGTTTTCAGAAACTGGCCATAGGTTATTTATTATCTCAATAAGGCTTCCTTCATTATTAACTTCATTCGACACAAAGCACTATTCGGTTGCTAATAAAACAGCTTGACGATGCAGCAGATGGGAAAGCCCACTACTTTAATGGTTTTCGTTTAATAGTAGCCGTATCTGGTGACTTTGTCAAAGGCGTCCCAATTAATATATCGGTAGTGGTGCCACGATATTCTATTCAGGATACCTAAATAAAGTATAGAAGTAAATTGCAATAAAGGCAAAACGTATATAAAGGGTGTTCAAATTAAAATTGTCGTCGTTTATACTTATATTCATTTAATGTACAGTGCTATGATAAATATAAAGTAAGCAGAATGCGATTAGTTGTGGTTTGGTAGTCAATGAACAATTTTTGAATGAAAAACGCGAAAGTGCAAGAAATTCCATACGAATTTCGAAAGAACGAAGAAAGACAATCGTCTTTGTCGATCAGAAGAAAATCGTCGATACTGTAAAGGTTTGCATTATTCAAAAAGTAGACAATATTTATCTGTAAACGTTCGCAACAAGTGAATATTGAAAAATCGATTCTGCACAATATTTTAAGAACAATTCTTCAGATAAAAGCATACAGTTAATTCAAGAAATAAAGCCAACCGATCCCTTATCATGTCGTATGTTTGTTACTTGGGTCTTAGAAACAGCAAGAAAATTGATATTTTCTCCAAAATGTAATCTTTAGCAACGAAGGTCATTTTCAAATTTTAGGATACGAAAATAAGCAGAATTGCAGAATATGGGGCGACGAAAATCCACGACAAATTCTAGAGAAAAAATCTTAGCATGGCAAAGGAGTAGAGGACATCATCAGCAGGATATAATTTTTCACGGTTAAAGTTTCATTTTACGCACCATCGATTTTGGGGCTGATCTATACATATTTGTGACCTACTCGACGAGCTGAGTTGATTGACACATTGATGATTGGTCTTGAGTGGAGCAGACCTAGTATACACAGTGTGTAGTATGAAAGTAGGCATGGGATGGAGAAAAATCATTATTTTTTTTATCTCATTTTGGGATGTGTTAGTGCATGTTTTAAGTACATTATTTATCCTAAATAATGTCATGATGCCATATTGCTTTTTATGACAAATATGAAATTTGACTCAAAACAATTCGAAAACTCAAGTTTCCGATAAATAGATCGGAAAAATTTATTAAGAGAAGAAGTTTGTCCTGCGATTTTGCACACGTGTCCTAATTTTCAGAAAAATATTCCAAAGTTTCGATTGTTTCAATTTTCCCCCATCCAGATTGTACTCGAAATATTATTATTGTTATTATTTGTAATTAATTTAATATAATAATTTATCAGTTGCTTTTCCGTTAAACTTTTGTGATACCATTAAATTAATGTCTGAAATTGTGATAAGAAATGATTTTTTTGTCAAATTTCAAATTTGACATAGAATAGCCCCATAACCTTATTTCGGAAAAATAATGTATTTAAAACATGTACTAACACGTCTCAAACTTAGATGATCGAAAAGTAATAATAATTTTTATGAAACCAACTTTTGTGGACACAACCGATTCAGCTCGTCGAGTAGATCACGAATATAAAGCAAACTTTACCCTTTTTCATTATTAATCGCAACACCTATAATTCTAAAAACAATTAAAATATGATTACATATTAAGTATCATATGTATTTATTACTAATTTTAAATCGGAATATTAAAGCTGGACATACTTTATACTATTTTTTAATACCATTCAACAGTCGTCAACTTTCAAATTTCCGGCAGTGACGTTTAAGGACCTGACCGGAATAGCGTTAAGGCGGGCATGCGAGGTGGCTCCTCCGCTTTACGTTCATATTGGGTTCGAGACGGCACTGATCCGGATGAATGGCTAAATCGATCCGGATCGAAGGGGCGCATTATGGAAGTCCATTCAATGTTGGCCGTGCAGTATTTGAAGTTAATCGTCAAGGTGCGGTCACGATTGAGATGGGTTACTCGAGATTTCTATGAATCGAGATTCATAGAAACATGAAGTAACCAACATAATTCTCCAAAACTCCATAAAACGATGTTTACACAGTAACAAGAAGCGTTTATGGTAGAGTCTTATAGCATACCAAGAGTAACATTGCTCGCGAATTCAAACGAACGTAGTACGAGGTAGTACGACCATTCCCGAAAGATTCTACAACAAACATTACTTCATGGTTATAGCTATAAAAGAAATGGACACAAATTCATGTTTTGTCTACTGAGGCTAAGGGTAAAGCTACTTGTTGGTGCACTGTACTTCAGAAACGGACGGATTTTTTTTTAGTTATACAATATTTGTTTATATATTTATTGTTATTATTGTTATCATTATTACCGCTCCCAACTGACATTTTTTATAGAAATTATTTCGGAAAACATTTGGACATATGTATACAGGGTGTCCGAGAACTGAGTGTACAAAAGAAATACCAGATTCCTTGACCCATGAAAACGATTAACCATAATTGCTTCGTTTAGTCATTATAGAACGTTGGATTATATCAGAGGATATTTTCACGGTAGAAAATACGGCTGCATTAGAGGACAACCAAGGCCACCTACTATTTCTGGTTACTACGTTTACTAGCTCTTTACTGACTATGAACACATAGT
Organism: Aromia moschata; assembly: GCA_029963805.1. Lineage (NCBI taxonomy): Eukaryota > Metazoa > Arthropoda > Insecta > Coleoptera > Cerambycidae > Aromia > Aromia moschata. Next base: position 1,337,266 of record JAPWTK010000082.1, read on the forward strand.
CCTTTGAAAACTATGTATTTTTTGGCTAAACTTCTCATCCAATCAACATTTTGAGTGAAGAGGTGAAAAAGCTTCGAATTAATTCACCTATTTAACAAAAAAATAGGTAACAAAAAATAAGATACGAGTAGAAAAGACACTTGATATTTATTCATGTGTTTTATATAAAGTTACTTGGTTTAGCCGCTTGAGGGCGTTCAGATAAAAAAAATTGTTTTTCTTTAATACACCTAAAACGCTGAGACCAATTTTGTGCATTTTTGGGATTTGGCTTTAGACCTACAATTGACGTTTTTTAGTGAGATGGGGAGCGCTTTTGAAAATGTAGATACGTCTGATAAATTATAGGAGTAAAAAAGAGACGCAACAGGTCAGTAAAATATAGGGTGTCCATATTTTGGGATAGATGAGAAAATGTGATTTGAAAATATTCAAATTGATACCTACTTGTTTAAAAAAAAACGCCTTATAAAAAGAAGCTGATATTTTTTTGCACGCATCATGTAGGACTAATTATGTAATTCTTAACCTGTTACTAGAAATTTATTTACTAGTTGGCTTACTGTTGACTGGTTTATTGGGGTCTGTTGGGGGTACAATTCACTAAACAGTAGATACTTGGTCTTACAGTAGATCCTAAACTTGGTTTTGGGATCTCTGCATGTTTTCATACTCCCTCATTATTTAAAAGTTTTATTCTTTTCTTCTCACTCAAGCGATCCATTATTTGTTTACAAAATGGCAAAATCACAAAAGAAATAAAAAAATATTTGAACAAAAAAAAAATAAAATAAAAAAAATTACGTCTGTTATGACTAGGGTTCGGAAATCCCGTCTACCGCGCAGACGCGGGTCCCGCACATGGGCAGGATCGGTCCGTGGCGTAGGTACGGAGGGGCAAGAAATACTCGCGTATATTATGTACAAGGCTCTTAAAAAAATACGGTTTATTTTCGGTTTCATTATCATAGAGTTTTATAGTGCCGAGCCCTGCGTTGTAACACACATTTCCGGACCCAAGTTATGACTTAAACATCACGAAAAAAACTTAACTTCACAGGTACTTTGATTATCTTTTTTTAAATTAGTTTCAAGGAGTTAACTTTAAACGTGTTTTTTTTTTGTAAACATTTCTTTATGTAACCATATCAAATTTTTAGTATACAGTAAAGAGAAAAACTGCTTTTTCAGTCATTGTCATCAAAACCTACGGATTGTCATTAAAAAAAAAAAAATAAAAAGTGGTCTCCATAATAATCAAACTCGAAAAGACAAAATTATTTCATGTTGACATAAATATGACAAATAAACTCATGACAAACTTTTATTCACGACCTTTTTCCATATACTGACTTTTTTTTGCCACGTTGTGTACAGGGGGTATGAAAAAGTATATTTTTCTAAATGGGAATATTTCAATTAAATTTAGGAAAGCCAAGTTGAAAATAAGTTTCGAATTAAATTAAAGTAATGTGGAATGTAATTATTTCGATACATGCTAATTTTTGTTGCGGAATATATACAATTTCTCGGATTATATAATACTTAGAGGGCATTTTTTCTGAGCAAATAAAAAATATTGTATATATAACCCACATCTCTCCAAAAACTATCAAAACTACTCAACGTATCTTTCCATTACCAAGTTAGTATTATCAGGATATGATTACAACTCAAGTTTCATTAAGTTTTAGTCCATTATTGACGTTTAACATAATTTTTAATTGGATTAGAAGCGTACCTACTTTCAATATTTCTGTTATAAATTGAATTGATACTGCTATGTAGTTTTTTGACAATAACACGAAAATTACTATGAATGACATATTACATATATACACATTTGGAACAGGATAATACAGGACATAACTTAAATATCATACAGGGTGGTCTATGTAACAAAAACGTACTTTTTAATAGTATACCCTCTGTGTATACGAGGAGCTTTAGTAAAATCGTTGTTCTATCTGGATTCTACGTAAAAAACCATATAAAATGTACTTTTACTTTTTTTAAATCGAATATAAATTAAAAAAAAAACAAAGGGTATTCATTGATAAAATTAACCCGGTATTTTTTTTCTAATACATCTACATAATAGTTTGTTTCAAAACTTAATATAATAGGTTTGTTTTTCGCAGCACTTTCTGATTGGTTTGCAAACTATCAGAAGCAGTCGTTCAGTCCAGTATCAACAAGCCGTATTGAGTTTAGGATGTAATATTTTACTGGGCGACTGCTTCTGATAGTTTGTAAACCATCAGAAAGTGCTGCAAAAACAAACCTATTATTTTATTTCAGTTCTAACTCCACCTGTAAAATGGTCAGGAGTTTTAAACAAACCAACATATACTCCGCGCTTTGCAACAATTCGTCATTCCGGCTAACGGCGAGGGAGACAACAAAATTATAACGCCAGCGGCTAGTTGTTCCTTTTCTTTTTCATTATTCTCCGCTGAGTTCCCGTTCCGCCGGCGAAAGGGTGCGGGCCGCAGGAAAACGCGGCATAGGATTACATTAAACTTCTCTCGACATTCCTCCTGATTATTTTAATAATAAAATTTCGCTCGGACGCGATTTGCTAACGCGATTACAACTGCATTTCCATACCGGCTGTTTCGCCGTTAAATAACACATTCGAAATAATGTCGCGAGACGGCGACGGTGCGGACGGGCGTCGTTTTTCGTCGTTTTGTCGAACGAGAATGGTAAAAGTACGGGTCGAGAGGGAGTTTTGCAAAAATGAACAAGAGACTCGCCTGAACATTAATATGGTTTGAAATTAATGGTTGTAATGCACGAAATATACTGTACATACATAACGTAGCGGATAATAACAACACTGTTCTGCATTTTGAAATTTTCTCTCACTCCCTGATTTTTTCGTGTCGACTGTAATGTGTGCTGAAATCAAATATGAGCTCGGTTTTTACCCATGTTTTTGAAACCATAAGCAATCTAGTTAATTTTCGAAGATTAAAAAAAAACAGAATCACCTTTTTTTTACAAAATATACTTCATTTTGTATCGAAAAAAGTATACCTAATACAATCGAAAAATTATTTTGTTGTCTTTTCCGCTATCATGTTTGAGGTCTATTTTCCACTATACCGCTCCTTCATTTGAGCAATTTGCTGGTGAAATCTTTCGCCGTGCGCGTCTGAAACTGCACCTAAATTGTCAGGGAAGAATTCAAAATGGGAGTGAAGAAAATGCAACTTATGTCACAGATTCTTTAATTAGATCTTACCTAAGAAGTTGCTATATACTTCTTTGAAGGCAGTCCACGCCCTATTTTCTTTTCTCGAAAGTATAGTTTCAAAATTTTCGTCTTTAAATAAAGTTCTCATATTCGCAGCATAACGAACATTATTCCTTTAAGCTTTGCCTTAGTTATACGTGCGAATTTCCGTTTCAAATAAAGAAAAGAATATCCTTCTGTTTTATGTACATATGAGGTACATAATTTTTTTCTGCTCTGCTGAGGGTTCATTAAGGACGTTTTTCAGACCGGGCACAATGTTTTCAGGTAACGGCCATTCTTTAACGACATAATGTTGGTTTCTGGCTCTGCTATCCCATTCGCATAAAAAACAACAATATTTGGTGTAGCCACTCTGCAGTCCTGTAAGTAGTGCAATAATTTTTAGATCGGCGCAGATATACCATTTATGATCTTCGTATTTTATGCTTTGAAGTAATATACGCATGTTGTACATTTATTTCATATTTACACCATGACCTACGGGAACAGATGGTTGTTCGTTTCCACTAAACAATAAAATTGCCTTCAGATTTGTCTTCGAAGAGTCAATAAGAGTAAGTCGAAACTCGGTGGGTTTATAGGAAAGGCCAAAACATGTTTATGTTCTCTAGGTTTTGTTACGTGATATGACAATTTACAGGTCAGTATTAGGGTTACATGGGTAGAAATTATCGAAATAACACCATGGTGGGGATTGTATACCTTATGGATATCCAAAAAGTTTAAAAAAATCGATGAAACTGTAAATTTAAGTGACAAAATCAGATATTTCTTGTAGTACGCGAATATGTCATTTCTTGTAATAATGGGATAGTTTGTTTTAGAACTAGAAAACACGAAACTCAATAATCTATTAAATAGTAACTTCATTTTCCTAATTATTTTATCCATATAAAAACTTCAGGTTGTAAGTTGATTACGCCTTTAATAAGTGGCTTTGAAGAAAAAAAAACATAAATGTGATTACGAATCCGCGAAATGTTACGTGTGTCTATGATTAGCTGTTGCATGGCTAAATGAAGAAGATGTCTTTGTAAATAAAATTACATACTCATAAAAAGCAATAGGTAAATTGCTGTTTATTCTCAAAATGACTAGGGAGAAAGCATAAACATATAATGAAAAAAACAAAGAAAAAATTGAAACACAATTATAAACTTCAGGAGCACTTTTCTCTAATGCCCATTGTAACGTTCTTCTACTTTTTCAGTACCACAACCATGCTCTCCAATGTTTTGGGTGTACTTAATATGTTTTAGTATCTGCCCAAATAATTTTTATAGCATTCAATATGAAGTGATAAGTGATAAGTCTTAAATCTTCGTGTCCATGTCTCCCGATGATTTCGTCGACAATATATTGCCTTTCTTTTTTATGCAAGTATGCCAGTTGTAATAGTTCCTTTTTTAACATAGCATTATTGGTTGGAATGTTAGATTTGGAATATTCGTTTACAGCCAATTCTGTATTTCATGTTTTTTTCATTAAGTATAAGGTTGATTTTCTTCCTCAATGCTATACTTACATCAAAGTATAGATTATTATCTATAATATGATTAAGTCATTAACGATAGTTCTTTCAGATTTGGTATCAGTTTTTCCTTCCTTTACTTTGTAAATAAGTCCCTATTAATTTTTTCGTGATAATCTAACATCTGAGATTTGGAAGAAAAAAGCAAATTTGTATCATTAACAAATTCGCGTCTATTTCCTTCATGAAGAACTAGAAAATGCTTTCCATAAAATCCCTTATGTTTATGACCACTTTTTATGATGCTATCATCTTACCACCATAGTGAGTACCACTTACCACCATTTAATTTAATGAGCTTTTAAAAATATCCACGTTTCATCTAGAAAAACAGGCTCTCTTTGGGAAGGTGAACTCTTATTTTCTTTGTATTTCCTAAAATTTTCTGCCCTCTTGGTAGCAATATTAATTTTCTGAGTTTAAAGTTTTTCTGTTATCTTTATTAAGTTTAAAACCTAAATGTAGTAGTGTTCGCAAGCTACTATAACTTATCGAGGACGAGAAGTTCATGAGGGTAATTAAATCGTAGTTCACTCCATCTGGACTTTTATATTAGATACAGTATATAAATTGAGTTTTAAAGTATTTGCCACTCGCTAAAATATACAATTTAAATGTATAATTATGTTATTGAAACCCTTGACAGATATCAGTGGGCCTCTATTTTATTTTTGTAATGTATAAATACTTACCCTTAATGACAGAAAAAATAAACGATTTTTTTATTAAACACATTCGCGTTTACGCGTCCACTATAACGTTCATATTATGTAACATATGGAAAATATTTTATTTATTGAGATATTGTAAAAAATATCTAAAAACGTATTTTGACGTTGGTAGTGATTAGTAAGGCGGAAAATTAACAAAACAAGGGCCCGAAATAACGAAAGGTAAGGTTAGTTATTGAGCCATCAAAAGCAATTGTTTGAAAAAAGTGTTGTAAATTTAGGTACGTATGACAAGTTTGAAACAAAAATATCAACACATTGGAAATAACTCGTTTGTGTTATGTTGTGAAATATCATTGTGCAAGTTTTGCTTTTAATGATAGCTTCAATGAACGAACAGCAATCGTTTTGAACGTTTCGATTCGAATATTCGTCAGTTCGAGAGTTTTATAAGTTCTTAAAGTTTTTGAGTATTGTTTAAATATTTAGATCTGAAATATCCCCGAATATTATAATATTAAAATATACTTTCCTTGTATTCTCGAATTTCCCGGATCGCCAGTAACCTGTTAGAAGGGTTCCAATCCAGAATGGTATACTAAATGTACAATGTGGAATAATGTTGGTATTGTACGTAGTTAAACTGCGTTCAACTAAAAGCCAAAGTCCATTCGGCCACTGTTTGAGCTCACGTCATAATCTATTGGTGTTATTAACTACGTACATATTGTATTCTGTATTCTTGGTTAGTTATTTTAATCGCATGCCAAGGACATAAAGGTATATGTTTTAGTCTGTTCAGTTTTTATTGTTTAAGTGGCAACAAGTATATTTTACTCTCGGAGTAATCATTGTAGTTATTTTTTCTGAACATGGTCATAAACTTGACTTGTATTTGGCAGAATAGTTCATAGCCAGATGTATCCTGAAGTCCGATAACACAGGTCTACAAAAAAGTTCAGTCTTTTCAATCAGACCCATCATATCCAATGTATTTTGATGCACTGAAACCAAATTTGGCAAAAAATTTTCTACCGCATCAGTTTTTTTCTACACCCCCATATAACCCTCATAAACTCTAATAGAGGAAATTTTTCGAAAAAATTTCTTTAACTACTTTTTATGACCTTTATTTTGTTTTTTTTTGGGTTGCTGATCATGAATATGAAGGTAAGAATAAATTTCGACTTAATGACAGCTGTCAAATTTCACCAAAAAGTAAAAAGTTGATATTAAATGCATATTCCTACGTTTTTTAGGATGCTCATTACTATTTTGTTGTAGAAGTTGTTATATTTGTGAAGGAGCTACTTAGATCTTTTTATTTATATCTATTTTGTTCTTTTTCTTGTTTTAGTTTTTGTAACTGTTATACCGGGTGGACCATTTTAACCTTTAATAGGAGATAACTCGGCCGGTAAACGAAAAAAATAAAAAAAGTTGTATACAGAAGTTGTTGGGCAAGGAGGGGGAAGTACGACCGTAACCTTTTTTGACCTCGACGTTGACCTTGAGGGTTATTTGAAGGTCAAAACAATTTTTTTCAAATGGAAACAACTATTTTTGACCCCGGATTTGAAGAGCGGCAAATTTTACGTCTAAGATGGTACTTGTCAATAAGGTCATGGCAAGGTCGAATGAAGGTAACATTTTCGAAAATTGTTAAATATCGAGGGCTAGCTCGGGATAGAGATTGGAAACAGTAAAATTTGTCGGTTTTTAAGGTTATTTCAAGGTCAAAGTGATCAAAGCGTGAAACCCTACTTTTGATCCCTGATTTGAAATGTTTGACGTCAAGGTCATTAGTATCAGGAAGTGACCTTATTCGACCCTGACAACTTTAATCAGAAAAATTGTACTGTTTCCAATCTCTACCTCGAGCCAGTCCTCGTTATTTAACAATTTTCGAAAATTTTACTTTTATTCGACCTTGCCATGACCTTGTTGACAAGTACCATTTTGGACGTAAAATTTGCCGCTCCCTTCAAATCCGGGGTCACAAATAGTTGTTTCCAGTTGAAAAAATTGTTTTGACCTTCAAAGAACCCTCAAGGCCAACGTCGAGGTCAAAAAGGTTACGGTCGTACTTCCCTTCCTTGCCCAACAACTTCTGTATACAACTTTTTTTAATTTTTTCGCTTACCGGCTGAGTTATTTCCTATTAAAGGTTAAAATGATCCACCCGGTATAACAGTTACAAAACCCAAAACAAGAAACAGAACAAAATAGATATAAATAAAAAGATCTAAGTAGCTCCTTCACAAATATAACAACATCTACAACAAAATTGTAATGATCATCCTAAAAACGTAGGAATATGCATTTAATATCAAATTTTTACTTTTTAGTAAAATTTGTCATTAAGTCGAAATTTATTCTTGACTTCAGATTCGTGATCAGCGACCAAAAAAAAACAAAATAAAGGTCATAAAAAGTAGTTAAAGAAATGTTTTCGAAAAATTTCCTCTATTACAGTTTATGAGGGTTATATAGGGGTGTAGAAAAAAACTGATGCGGTAGAAACATTTTTTTTGCCAAATTTGGTTTCAGTGCATCAAAATACATAGGAAATGATGGGTCTGATTGCAAAGACAGAACTTTTTTTTTTAGTAGACCTGTGTAATTTTTCTTACTATTATAGAAGAGCAGTTTGACTGCTTCGCCACACGTCATAAGGCGTAAGCGACGTTCGTTTGCTCGTTTGAACTCTGTACTCATTAAAACTCCGCAAAACCTTCGTTTTGCTACGCTCTGACTCAGTTACTACTGAAAACGGTAATAAAAAGCTTTGAAATGAAAGTTGTAGACACCATCTGAGAACCAGACGGCACACAAAATATTGAAGGATTAGAGTCTATATTCTGCTGCATGTATTTAGTAATCCATATTTTAAGAAATTCTGGAAATAATGCCCGTCTAGATAGGAGACATCATTAGTTTCATGGTACCTTGTATGTTTCTTCGTTTGAAACAGAATACAGTGTCTTCATAAAGTAACACTCTTCGCCTTAACTTTTGATGAGTTGAGTTAGCAATTCGAACAAAATCTAGACTAACCAAAGCCTTTTCGAAGGTAAACTAATTTTCTAAAATTTGCACAAAAGTCACAGGCGCTAACAAATTAAATTTTTAAATAGAAGGATAGGCCATGTATAGCATTTGAAAGGCCATCAATGTAATTACACGCTGGTAAAAAATCAACTGAAAATTCTTTTATCCTTTTTCAAGTTATGGGGTTAAAGCGAATTTATTGATGCAATGAAAATGCTTTTACTAGCGTGTATGAAAACTGTTTTTACTCTTGTTACCTATCACTGACACGTTTTCGCCATCAGTTTTTTATCAGTCCCAAAATAATGCCCACGAAGCTGTTAATTTATTTAATACAAGATATTAAGTAATTCATTGGACTGGAATACCTTAGAAAATTAAAAAATTGAGGCAAGTGGAAGTGTTGGTTACTGGAAAATAAGTAAATTATAATCAAATTACAGTTAAGCAAATTATCAATTTCCAACAAAGTGTTAGTACATGAACTTTCTGAAGATGTCCCATATCGCTTTATTTGTGGGGTTGCTGTTTATGGTACTCCCCTGTTTGGACGTTTATGGGTTCCCAGTTTGTGATTATGTTGTTTAAAAGATTTGATTGCTCGTTGGCGTCCTCTCAGACCTTCGAAAGTCAGTTTATCTTTATAAAAAGCTTTTTTTATCTTTATAAAAAAGCTTTGCTTACTCAAGTTTCACCTCAATTTCGATCGAATTCCCTAAGTCAACTCGTTCAAATGTTAAAGGGGAGTTACTTTATTGAGATACTGTATTGAATATGACTTATATATGTATGATTGGACTTAAAGGGCAAGAACGTTTGTATCACTGTGTATGAAACGACGGTAGAAAACCAAAATAAGCTAGGAAATATTATAATTTAGTGGGCATTTTAAGAGTACGTAGCAATGTTGCCCTATGACATCGTAAATCTATTGTCGAAGGATTTTTTAATGATGTTCTGCTGGCAACATTTTTACATTCCGTACGATGAAATATGGCAGAGTGTTTTTAACCACTTACCTAAGCAGGCTGTTTACTGGCCTACCCCCTAAGATAAAAAGCCTGACAAACGGCAAAACTGCACGTCTTTACTTATTATTTTTACTGCATATTGGCACCGATTATGCCGTAAATCAGTTCCGAACGACAGAATAGAGCGAGTCTAAATTAAAAGTTTTGAATTAAGTTTTGCGAGAGAGAGAGACAGAAAAGAGTGTGTCCCCAAATAAAATCGTACAGCGACGCAATTTATACTTGCCGGCCTTAATTTCCAGCCAACTGTCAACGAGACGTGTTATATTGAAAGTTATTCTCTAATCTGGCTGTCGCACGTATTATATTGAGAGGTAATATACCTACACACACACAGAGCAGACATCCTGTTGCTTATTGGAATTCCGGATTCAGTTTCCTTATTTCGAGATGGCGGGTTGTTTCCGCGCGAAAGGATCTATAAATCTGGCCGGGATCGTTGCCGAAATAATTCAGCTTCGTGTGCGGAGCCAGCGGCGCGTTTCGAGGAATTTACACTTATGTACGTCTTATTCGTGTAATTCCGTATATGCCGGAGAGAGTGCGGTTAATGGGAATTATTTACCACTTGTTTGCTGCACTTTGGCGTAGTGTAGCAGACGCTAAAAAATATCTCACTGTTCTAGAATAAGGAGGCTATTTATATGTGTCGTTCACATTCACGTCGTTTATAGTTTCTTCTTGTGAGCAACAAAAATATTCACATACATACATATGTATACACAGAACAGATTAATTCCTTTCAATTTGTTCAACATTCTATCGGAACATCTACAGGACGAATTCTGCAGAGGATAGTTGATAAAAAATGAGCCGATTGGACGTTGAGGTTGTCCAACATCAAAAGAATGGATGTTGAGTGCTTGTGTTATAGACATAAATATAAATAGGTTAACATGTAAAGTACTAATATACCTATACACATTTAACTTCTGTCTGTCTGGAATCTAGAGTGTGAAATATAAAATAATTACGTACAAAAAGTACCCGGAACTTTGGATTTAAATGAAGCGCTTAAAAGGAATCGGTAAAATGTTTTTTCTTCAGGTTGGCAGCCCCTTGCTTAATTACCAAGCCTGTTTAGAGCGCGATCTGTCACTCAGTGTGTTTACAGCAGCTGTTAGTAATAGAACCTCAAGTGTGCTCGGCGAATTGTACACTGGAAAAAAATAGTGGAACAACTCGTTTGTTTAAAATGTTGTGCCGCAAACGAAATTTCGTGTGCCGTTTCATTGAAAATGTTAAATAAGGTGATTCGTGTATGTCCAAAACACATGCTTACGAGTGGTATAAGGAGTTGTGCTGGCCGTGAAATCGTCGAAGATTTACCTCGCTCCGGTCAGCGATCGATCTCTATGACAGCCGATAACATCGACGAAATCAAAACATTAGTGCTTGGAAAATCTCCACATGAGTGTTAGGGAGTTAACTCAAGAGTGTGACATATCGACAATATCAGCTCATGGTATTTTGAGTGATATTTTGGGCATGAAATGCGTCTCTGCGAGCCTGGTTCCAAAGGAGCTGAGTATTCTTCAAAAAGAGCATCGGAAGCAGGTTGCTCTTGACATGGTTTCCAGAGGCGATAGTGAACCAAACTTCATGAAACGCATCATAGCTGGAGACGAAATATGGGTCTACGAGTACGACATGCAAACAAATCGTCAATCATCGGAATGGCGCTATGATGATGAGCCGACGCCGAAAAAACCGCGCCAAAGTCGGTCGAAAGTGAAGGTGATGCTGATGGTTTTTTTTTTGACTATCGAGGCGTGGTACATTCCGAATTCCTTCCGAAAGGACAGACGGTTAATAAGGAGTATTATCTTGGCATTTTGAGGCATTTGCGCGAAAGTATCCGTCGGAAAAGCAAAATTCTTGGATTTTGCACGACGACAACACGTCATCTCACCGAGCTACGATTGTGACCGAATATAAAGCCAAAAACTCAATAAATATGATCTATCAACCACCGTATTCACTGGATATGGCTCCGTGTGATTTTTTAATTCCAAAACTAAAATTGTCACTACGGGGTCACCACTTTAAAACGATAGAGGCCATCAGACAACATTCGCTGAAGGAGCTGAAGGCGATACCTTCGGCGGCCTATGAGCAGTGTATGGAGGATTGGGTTAAACGTTCGCATAATTATATTGCACTCGATGGAACCTACTTTGAAGGGGACAAAATAATTTTAATGAATAAATAACAATTTATGTGCTTTTTTTACAATTCCCAGGTACTTTTTGTACGTAGTATATTAAACATATTTTATGTTCCAGTTCTATTAACTTGTCTCTTGAAAATCTATCGTACGAACGCCTCTAAATATTTGTGCTGATATTACAACAGACATAATAACATAGCGTGTATAAATCAGTTTGTATACGATTTCGTATTTTGCTGGAAACAGAGAATTTACGCAATTTCTTTACTTAAGTAAACAGACAAACAAAGAGTGATGTCTGTTCATGCATTTATGCGACAAGAAAATATTGAAATAAAGGACTCCAACGCGATCTTTCAAAATACTTACGCGCAAAGTGCAAACATGCCCTAAGGACAGTTGTGGTTAAAGAGATTCGGTCGTGGAAAACCACGTCCACTCTGTCTGGATCGACTGTGTAAATAAAAGAAAGATACAGAAAACAATAAAGCGACACCTCGAAAGATAAAGGCCAGAAGTAGAGCGCGGTAACCAAATGTCCCGGATAAATTTTCCCGCCGGTGTATATATATCCTTAATACACTGGGTAAACAAAATTATATCAATGGGAGGCCGTATCTTCCGAGCACGACAAACAACAGCGAAACTGAAAGCCACCCGATACCCAATAAAGTTAAAATTTACGATTGGGGGCCGGTGTACAGCCGGGCGTTCATTGGATTTTCCCATTGGGCGAGGCGATAGAGGAAAATTTACCGCTACCGTCGCCGCCGCCGGTCCCTAGCCCCACGGGGGCCGGCGCGATCAAAGAATACGCGCTTATTTTTTTCGTTCTCTCAATTTGCTGACTTTGAAAGCTTACACCTCTGTGTGTACGTACTGCCTGAGCGGGCGGGCTCCAACTAGTAAGCGTAGAGTACAGGGCCGTAATAAGCTCTGATTTTTAGGGGAGGATGAAAAATAAACATGGGGGAGTTTTTTTTTTTATCATATCTAGTGTAGAAAAGCTAAAATAGACACAGGAAGCTCTAATTTTCTTTAATGTTCCAAACAAAGTATCGTTTTTCTAATAAGCCATTATTGTAATGAAAAATTCAGAACTATTTTTAATAAAGCAAAATGTAGACTTACAAAATATACAGAATATGTATTTAGGAACTTGTATCTTAGAAAAGGTAATCATTTCTATTTAAAGTTTAAATGATTGATGGTTCATCATGTCAACGAATAGCTTAAAGCAATATTGCCCGTTACAACGTCAATATAAAGACTGTTTGTTAGAAATAGAGACAAATTTACTAGAAGGGCTCAGAAAAGCTCTAGGGCGGGCTGAGTCTCCCCGACTACGGGCCTGGCGGAGTATCGAATTTGCATACGCTTTTGTTTTATCCGCAACGTTGGACTGCCTTGTAACATGAAACCGACGAAGATTTTTTGAAACGCTATTGATGTCTGATTGCGTGTGGTATGTGTCACATAGGAACGTCGAGTTTAAGGGGAGAGAAAACGTCATATACTCCAGGAAATATAACTAAAATAAGGGCCAGTTTCTGACAAAATTGATATTCGAAAACCGACTACAGGACATTGTTAATTACGATAAAATAAATAAACAAAACGTTTATGAATTGGACAAAAAAAAATTTGGAAATATTTTTCTAGACAATGTTTTTTTGCTAAATTAATGATTTTTCTTCGTTTTTCGCTCGTAGAACCAAAGCTATTGAAGTTAACCCGATACATCCAATGGGATGATGGATTAACCCGATACATCCAAGTTGTAGAGAACTGAAAAACCTTTAAAACGAGCTGTGAATCGACTCAATCGATGCATTTTTTCGCTGAGAAAAGTCGAAAATACCGCGAAAAAAAAACTGTTTTTTTTTTTAAAAATTCATAATTTGCGCAATTTTGCTTTTTGGAAAAAAATATTTCGGGAAGATATATCTAATATTATGTAGAATAAGTACGCGGAAGCTGGATTCTGTGGGATGAATAGCACAGGCTCACAAAAAAATGTCTGGTTCTGGGATGGAGACTAACTTTTTCTTATGTATTTTGTGCCGCTGAATCCGAATTCATCATAAAAAATAGGGGTTCCGCAGCTAATTTTGAAGATAACCTCAAAAAACTGTCGAAAACGACGAGTTTCGGTTTGTGCAATGGTGCAGCGGGAGCGCAGCGCAGCGCTCTAACTTATACCCTTCTGGAATCTGGAATTTGGAGCTTATGGATTGTGTCTCAAAGAGTCACAGAAACAATGCCCCATAGGGCACCTTGTGCGTCGGGCAGGAAACCACACTGAGTTATTACTCCAACCACTTAAGGAGTACTGTCATCCAAAGGGGGGCTTCCTTACTATGTTCAAGTCCAACGCTTAACAATCACAAAGTACCCTCTACAAAAGTGACTGCCCTTATATAAGTGCTTGCGTAGCTGACAGTGTCCTATTAGAATTACTGCTACAAGCCGTAAATTTTTTTCCCTTGTTATAGCTACGTTATGTTTTTGTAACGTCCTCGTTAGGATATTGCATTGAATTTTTCGTGAGTGTTTCTTTTGACTTTTTGTATTATTGCATTGCACCTTTTACTCAAGTCACATATGTACTGTTAGAGTTGATTGCATCCACTAGTAGTTGATGACTGATGGCATTCCCATACTGATCTCGACACTATCTTGTGGCACTGCGTTTTTGAGTCAGTACTGCTTATTTACTGCCTGTGTAGTGTCTATTGATTTATCTACATTGTTTTTACAGGTAACTTCTTCAAAAATACATCACAAAAAATAGGAACAAAACGTGAAGGATTGGAAAGTGGAATTTCTTCAGAATTAAAGAATGTCAAGAAAGTACTGTTTCTTGAATGGTTCTTCAGAAGCTCTTGCCTGAAGAAGAATATTGGAGATGATCCGATGAACCACATGACGAAAAAGGAAGGATGATCACAGAAAAAAAACCTTCCCCACCCCCCCCTATCCTAGCAGCCAACCAAAAATAAAAAAAAAAATTTTTCCCACCGAAGCCACCCCAACAAAAACGCGAACCCAAAAAAACAAAAAGTGAAAGTGTGTCCCCCCCTTTTCCCCCCCCTCCCCCCCCCCCCCCCCCCCTTTCCCCCCCCACCCCCCCCCCCCCCCCCCCTTCCCCCCCCCTCTCCCCCCCCCACACCCCCCCCCCCCCTTCCCCCCCCCCCCCCCCCCTCTCTTCCCCCCCCCCCCCCCCCCCCCCCCCCCCCCCCCCCCCCCCCCCCCCCCCCCCCCCCCCCCCCCCCCCCCCCCC
The DNA here is from genome assembly GCA_029963805.1 of Aromia moschata. Lineage (NCBI taxonomy): Eukaryota > Metazoa > Arthropoda > Insecta > Coleoptera > Cerambycidae > Aromia > Aromia moschata. The sequence continues at coordinate 1,352,268 of JAPWTK010000082.1, forward strand.
CCCAGGAGAAAAAAATAAAAAAAATGTTTAACAATATATTGTAATATATTTACAGTATCCAGTTATTACAGTATCCAGTTAATGTTCATCTAACGCTAGCGTATATTGACAACAAATGACGATTTAATGGTCAAGTTGATAAGGTGTATAATTAATCGAGCCCGAATCGATCATCCACAAATATGACAACTAATTTGGGACGAAGGGCGTATTTAATACTTGTATTTGAATAAGAAGGAACTAAATTATATGTCGTTTCTGTTGTATGTAGGCACATACAGGGTGGGGCATTTAAGTTGACAAATGCGAATAACTTCGAAATGAATCGTTCGACAAAAAAATGTTTCAAACAAAAGTGCCACCGTTTTGAAGGCAGGATCTAACACTTAGAATGTTATTATATTTGGTAGAGGTTTTCAAGGTCATTTGAAGGTCAACTTTGATATTTTAAATAGGAACCCCTATTTTTTTTGTATAGATTTGTATCCTACGCTTAAAAATAAGTAATGTTTGATTGAAGAAGTTTTGTGTTTAACTTCAAACAAAAATTTGGTCCTATTCTTTTAACTGTTACACGTCTTAAAATAAATATTTAAAGTAAAAATTAAGTTTGCGGAAGCTATGTGAGAAATGTATTTTTTATTAAGCAAAACCCCTTTTAATGATAAAAATGGCGACCGAAAGCCGTGTTGAAAAATAAAAGTAAATGGGAATGTAGTCAAGTAACACCTTATTTTGCAAGTCTCTTTATGCTGAATAGTACTAAAGTGGCAGAAATTCGATCAAGAGATAATTATCTTTAGAGGTGTAGATTAATGAATGAATATTATAGACTGACTAAAATAATGTTATCGATTCCAAAAATAGCCCCATTAGGATAGTAGGTAACATGGATTAAATAAGAATATTAGAGGGCAATAAAAGTATTGTAACTGTAATATTCCCATTAATAAGAATAAGACGTATAAGAATAACAATAATACTAATAATCTAATATCTCTAAATCTAAATAGCTAATAACTCTAAAACGTCTAGCACAAAGTTAAATACGTTTTAACAAAATTATACGTTTTAAAATCACGGTTTAACAATTAACGTAACAGGATTATTTCAGTAACAATTAACATTACTTCAACCAGTGTCCTCTTTAACGTTCGTTAAAAAAAGTTAAAGTGCAATGGTTAAGGGGGAAACAAATTGTTGTTTGAAGTCAAACACAAAACTTCTTCAAACAAACATTACTTATTTTTAAGCGTAGAACACAAATCTATACAAAAAAATAGGAGTTCCTATTTAGAAAATCAAAGTTGACCTTCAAATGACCTTGAAATACTCTACCAAATATAACAACATTCTAAGTGTTTGATCCCGCCTTCAAAACGGCGGCACTTTTGTTTGAAACATTTATTTGTCAAACGATTCATTTCGAAGTTATTCGCACTTGTCAACTTAAATGCCCTACCCTGTATAACGTTTGGCAATGTGTCTATTGCGACGTGGGTCATCTCTCTCGGAATTACCCTACGTTTAAAATACTTTACTTCTCTCTAAATGTAACAAATTCTGTAAAGGATATTAATTTCTGTATGACTACCTAAGTAACGCTAAACTATTTTTTACTTTCTCCATATCATTAGACCAACGCATACGTTACAAGTGCAAATCAAAAAATTAATAATAGGACAGTTACCTTGTCTATGCTGAAGAGCCCCCCGGCCATGGTCGGGCTCCACACCGCCTCCGCGGGGTTCTTGTGCCTCTTCTTCTCGTGCTCGGGCACCGAGTGCCAGTTGAACTGCAGGTTCCAGTCGAAGCCGCCGACGTTGACGCCGCCGCTGTCGTGATAGTGGTACTCGAGCGTGGTGTCGTCTATCACGTCGATGACGGGGCACACCACGGTGGTGGGGTCGCGCGCTATCCTGTCGAGGAGCGGCTCCAGCCACCCGGTGGTGCACTCGCAGTGCGAATCGAGGTAGGTGAGGACTTGGCCCTTCGCGTGAGCAGCACCTGAAGCGAAGGCACTGGATTATGCCGGGGTCAAACGATGCGAGTGCATATTTAATCCAGGCAATATAGCAGAAAAGTGCTCACTTTTTAAAAAGAGTCCTGAATAAGGTTTCTCGGCGCGATAATTAAGTAAAAAATAGGAGAAATGGATTGAGTATGTTTTGGATAAAATCGTTATGTAGGAACCTTAGTAAAAAAAATCGATAAAAGTGCCGAAAACAGTTTTTTTTTTTGCGAATTAAGGAACGAAAAAATAACTTTTTTCGTAAAAAAATAGCACGTTGTAGCGCTTGAAAAAACGAAAAAAAATGAGTTTTTGGTGATCAAGGTTTCCCCACCACGCGTCCACTTCCCCTTCGAGGCAACGCGACGCTTGATTTTCCAACGCGTTTTTCAGCCGATTGAATGAATCTCTCCCACAAGTCACGATAATGGATTTGTAGGAAATTTAATGACGAGTAATTTAAGCCCAGGAAAAAATGCTCTGCGACCATTTTTCGGCTTGTTCAAGCCGTTTTTCGAAAAGACCTTTTTTTAGTTTTTTTCGATTTATGCAAAAAGTTCTTATTATTTTTGCATGAAATTTTTACTGCAAATGGGCAGGACCAAAAGCTACAATTTAAGCCGACAAGTTACAAGCAGAAGTTTCTGCGACCATTAGACCCATTGTAATTCGATTTCAAAAAAAGGGCATTTTTCATCGGTTTTTATTTTTTTTGTGCAAAAACTTCTGAACCGATTTTGATCACCAAAAAACTCTTTTTTTTTTTTCTAGCGCTACGACGTGCTATTTTTTTGTTTTACGAAAAAAAGTTATTTTTCGTCCTTTAATCCGCAAAAAACCGGTTTTCGGCATTTTTATCGATGTTTTTACTAAGGTTCCTACATACCGATTTTATCCAAAACATACACAATCCATTTCTACTATTTTTTACTTAATTATCGCGCCGAGAAACCTTTTTCAGGACTCTTTTCAAAAAATAAACTATCTAATTATAAAAGTCATTGTACTCCAGGCAAAAAGGGGTTTTAGCAAAAAAAAAATGCCAACCAGGATTTTTCAACGGGAATGCGTACCTTTCAATATGTGGAACTATTGTACCTAGATTCCAACAGCTGAAAATTAGTGCGTCAATGTTTAATTAACAAGTGAAGTTAGGAAAAATGAGTCTTTGACATATAAATTTAACCTTGGATTTTATAAATATACGTCCGTGGAAGAAGTTGTAGGCATTAAAAATATCTACAAAATGAGGCCAACCGCATGAAAATCGAATAATTAGTTTTTTTAACAAAATGCAAAAAACTGCTAAAAAACGCTATTTTTTAATTATTTTTTAACATTAACAATAATGAACGTAGACGTAGTAAACTTTGATAGATTATAGGTTTTGCCGTGTAGGTACAATAAGTGTTTTTTTTCGAAACGTTTGTTTGCATAATTGTTGCGAAAAAGCATTTGTTTATAAAAAAAGGCATTTTGTTGAACATTAATTTCTACAGCTAAGGGATGTCGTAGCGTAACGGGGTTGGGCTTATTTTCTTCCTAAAGAGTTATACTTTCAATCTCTCATTTATAGTATATCGATTTTTGCAACATGGACGTCGCAAAATACAAATAACAATAATTGGGCAAAAATACGTGCGAAAGACAGGAAAGTTAAAAGAAGCGTATTTTATGGACAGAAATGTTTTTTTTTTTTGCAAAACTAATGCGATATTTCGATTTATCTCATCGAGGTACCCCAAATCGATTGGTGTAGCTAGATGTCGTATTATAACTTTTTCACGTCCACAGGAAGCCGAGATATCAAAGATTTTGCGAGCGCGCGGTTTTGAACGTCCGAGTTCAGTTTTCCGGGCGCCCGCTGGCACTCATGCCCACTGAAACTGAACTCGTACGTTCAAGACCGCACGGTCGCAAAATCATTGACATCTCGGCTTCCTGTGGACGTGCAAAAAGTTATAACCAATCGATTTGGGGTAGCTCTATGAGATAAATCGCATTATTTTTGCGAGAATATAGTATTAGTTTTGTAAAAAAAAACATTTCAGTCCATAAAATACGCCTCTTTTAACTTACCTGTCTTTCGCACGTATTTTTGCCCAATTATTGTTATTTGTATTTTGCGACGTCCACGTTGTAAAAATCGATATACTATAAATGAGAGATTGAAAGCATAACTCTTTTGGAAGAAAAGAAGCCCGACAAAGTGCCTTTTTTTATAAACAAATGTTTTTTTCGCAACAATTATGCGATTATTAAGGAAACGTTTAAAAAAAAAACACTTATTGTACAAGGCAAAACCTATAACCTGTCAAAGTTTACTACGTTTATGTTCATTATTGTTAATGTTAAAAAAATAATAAAAAATAGCGTTTTTCCGTGTTTTTTTGCATTTTTGGTAAAAATTTAATATTCGATTTTCATGCGGTTGGGCTCATTTTGTAGCTATTTTTAATGCCTACAACTTCTTCCACGGACGTATATTTGTAAAATCCAAGGTTAAATTGATATGTCAAAAACTCATTTTTCCTAACTTCACTTGTTAATTAAACATTGACGCACTAATTTTCAGCTGTTGGAATTTAGGTACAATAGTTACAGGTATTGAGAGGTACGCATTCCCGTTGAAAAATCCCGGTTGGCATTTTTTTAAACAGACTTTTTTCGAGCCCTTTTTGTCTGGAGTATTGGTATAGCAGCAATTCGCATGAAATAAACTGCTTGTCAGAATTAGCGTAACACTTTTTAGATTAGCGCCATTTGCGTTCTATTCGAGTTAGAGACTTGTGGTTTTTAATTTTCAATAGCCTATAGGGTTGTTTCTAATGTCCCGAAGTTTCTACGCCGTGACTTAAACGGTTCGCCGTCCACACCCCAAAAAGCAATCCCTCGTCGAAATTTGAATTCCCAAGATTTTGACGCCAATTTCAAAGACATATAGGATTGACTAAGAAATGCGCTGTCGGGTAAAAACTAAATTCCTCACACATAAAGACCTCCTCAATAAGTTCTGTGTATTTGGTCGCTGTCTCATCTCTTTAACCCAATTTCAGACCCCCCTAAGCCACCCCTTTGCATTTACGCAGGGTTTTGCGTGGTTTAACCTCTGTTGGACTAGGCCTCCACTAATTTTACGAGCGAGAGCATGTCTGGGTGGCCTACCTCGCAGGCGCTAACCCAGTCGAGGCTTCATGAGCCCAAGTCACAGTGAACACTTGCCGCACGTACCAAGCATCTCTTGCGAATTTCGCGGTTGTCGATTCACATAAGTGCAAAGGAAGGTTCCGTCTACCCAATGAGCCTTCTTTCAGGAATTTTTACCCACTCAAAAAGTTTCTTGGAGGTAGTCAAAAAAAGAGGACGATATGACACAAAAGAAGATTTGAAGTTGACTAACGATTCGAGGTGGGCCCAAAAGGGTTCAAGCATCCTCAGGAAGGCTTTCAGAGTCACCACACGGATCAAGACTCTGTTTACAACCCCTCATCACGGCAAATTTTCAGGGGAGTGGGTTGGAGATGGAATATCACATTTGGCGCTCAATCGGCCACTTAGAGTGGGTTCCGTTAAGTTCAAGAGCCTGCCAATAATGCCATGACATGAATTCGAAACAAATAGACATCCCACGCAGCCATCTACAGGGGCGGAACCAGAGGGGGTGAGTGGAGGGTGGGAGTAGGTGTGGCTTGGAGCGGTGCTTGGGTTGTTAAAGGGTGAAAACCGAGTTGTGGCACCCAACACCAATTTATTAGTCAGCATTAAGATCAATGGATTCGTCCAACAGAGGTCAAACCACGTAAAACCCTGCGTAGATGCAAAGGGCGGCTTAGGGAGTCTGGAAATGGTTTGAAGAAAGAGTTTTTACCAGACAGGGTCCTTATTAGTCCATCCTGTATGTCTATGAAATTGTCGTCAAAATCTTGCGAATTCAAATTTCGACATGGGGTTGCTTTTTGGGGTGTGGACGGTGAATCGTTTAAGTCACAACGTAGCGCCTTCGAGGCATTCAAACCAACTCTATAGGCTAATGAAAATTAATAAATCTATTCAGGTTATATTTGTTAGGATAGTCTATGTATAGTGTTATATGTTGTATAATATTACAGAAACCTAATAAGAAAGAAGAACATTCCCGTTGAAGCCATAGAAATACAGCAAACAGTGGCGGATTTACAAATTTGCAGCCAGTAGGCTATTCAATTTTTGCCGCCCCTACTGACCTCTGAAATTCGATACCCTAGTTCACAATTATATTAACCCTTTAATGCCCAAGTGCACTGTCAAGAGACATAAACTTAGAGACTCATATTACTGATAGAAAAAATAAAGAAAAAACAACTAAAACCATGTATTCCTATGTTTTCGAGGTCGCTCTTCTGAATAGAATCGTTAAAATTGCAAAAAAAAATATGTAACCTTCAATTTTTAACAAAAACTATTAAAAAAATGCGTTTTTTTCAAGATCCTTTTTTTAAATCGCAATTTCAGCTATGTTATCGTCCTTTATACCACTCAAAAACAAATAGAAACGTGCATTCGAGACGTGTACTTGAAGGAAACGCAATGAGCACAATTTAATTTTCTCATTTTTGAGGTTTGAGAATAACTAGACATGGCAAAATTTAAAGGGTGATATATCTCGTTTTTTACCAGTTGCGGGATCATTGACGCAAAAGAAGAATTTTGAAAAATTATTAGTACCTCCTTTGGGGATTTTTGGGGTCGGTGATTACGATCCTGATGTCAGAATTTCAAAATTCAAGATGGCGGATCCAATATGGTCGCCATCCCGAATCAAATTTAAAATTTTTCGATTATTTTGCCTTAAAATTTGTAAACTTGGAGTGTTCGGGGTCGCTAATCACGATCCCGATGTCAGAATTTCAAAATTCGGGATTTCGAAATTTGCTTCAAAATGGTCACTGAATTTTTGAAATTCTGAAATCGGGATCGTGATTAGCGACCCCGAAAACACCCAGTTTACAAAGTTTGAGGCAAAATAATCGAAAAATTTGAAATTTGATTCGGTTTGGTGTCCATATTGGATCCGCCATCTTGAATTTTGAAATTCTGCCATCAGGATCGTGATCAGCGACCCCAAAAACCTCTAAAGCACTAACAATTTTTCAAAATTCTTCTTTTGTGTCAATGATCCCGCAACTGGTAAAAAACGGTAGATATAAAATTAAAATAGCCAATAAACCAATTTTTATGTTATGTTATGTATGGTAAAAAACGAGAAATATCACCCTTTGAATTTTGCCGTATCCAGTTATTCTAACCTCAAAAATGATAAAATTAAATAGTTCTCATTGAGTTTCCTTCAAGTACACGTCTCGAGTGCACGTTTCTATTTGTTTTCGAGTGGTATAAAGGACGATAACATAACTGAAATTGCGATTTAAAAAAAGGGTCTTAGTTTTTGTTAAAAATTGAAGGTTACATCAATTTAACGATTCCATTCGAAAAAGCTACCTCGAAAACATATTAATACATGGTTTTAGTTATGTTTCCTTTATTTTTCCTATCAGTAATATGAGCCTCTAAGTTCATGTCTCTTGACAGTGCACTTGAGCGTTAAAGGGTTAATTACATGTATTCTGTCAATGAAATTGCAACTTTATGATTTGTGCTCTATCGTCTTCATTACATCAGCTTTCGGATTGAACTATTTTAAAAAATCATGATCACAAAAGTATATTTCACAGAGCGTGTAGTAATTTTTCATATATTATTAGAGTGTTTAGTATACTGTACAGTACTAAAATAGTGAAATTTTTGTTAAATTTTCGGTACTTGTCTTCTCTATGTATATAATAATGTTTTTTTTTTATTTCTGTAAGACAAACATTTTTGGGCCAAATTTGCCGCCCTAGGCTCCAGCCTATTCAGCCTGCTGGTAAATCCACTGACAGCAAACATAAAAGTATAATATTATTTACTTAGAAATACAGTAAACATAAAAGATAATATTATCTGCAAACAGTTTTCAAGTTTATAGTCTATACATATAACCACAGTATTGGATACAAAGTTTATTCAAGGCCTCCAACACTGTAAAAGACGTTTGTAGGGGGGAATATAAGATTTTTAATATAAGGTAATTATTAAGAACAGATCTTGAAATACCTGCTCAGAGAGCAACATGGTTATGAATGCTTATTTCAGTATCTATAAAAAAAAAAAAATAACACCGTTGATTAATTATTTATTATTGTTTTATCGATAGAGTCCTGAGGATTTAACGATACTCGTTGGATTTCAATAAAATGTGATAACATACATAATACATAATACGTAGTGGATGATTACGATACAATAATCAAATTAATCTACTGAACTGATACATTTTGTCGGTATCAGATTTGCTTCTGTGGTTGTTTTTGGAGGTATTTACGATTTTATAATCTTACGATGAACTTTAATCTGGAGGTACTTGAAAAAAATATAAGATTTTATAGAACTGGTAGCTTAATGATTTTAGCATTCTGTGATTAACGAATGACGCTGTTAATGACTAAAAAAAAATGTATGGAATTTTTAGAGAAATAAAATAATTTTCCGTCGCACGGTGTTGCAATTAATATAGTTATGTGGGGTCTCCACCAATATTAAAAAAAATACAGGGTGATCAAAAAAAATCAGAAAAAGTTTCCACTCGGATTATTTTGGAAACCAGTGGTTTATTATAGAAACGTTGAAACAGGTCGATTTTGGTTGCTAGGGGTACAGATTTTTTTATAATTTTTCTTTATTCGCTCAAGGTCTATAGAAGGGGTAGTAACCCACGAAAAAATCTTAAATGGTAACAGTGATCAAATGAAATGAATGATTTCTTCATTCTCTTTTCAGAGATGTTTTATTTTTTAAATTTTACATTTGTTTATTCGATTATTCGTAGATGTTTAGGTTTTTTATAATCAAATCCTTAAAACGCATTGAAATACAAATGTATGAACCTTGCGCGAGTACTATTACCTGTGAAATTGTAAAAAATATGTATTCCCCCTAGCAACCAAAATCGACGTATTTCCACGACAAATTACTGGTTTCCAATATAACTCAGGCGGAAACTTTTCATTGAACCACTCTGTATATATCTCTGATATAAACATCCACAAGTTGGTGTCACGATATGAAAAGTGCGTTGCTGTCCCGAATATGGAAATCAAGTGACTATAAACTATTTCTTGCCTATCTTGTTCTTATGTGTTTTATTTGGTTTGTAATAAAATACTGGACCTTGCCTTAAAAATATGTCTCGTATACCTGTATTCTGGTATACAAGCTGTAAAGGGCAGTTATAGTAATTAAATAATTACTATAACTGCCCTACCCTGCTGAAATCAATTAAAAAAGGAAATTCCACTCACCTAGCAGTCTAGCTCTAATTAGTCCTTCCCGTTTGCCCGCCCGGATAATTTTAACCTTGGGCTCGTTCGTCCAGTACTCCTCCAGCTGCTGCTTGGTGTGCTCCATGTCGGAGAAGTCGTCCACTAGGATGACCTCCTCGATGAGGTGCGGCGGAGACCTGTCGAGCACGGAATGGACCGTCCTCAAGAGCACCGACCACGCCTCGTTGTGGAAGCAGATGATGACCGAGGTGGACGGTAGATTTTCCAAGAAGCGGCCAGGCTCCTTGCACCTGCAAAGATACAAGAGTCGCTAAAATATTTTTTTGTGCGGGTCAAGTTTTCAGCGAGTAATTTGATTTAATATATTGCAGAAAGAATTGTCTACATACAACTTTATACAATTATCCATTAATTTTTTAATTGATTTACTTAATAACCTGTGACTACACAACGTTAAGTTGGTTTTGAGACAAAATTCCCAAAACTTGTACAGAATTTTGAAAAAAATCAGGTTTTTCGCAATTTGGGTAATATGGCAAAACTTTCAAATGTGGTTAGTAATTTAGTATTTATTTAATGATAACCCATATACAGGGTGATTCGTAATTGGTGACCAAAAATGAGATCTTATGTTCCTTGGTCAATTTTAAGGAAGGAGATACAAGGTATCAGTGGCTTAATTTATCTAAATAAAAGTAGTAGGTACGTCACTGCTTTGTTATAACAATCACAAATTTTGGAATGCATATTTCAGCTTGTTACAATTGAATACTCTTTTCTGTTTTTCTAAAAGAGTCTTGTTTTCCAGTAAAACCAACTGAAAACTGAAAATATATTTATTTAAATGGCATTACAAACATTTTTTTTAATTACCTTCAATCATCAATTATTGAAAATAGTACATATGTACATACATAATCAGTATTTTTGAACACTTATCCAAATAAAATAATTTTCTTAATTAATAAAGGATTGATTGACTCGCCGAAATTATATAGATTGGTTTTGGCGGTTTGTCACTTTTAAATAATATTTTTTTTCATCACTGGAATCTTATTTTGACACTTTCTTTACTCTTACTCATTTTCAATAAACCTTGATGATGATTTTTAAGCGTAATGTGATTTTTTTAAAGGGGAATCTGAATAATTTAAAGTGGCAAGTAATAAAAATTATTAGAATAGGCTACGAATCTATCTTTCAAATATGACAATCAAGTGAATACTTTCATTTCAACTTTCTAATAGTTTTAAAATGTCTGGTGCATGTTTAGCGAGCGTTTAATCTTTAACAAGGTGATATGCTCCCAGTGTATCTATAGTATATCTCCTTGGGGGTACAACTTGGTGTAGAATTAGGTTGCGTCAAATCATCATATTTTGAGGTGATCAACACACGCTTGTTCTGTGTTAATTTATTTCTGAAACATCCTGTGTTTTGAAATTTCAGAAAATTATTTAAGAAATCAGGTTTTTAGGCCACCAGACGGTGTTATTTTGGCGTTTGAAAAGTTTTTGGAACACCAGGGGAACAATAACAAGACGCGGGTTGTGTGATTATACTATAGACCAGATGTTGAAAATTATTTAATGCTTACATGTAACAGGATATTCAATTAGAAGTTTATGGACACAAAAAATATAAAATTAACCTCGCCAACGCTTTCTTCACTTAACGACAATAATAGGCGAGCAATTAACCAATTTCTCATTATTTAAGAGAAAATGCTCACACTGAGACTCATCATAATTATTAATAATTCTTTTTTAGTCTCTCTCCGGTTTGCGGCAAATATTAATCTCATTTAAACGCTTCCAGGATGTCAATAACAATCTAAAATTAACCTATGTAATAGGCGCACGCCCGATCAATACACAAAATATGAATTATGGCATTCGAACGGTAGGTAAACACGTGAGTTATGCACAGAAATTGCCTCGGTTCAATTTTCTTTCGTTTTACTACCGTATAAATTAATTTAACGAAGATTAATGGTCGGCCGGGTAATTGAATGTTTATTTTTCCTGGTTAGGCTGTGCAGCCCCGCCATTACTGTTATTAACCGGCTCCCCACTTGCAAATAGCATAATACAAACAGCATTACCGCGGTGAACTCATCAGAAAATTCTCAATCAGATTTTGAGGAAAATGTTGATTTATGACATAATGTGTAGCTGAAAAAATAATATAATACTACACGAATTAAAGCAAGGATGCCCCATTAACGAGATGTGAAGTGGTACATTGTTTTTGTTCATTTGAAATGTAGTTAATATCATACAGAAGGCCATAACAACGTCTTTTGAAAGATCTTGCCATTTAAGTAGGGCTCAGGACTCAGGACTCAGAAGTAACCACTGAATGGTGGTCAGGATACTGACCGAACTCAGAAAGAAGGACTCTCTTCAAAAAGGGAAAGAGAACAACACTTGACTATAGTCAACAATAAAACATAACCGAGGGAGTTTAAAAACTTGTCAGAAGATGACAAAGAGAAGCACGGAGTGCATTCTGTAAGGAAATAGGTCTCTCAGAGGTATACAGTCTATGTTAGGTTCTAACAAAAGATCTTGGTATAAGACCAATGACAGAGAATCACGGCACTAAAGCCAGTGATCTCAAGGGAAGCTTACAGTTATTTATGCAGCCACACTTTTTAGGATCTACAGTAGAACGAGAGGTATGGCCTAATGAACATACTGACAAGTAATTCCACCAATCAGGATTAGCATCTTGCTAACTAAACTTCACAACTAGACTTCTCTTCCTTGAAATCACAAGGTTTTGACGGCATTTGACCAGCCCTACTGCAGTGGGATCTGGATGATATATTGTCGCACCTGATTAGAGTGTTTCGAGAGTGTTTTGCATACCGCTACATTCCAAAGTCATGGAGGGAAGTGAAAGTGGTGTTTATTTCTAAAGCAGGTGGGAATGATTATGCTGTTCCTAAAGTTTACACCGATACAAAAAAGCGCTTATTTTATGGAGTTTTGTTTTTAAACAGTTAATTGTTTCAAGTATTACTGTGGTTATGCGAACAACACTAACAAGTGCAATGGAGGTATCTATGGAGGAGAACAGTCTCGCCTGAAATCGGTTCGTATGGACGTTAGCGCAGAATATGGGGAGACAAGACAGCGCTTGTGGAGGGAGTTGGGTGAAACGTCGTGCACACAGCAAAGGTAGTGGAAACTGACAAATTGGTGTGAAGGGTGGAGAGTTTAAGTATTTTTAAACCAGCTCTCAATAGTATAATGAAGTTTGCAGAATGATACAAATAATCAAAGGAATACTTAAGACAAATTTAGAAAAGTGTGGGATGAAACAATCGTCATCGGTTTGCTACGAAATTTATACAAAAACCCCAGCGACGATGTCGCAAAGGCATATTTAGCTATGACAAGGAAAATTTTACACCTTGTAACAGGAATCCTGAATATGGTGTGATCAGGAATACGAGATAGTCGAGCATCTACTTTGGGACTATTTAGCTGTCTCGTCAATGAGAAATTTCATATAAGGAGAGCACTGGTCTTCTATGGACAAAGTGAGGGAGTTCCTCTTGTGTAACAGTACTACCTTTTTCGAAATAATTAGGTGGTTAGATTCATAACTCGGGCGGCTACTTCAGAGAGAATGTAAGCTAATACGCATACATTCTATAAAACTTGGGACATGCTGTACTAAATCACTTAACGAAACTTACATCTCCACGCGAGACCTTTATTACGATTTGGCCCTACGACGGGTTATGAGTCGCAAATACAAGTACTCTATTCCCATTTTAAATTGAAAATAGGTAGAAAAAAGCAAGGTTGTCAGATATATTTTCTAAAATTGCTAAGCTCACTATACAAGTATACTTCATACTTCAGTAAACTACATGTTAGTTCGTGACGTTCTTAGAAAGCTAGTTTGGAAATATTAAAAAAAAATACATAGATATAAATTTATTAGTTAGCATTAAAATAAAGCGTTTAAAATTGCTGGAAAAAAATAATTATAAATTCAAACAATTTTATGTATATTACTATACTTAAGAAAATTTTGAAGAGCCGGCAACGGCGGCTCAGGCGGCTGGCAGCACAGAGTAAACCCACTGGCGGTAACACCGGTCAACGAGATTATTAGACTACTTTGCATTTAATACATTGCTAATACTTCTTCGGTCCACTGTGCCATAAAATTTTTACGACGTCGTTAAAATGATTTACGACTTTAGGCACTCAAGTTGTTTAAGACGCCAGTGACGTGTATTTCAGCTAGGTTTATTAACACAGACAATTATTTGAGATTGTCTGGCTAAATGAGCATTATTTACAGCAAATTATATTACAAATATTAAGAGTTTTGTATGCAGGCTAATTTTAATCTCCTATATTGATTTGAATGAAAAAAATTATTTCACAATTTTCGAATTTATAAAAGATATATGCACGCCCATGGAATCATAAAGTTGCACCGCATTTTTTGTTCCCCAGGCGTATTTATCATTTTCAATTAAAATTAGAAGGACTATACTTTCTGTAACGTTAAGTTCCTATTTCTTTGTGTTTGGTTGTTTAGTTGTTTTAATAAATACGATCTTAAAAAAATGCAGTCCACTTCGGTAGCAAACAGTGCTCAGTGGGGGCATAAGTGTTATCACACTCTGAGTATCACTCTATAATTGTATGTTGGAATTGGTGAACAGTCTCTTAAAGAGATATATGGACAGTTCTAGTGGGTTCCAAATATAATAGATAGCGGTACACATTTTATACAGTTGTACTCTATATAAACAAGTTGTCATCAAATTGGCCGCAACTTAGTGATAACTAGAGTCCGGAAAAGTATGCTGTAAAAATGCTAAATTGATAACGAGTGCGTTATTGTCAATAGTTTCTGTCGCTGTACCCCACGTTAAGAGCAATTCTTTGGCACAATACAACACTATGATAATTAAAGTGTAAATCCGTGTTTTTTAAGCGCATATTTCTTGTCCCCTGTATACCTATGCCACTGTTACAAAAGAGGAATTTTGGTTTAATTTATGCATAATGTTTTGCACATGTAGCCTTTCGTGGAACGTGGTCGACAATATTTATTTTAGACGTTTTTTTTTTTACCAAATATGTATACGATTTTCCATTGCCTACTAGAAATTCATTGCGTAAAACATATTTACAGAAGACATATCAACGTGTCATGGAAAATACGAAAGAAATGCAATAAATTTCTGTGGCTGACAATGAACGAAACAACATATTTTTCTGGTAATAAAGTCGTTAATGTTCTGATATGAATTTTAGGTGTTTCAGATATTTCGCCCCCGATATTGATAGCTAATAAACGGGTTTTGCAAACAACGGCTAAAAGTATACAAATAATAGTTACACGTGCATTCTCCTCTGTAGATGTAAAAAATACTGTAGATGTAAAATGTACTGATGTTAGTGACAACAAACAACTGTTAGTGATACAAATACCTGTGCGAAAATCGTTAAAATAATGTGCGTGGAGTGTCGTCCTCTTTCTATGTGAACTATTTTGAATTTGTACATTTAACTTCAGTAGATGTGGAACGATCATTTTCCTTCTACAACCATATCTACAGGCCAAATCGCTCGCGTTTAAAGAGAATGAATGCAGAAAGACTGATCGCAGCACAACGTACTCTCAGCAATGAGCACAATCGGTGTTTCTGAATGACACAAGCAATATGTAGGTATGTATGTACATTAGTGAGATTCAAAAAAAATTCTCTTTTTTTTTGCAAACAGGCTTAAAAGGTTTTTGTGACAAAATACGCCAGTTAAAATTTCAGCTGTTAATATTAATATTAAGATAGTCCGCATCGCACTTTTTTATTTTCCATAAGAATTGGGAAAATGGGAAAATTTTTGTTTGCACTTCTGATTTTTATTGCTAGCTAATAGTGTATTATATGGAAAATTGTTTAACAAAGTCGAGAATTGAACGCTCTATAAAAAAGGTCTCTTATGATATTTCGCTAAATCTACTGGTTCAAAAGTTATTCGAGGCCAAAGTTGAATTCACCGCAAATTTGGCCGTTTTTAAAGTATTACAACAAATTTAATGGTATTATCGAAAAGATGTAGCCAAAATTTTATGTTAATTTTAAATTTGGTCTTTTAGAAAATGTTAGTTAACAATTTTTCGCTATAAAAAAGAAAAAATCAAACACTAAAAAATTTTTCCAGTTGAAATTACTAAAATTTTTATATTTTTGAAAGAAAATTGCGTTAAGTAAAATATTGCATTTGATTTTCCTCTAATTTTTTCCGTACTCTGAGTACATGTTTTAAAAATTATCATTGTTAACTTTAAATTTCAAAACTAAAGTTGAGCAATTAAACGGTCAAATTTGCGGTGAATTCAACTTTGGCCGCGAATAACTTTTGAACCAGTAGACTTTTTGAACCAGTAGCGAAAAATCATAAAAGATCTTTTTTATAGAGCGTTCAATCTCGACAAAACTATGTTAAAAACGTTTCCATATAATACACTATTAGCTAGCAATAAAAATCAGAAGGTGCAAAAAAAATTCCCATGTTATTCTTATTGAAAATAGAAAAGTGCGATGCGGACCATCTTAATATTAATATTAAGAGCTCAAATTTTAACTGGCGTATTTTTACACCAAAACGTAACTTTTAAGCCTGTTTTCAAAAAAAAAAAAAAAAAACAACTTTTTTTTAATCTTCTTAATAGTCTTTTTGATTTATCACATGTCGTCTTCCGTCAATAACATGATGGGTTACGAGTCCGGCCCTGCGTTATAGCACACTTTCAGAACCCTAGTGATAACTTCCATAGTTGTACTTCACGCCGGGTTCTAGTCACAAATTCTTTCCATGAGTACGCTCTCAGAAAATATTTTATGGGTGAATTTTAAAACCTGATCGAAGTGGCCCCGATTTACACAACCTAAATTCCACCCTTCCCGTCTCGAATCTGTTATCTTTATGCTCGCAGTTTTCCCAGCCGGAGGCCCGAGGTTGTTCGTCAGGTCGTATCGTGCGATTCGGAGGGAAATTTCCCGGCAAACGGCCGCCGCGACGCCTCCGAGGTATGTACTTTGAGGGCGCCCCTTGCGAAGATGTCGCGTGACGCTTTGAGAACGTGCGCGGAACACGGCGTATTTGGGAAAGTAAACCGGGCAGGCACGTCTTCTTCCCCTTCGCGCAACGTTGCCAACTCAAAATGTGTCAAGGTGGTAGGGATGGGCATTCGGGGTTCACTTTGATGAATAGTTCGTACCGAAACAGTTCATCCAACTGAATAGTTCTTTTACAGTTCGAAATGAACTATAGTTCTTTCGTTCCTACATTTCTCTTGTGAAACTATGAAATGTACGTGATGCGTACGAACGCGGTAGTCGACAATCAACGCACAAGGACCGAAATTTCGGCAGCGACAGCTACAAACATCAGTACACACTAGTACCCAGTACATAACAATGATCGATAAAAATCTGTTGTCATTCGTGTCATTAAACACAAAACTATTATTTGTATTTCTACGCATATTTTATATTGTTTATAAATAATACTGAATTGGTTTTAAATTATGTTTATTCTATATTTTTATCATGAATATTTCAGTATGACTAAACAGTGGCGTGTCTGTACTAAACTCAAAATAATAAAAAAGTAATCGAAAATATAATAAGAATATATTCGCAATCTATCGGCGAACGAAATATTTCAAACAGAAAAACAGTTCAAAACGAACTATAACCTGCTAAGAGAGTGAAACAGTTCGTTCAGTTCACTCAAAGTGAATAGTTCGTTCGAACTTTTCGGTCACGAACTACACATCTCTACAAGGTGGGAGATTAGCTTTTAAAAGTTGGTAGTTTCCAACTAATCTTACTATGAAAAGTTGGTAGATTTACTACCTTTATTTTTCAAGTACCTATTTTAGAGATCCTCGAGTAGAATCTGGTATTATGAATTTATTTTTCTATTTATTATATTTATTTATTGTTTTAACTATTTTCATAAAGGAAATAATGATTAAGCAAAATTACAGGTCATCAGTATTCAAAATAAAAATAGAAATGTCAAAAATTGAGGAACGAATCATAGGTCCATCATATCATAATATAATAATTCCTGATTATAAATATTGAAGTAAGTAGTTAATTAGTTAATTTAAGTATACAAGCATACTTTAATTCCAGTGCAGTTTATATGTCTCATATTAGTAATGCAAAAAATGCAAAAAGATCTCGAATTATAAAAATGAGCTTGTTTTAAGTGGCTTGTATAGTTGAATTTAAATATTTTTTTTATTTTTATTTTCCTGTTTTTTTTTTTTTTTTTTTTTTTTTTTTTTTTTTTTTTTTTTTTTTTTTTTTTCTTTTTTTTTTCTGGTTCTCTCCTGTCCCCTCCTCCTCCCGCTCTTCCCCCCCCTCCCTTTTTCGTTGGCTTTCTTTGGGGGTTTTTCTTTTTTTTTTTTTTTTCCTTTTCCCTCCTTTTCGCTTTTTTTTAATTTTTTTTTTTATTTTTTTTTAATTTTTAAATTTCCCCCTTTTTTTAAAAAATTTTCCCTTTTTTTTCCCCCTTTTTTTTTTTTTTTTTTTTCCTTTTTCTTTTTTTTTTTTCTTTTTCTTTCTCTCTCTTTTTTTCTTTTTTTTTTTTTTTTTCCTTTTTTTTTTCTTTCCTTTCCTTTTTCCTTTTTTTCTCCTCCTCCCCCTGTTTATACGAAAATGACGCACTTTTTTAAAAAATTGCCAAGGATAAAAAGTTTAAAATCACTTAAAGAATACGCATTAATAAGGGATATTTTTTCAGAATCTTTTTTGAGCGATTTTTTTAATTTTGCACTTGCAAATTTTTGCAAAATTCAAAAAATCCAGTTCCAGCATATTCTTTGTCAATTTATTTATTTTTATAAATCTATTTATCCTTTATCCAGTCAAAATCGTTCCAGCATATTCTTTGAGTGATTTTAAGAACTTTTTATTCTTGATAATTTTTCGTAAAAATGCAATTTTTTCGAGAAAAACAGCGTTAAAGATCAGGTTAATATCGTATTATGAAAAAGTTCGATATATTCGCACACCTATCGTCTGTTAGCCGCAAATACAATTTACGTTGCCCAACTTATCATCAACGTGGAGGTCGACAAATATAGAAGTTTTCTTTTTTTTTTTTTTTTTTTTTACTTTTTTTTATTGTTTTGTTTTCTATTTTTTTTTTTTTTTTGTCTTTTTTTTTCATTTTTTATAATCGATTACGGTTTTTTTGAATTTTGCAAAAATTGACTGCAAAATTAAAAAAATCGTTCAAAAAATTCTAAAAAAAATTCTAGCGTATTCTTTAAGTGATTTTAAGAACTTTTTTATTTTTGGCAATATTATATTAAAAATGCGTCATTTTCGTATAAACAGGCTTTGAAGTTTTTTGCAAAAATTTTGCAGTTGAGGTACCATTTTGGATGCACAGGGAGAAAAATCGATATTTAGACAATGCATCCTTTAAGTTTAGACATTTATTCCACAGGTTACTGAGGTTCCAGGTCCATCGCAGACCCAAAATCCCTTGAAAATTGATTTAAAAAAATTTTGTCGAAAAAATCGTGTTTTTTTGTAAAAATACTGTTTTTTTGCCTATTTAACAATTTTTTAGACAAATTTAATTGACACCATCGGAAAGGGCAAGTCTTTATCTTTCAAAATATGTCCCCTAAAAAATTTTTCTGTCGCGAATAGGAAAAGTTCTGAGGCACCGAAGAGCGATATGCTTCGAGTGGCATTCTGGGCCGAAATGGGTTAAAGAAATGTTACTATTACTACTAATTATAAGAAATAAGAATTAGGATGAATAAATTAGAGACAAAAACAATTAAAATAATAAATTCAAATATTCGTACAATGAAATTGCTGAATATGGAGGAATAACAGACTTCAGGTGTAAATGTTTTCAGAGTTAAAATATTAGGAAAAAAGAGTATACTTTTCTCATTATTCTATTCTTTAAAGTGATACATATTTTTATTAAATAATTTATTACATTGTTCTTCGGCAGGCTTAGGGTGCTCAGTACTTTTGTTTATAAATCGTTTAGTATGTAGTAGTCCTTGCAGAGTATCAGTAGACAGGTACAATGAAATAAATGTAAAAAGTTACTAAATATCCGTATAATTTATCGCTTACTGGAATCGACAATTGGTAACATCAAACGCCGCCATGATGTAGTAAAGTAAATAAAATATTTTGATAGTTGCACAATAACCTGTAACGCCATCTATTATCCATTAGATTCACTAAATACATCAATGGGATAAAAGTTTGGTACAATAAAAAATATAAACCATTATCATCATTTTTATGGAGATATGATTTAAATTTTCGAAAATTCAAAAAGTAGATAGATTTTTGGTGCAAGGTAGTAGATTTGAGCAAGACACTGAAAGTTGGTAGATCTACCGAAAAGTTGGTAGAGTTGGTAACACTGCCTTCGCGTGAGAGCAACGCCGCAAAGTCGAGGGCGAGTGGCGGTGGAAGGGGTGCAAGGCGACGCGGCGTTGTTTGTTTTGGCGAAAGTTTCGGGAGTAAATACGCGTAGCCCCCGTAACGCACGCCGTGCCATCGCTCGCGCTGATGCCGCGGGACAACGATGCGACGTTTTGCCCTTGGCGCTAAAAAAAATTTCGAGGGGAAATGTTACGGGGTATGTTATGCAAATAGCTCGGATTTAGGGGACTAAAGTGACTACAGGCGTGACTTCAAGCTTGACAAGCACGCATGCATGATCAATCTTCTTCTACAAACTTGCATAATTTCCATTTGCCACGATACTCTTTAGTGTGCTTGAAGATGCGTCAGTTTATTCTCGTTGACTCGGTTTGACTGCATGTATTTTAAAGCGCTGAATATGATCCCGTTGTTAAAATTTGTGCTAGACCCCTTCCATTTCCTATAAAATGAGAATTTGGGTGAAAACATCCTAAAAATGGAAGCATTTGTGTTTTTCAAGAACGTATGACCAGACATTGTCATTTCCGAAGTATGTTTACGCGCTGAATACGATTCCGTTGTCAAAATTTGTGCTAGACCCTTCCATTTCCTATAAAATGAGAATTTAGGATGAAAAACAGACCAAAAAATGGATGATTTGTGGTTTTCAAGAACGTATGACCTGACAGTCAACAAAATTTCCGAAGTATGTATCTTGACGACTATTTCTTCTCTGTAAAATTCCCTATACATTGATATTGTGTCGGAAATATTTGTTGGGTCGTAAGGATTCCGACTTTCTTATCTATGTTGTACTTTCTGAACAAGGCCCGAAGTAGCTGGTTTCAGGAAACCTGTAATAGCAAGTAGATTGGCAAAGCAAGCCGACAACAATAAACATATTTTCAGAAGCAATCGAGCCTTTAAATCTTGTATAATGTGTATAATGTGTAATAAAAAGTACAATTATAACACAGACTACAAAATATACGTAAACCACACTATAGTAGTTTAGTCCGCTGAATTCGAATCTGAAATCAAAATTCCTAGATTAGTTCTTTTGACCATAACGTTAAAAAAATATCTGGACATGAATTTTTGGCATTTTTATTCTAATCAACTAGTTGAGAAGCCAATAAAAAATAGAATGGATCAGACTAGAACCTATCTTAAATTGTTGAATTCGAATATAGAGTTAGAATTCTCAGATTGGTTCTTATTTTGACAACTCAATTGATGGGTTTGTGGGTTCATCATATTATGGAGTTATGGTGTAATGGAAGTATGAATTCTAGAGGTGTTTTTTGAGGTTAGAGTTGAAATACTATTGGAGGACACACTAGCTTGGCTCACAGCACATAGTACTTGTGCTGCTGTGTGTTTTTGAAGTTAAACTCAAAGTGTGAATCAATCTGGGAATTCTGACGTCAGATTAGGATTCAACGGGTCAAAATTTAATGGGTCTAGTCCACGTTCCACAAGTTTTTCTGGTATTTTATAATCGATTTTGTTTAATAATATGTATATTGTACTCTGCATCCCTCTTTGCTTCATCATTATATTGTATTAGGATTTAATAGGCCAAAGACTTTGATATACTCGAATAAAATATTGTAACTTACAGTTGAAAAATATGAATAACTCGAAAAATTAAACATTAAAATAACGTGTGTTCAACATGTTATAACTTCAAAGTAGGCTTTGTCAATTCAAACATACATATATATATATATATATAAATATGTGTGTCTTCGATAGTTCTAAACTATAACAACTGTTATAGTTGTTATAGTTGTTATAGTTAATACGCCTATGAATAATTCCTTAAACTGGTGTTTTACCAACGACAAAAAAACATTTATGGTAGAGTCCTGCTTCATAAACGGACGGAAAGTTGAGAGCTAATGAATGTATTATCTCAAATTACTTTTTTTTGTTTATAACTTCAGGTAAACACAACAAAGTTTTAATTTGTTGACATCGTTTAATTTCTTTTTTAAAAGAGCTTTTATATAATACAATATATAATAATATACAGGGTAGAAGTAGGTAATTAAAGTTTTAGTAGTAAAGTTAAGAAGTAAGTTTAAAGTCGATGTGACGTTATCGACATTCAAGAAACAAGAAAATACAAATTTCATTACGAAAAAAATCAAAATTCATACGAGGTGTGTAAATTAAGTAATGGCACTGGTAACGTAGCGCACGATCTAGAAACACTGCGAAGATGGGATTTGGAAGGGCGGTAGGTTAACATGTAATACACCTTCAGTACAAGTTTGAACTTGTTAGAGTCATTTGTTTGTTCTTTGTATCTATCTAGCCGCGGCGATAGCTCAGTGGGTAAAGCGCCAGGTGAGTAGATGGCGATTACTCCGAGAGATATTATCCGCGCGGGTTCGAATCCCGCCTGTGGCAATTGGCACCTGTCACAGGGTTTGGTTGTGTCCTACGTCTTTTCCATGTGTATTCTCCCTCTGCAGAGTTGTAATGACTCTTAGAGGGAGAATGTCAATTTCTGTGGTGTGATTTATTTATATTATTATTATTATTATTATTTGTAACTGTTTTCGTAAACCGTTTTTTTTAGTGCGTTTTAAAAATGGTGACATAAGTAATTTTGAGCAACGGTCGTACTATCAGGTTTTGCTTTAGACTTGGACACAGCGCAACGGGTACTTTTGCAAAATTTCAACACGCCTACGGAGACAGTGTTTTTTTTAAGAGCCCAGGTTTTTCGGTGGTTTAAGGCATTCTCAGAAGGAAGAGAGTCAATTGAAGATGAATCACGCAGCGGAAGGCCTTCATCTTCAAGAACCGATGAAAATGTCTATAGAATACGGGATCTTGTGCGTTCAGATCGTCGGTTCACGACAAGAATGATCGGGGAAGATTTAAATTTGAATCACACACTGTTCATCGGATTTTGGACTAACGAATTGGGGATGAGAAAAATCTGCGCAAAGATGGTTCCAAAAAACCTTCAGGTTTCAAAAAAGGACATTAGGAGAAAAAGGCGTCTCGACTTTTTGGAATTGATTGAAAATGATCCCCATTCTATAGAACGTGTCATTACTGGTGGTGAGACTTGGGTGTTTGAGTACGACCCGGAAATCAATCGCCAAAGCATGGAATAGCATATTTCAAGCTCTCCAAGATCCAAAAAGCAATAATGAGCAAGTCGAAGATCAAATGCATTCTGATTTGCTTTTTTGATAGCCAGGGAATTATCCACAAAGAGTGTGTGCCTCCAGGCCAAACAGTAAATCAACACTTTTACAGAGAGGTTCTTGAAAAACTTCGAAAAAAGGGTGATGCGTGTGAGACCAAACATCAAGAACAACTGGCTGTTGCATCACGACAATGCGCCTTGTCACACAGCCATTTCACTAAACGAGTTTTTTAACCTTATGACTTTTTCTCTTCCAGAGATTGAAAAATCACCTCAAGGGACGTCATGTTGGGACCATAGAAAACATTCAAACGGCTGTAACCGAGCAGCTGAAAGCTATTCCAGTATATGAGTTCCAGCACTGCTATGAGGAATGGAAGAACCGTCTCCAGCGCTGTGCGCCTTCCCAAGGAAGTTATTTTGAAGGAGACAATACTGAATTGTAATTCTATGCGAAAACAAAATAAAAAAACAGAAAGTATCATTCCTTAATTTACACACCTCGTATATCAAGACTGTCATGCTCTGAAAAATATCCTATGGCATTAATTGTTCGAGATATATGTATTTTCAAGTTTGCATAAACCATTACACTCTTTTAAAATGAGAAAAACATATCTTGAATCGGAAAAACACGAATTATGTTCTATTAAAAAAATATAATTAAACATAATCGGTGAAATCAAAATCGATGCACATGTCGGCTGAATTTAATTTATTATTTTAACATGTTATTTAATCCCTTTGAAATTTGAAGTTGTCACCGAACATGACAAATTAATCGTCTAATAATTTTCGTATACATACGTTTTAATTCGTATTAAATTTTAGATAAACCTTTCATGATGATGGTTCATTTCGGCTTTGATGTCATAATTTTCAGCGGATCCGTATTTTTTCATCTCATTTATGTGGAGGATATGTGTTTAATCCCGCCTGTCATGGGTAATAAACAATTTTCCTCACAAAAATTGTTTTAGGTTTTCAGTTTCGCGGTTGAAGAAGACTTTGTATTATCTACATATACACGGTTACAAAAGTATGGAACCATCTGGTTATCTTTGCAGTGGTTTATTCTTTTTGGATAAAATTCAAATCCAAGGATTCCAAAAAATCATTACAGTTTTACTACTTTACTTTTGGTTGAACTAGATGTGATATGCACCTTAATTTTTTAAATCGAATACCCTGTATATTTTGAAACTTTTGAATCCCTTGTAAAATGCTGGATACAATCCTTATATTGATACCTTCGTAAAAAGTTAACGTGATGTACATATGTGTAAAAAGTATTTTTTTGTAAGTTGGCACCATTGTACCGAGTTACCACGTAGAGTTTGAGTGGGATCTATGACAAGTGTGTTGATAGCAGTTGTTTTTGTTAGTCATACTTTTAAGTGCTCTGCACTTTTTGCAATGGAAAAATTAGTTGAACAAAGAGTTGGCCTTAAATTTTGTTTCATCCGAAATTTAGTGTGTAGAATCGCGGGAAATGTTGCAGAAGACCACCAGATTCTGCACCAGGATAATGCACCATCGCACAAAGCCATCGTTGTGCAAGAGTTTTTGGTCAAAAATTCAACAAATGTCATCAACCAAGCCCCGTACTCGCCTGATATGGCCCCGTCTGACCACACCATTTTTTTCTGTTTCCGAAGCTAATTGACACTTCTAGGAAGGCGGTTTGAGTCAACTGAGGCCATTGAGGAAACAGAACATTTTCTAAATGAGCTGAAGGCCATACATCAATCAGCCTATGAAAAATGTTTGTAGTATTTTTAAGAAGAGATTTTTTTTTTTGTGAAAATTTTTTTTTTTATTAAATTAAAAGAAGAAGGGGAGGGTTATATTTATGAAGGGTTAATGGAAGGGGGTGAGAGGGGGGGGGTAGGGTGTTTTAGAAAATATTTTAAATAAATTAGTTTTTTTTGTTTATTTTTTTTTTATTTTTTTTTTTAATATTAGTTATTTGATTTATTTAAGTTTTTTGTTATTAAATCCTTATTAGTTTGTTTTATTTCGCGATAAAAGGGACTATGTTGAAATTAAGGGTTATAGTAAGTATGTTTTCTCTAGTATAAGAAAATATATAGGTGTAGATTAACAAGACCGTGTAAATAAAGTAAAAATAGGAATCGGGGTGAGATTCTTCTTGGTTACGTATGGAGGATTGGGTCAAGCGCTGGCATAGTTGTATTGCACTTGATGAGACATAACATTTGATATTAACATAACATGACATAAATTTTGATGAACAAATCAATTTTTGTGTTAATAAAACACAAATTTTTAGATAATAACAATTCCGGATACTTTTTTAAGCAGAAAGTACCTATTCAGAAAGTTGCATTAATCTTTGGGTGGGCATTGAATAAATTGTCAAACATTAAAATTAAATGTAAAAAAATTGAGGTACTTCAGTTTTCTTGCCACCTACATCTACGTCAACTTTTTACGAAGGTATCAGTATCAGGACCTATTGTATCCAGAATTTCACAAGAAATTCAAAACAAAAAAATATACAGGGTGTTCTATTGGTTCTATTTTTTTTGACAAGCCAACGATTAAAAAAATTGCAAATCCAAAAAAAGCTTTTTGCAAAAAAAAAATGGAAATTTTAAAATTGAGGGGGCTAGTAGAAATTTTTAACCTCATTTCTCATAAACAATTACGAGTAAACCAAAAGAATATACGAGCAATAATGATCTTCGAAAAAAACATATATATAAAAATTAGAGGTTAACTTCAGGGCGCTATAAAATTTAGTAAGTAGTTTCAGTTACTCGGGTTGCAACGGAAAAATGTTGACTTTCATTTCTTGATTTGGTATAAAGTTTAAAGGTCATGTGAAACTATGTTCAAAACAAAAAGTAAAATCTATTCTATTTAAAAATGTCACTAAAATAAAAAAAATTCCCCAACTTGTTAAATTGTCTTACTATCTGAGGAGTTAAATAAGGGGAAAAGCGCTTGTAGGAAAACCTGAATGCTAAAGAAATTGCAGATAATAAATGTATTCGTATAAATCATAATATTCACAATTAAGAACTAATAGCCGCTAAAGTTAGCATTATGGTAAACATATTTCTTCATTCAAAAATTTTTAAGTGTTTAAGTTGACGACTTCGCAGACATATTTTATTAATAAAAACTGGGTATCTAGTGATATAAAGGATACACATGTAGTGATTCATTAATTTTATATACTATTACAAATTCTCTTAAGTACTCGTACTAGTAACCAAGTCTTTTTGTGTGAAACTCAGGCAACTCTGTTAATTGTTTTGATTTACCATTTATCATTATCACTTGAGAAAATAGTCTTTTTTTCTGTTTTTTTTTTCTTATTTAATTAGGGACTGTATATTTAGGAAC
The DNA here is from genome assembly GCA_029963805.1 of Aromia moschata. Lineage (NCBI taxonomy): Eukaryota > Metazoa > Arthropoda > Insecta > Coleoptera > Cerambycidae > Aromia > Aromia moschata. The sequence continues at coordinate 1,378,655 of JAPWTK010000082.1, forward strand.
TATTATATCGAAGAAAACATAAAAATCCTCTATTTTAAATTAAGGGACACAAAATAAACGTATGTTAATTATTTTAAAAACATATCGATGATGTTATAGCCTTAAGAAAATATGCATAAACAAAGTAAAACTTTTGCATTTACGTAATAATGGTCGCTCCAAAGTTTCAAGTTTTTTTTTTTTTTTTACTAAGGCCCACCGCAGACGACCGACTATCGGGTCACCTACAAAGGGTATCCCCCCATAAGTATGGTGAAATGCCCCTTTTTTTTATTTTCTTCGCATGATGAAAGTGTTTCTTAGGGCTAATTGTGAAAGGTAGACCGAATTTTAGGTCCAAAAAAAATTTCCTCTCAGCTAGGTATGGAAAAAACCCTGTTTTTTACGTTTTATTTTTTTTCTCGGTTTTTAACTGTCGAAAAAATCTGAAAAAATTCATAAGTACAGAAAATATGATTAATTTTATGTAAAATTTTTTCAAGCTCATTCGTGATTATGACCTTTAAAAAATTATTATCCTCAAAAAATCCCATATCTTTTAACCAAAAAAAGCTTCAGGCTCAGATTTTTAAATATAATATAAAAATATAAAAACTACAAGTTTCGATACCTAAGTGGATTTTTTTTCTGACTATTTTTAGTGAACATATTTTTTTAATTGTTTGAAGTCATTTGAGTCCTTTTAGTGCAAGAAAAAAATCAGGACACTATATAATGATGATTTTAAGCCGTTTTAGTCGTTTCACGGACAAAAAAATTGGTTTTTTCGCACTTTTGGGCATGACCCCCACTCAAAAAAATCTGAAAAAAATTGAGGTAGTAAAAACAGTTAAAAAATATAACATATTAAAAATATGAGCCTGAAGCTTTTTTTGGTTAAAAGATATGGGATTTTTAAAGTTTGAATAATTTTTTAGAGGTCATAATGACCTTGAATGAGCTTGACACAAATTTTACATAAAATCAATCATATTTTCTGTACTCATGAATTTTTTCAGATTTTTTTCGACAGTTAAAAAACGAGAAAAAAAAAAATTAAACGTAAAAAACAGGGTTTTTCCCATACCTAGCTGAGAGGAAAATTTTTTGACATAAAATTCGGTCTATATTTCATAATTAGCCCTAAGAAACACTTTCATCATACGAAGAAAATAAAAAAAGGGGGGCATTTCACCATACTTATGGGGGGATACCCTTTGTCTGTATGAATGCAAGGTATACGTTTAAATGAGACACCGCAGACGACAGACTAAAAAGACGGCCCGACCAAAAAGTTGGATTGGTCTGCGGTTTCTTCCTTCAAAATAGTCGGTGACCGACTGTCTGTCGTGTGCGGTGGGTCTAAAATGGATTTATTGAATACATCTATTACTTAATTTTCATACTGAAGAACTAAGAAGGTTTCATAATATCTTCCAGTACTTAAAAGAAAATAAAAACAAAAAACGTTATAAAATATTGTTTTCAATACAGCTCGCAGATATTTCAATAAACTAACTACACAGAGGGTTACGAAAGGTCATTGTACAAACCCATCGGCCGACATTGCTGTTCATTAATTTCCTCGTAAGACAGATCATTTACCTGGGCATCGTGGAAGTGTAGCGAGGGTCAGTGAACAGAAGGCCTGATATTAATAATGTACAGGGTCATCCACGTAATTGGCCGGTACCTGTTGAGTCCGCACGAGGCGTAGAAAAGGGTTTACGGGCGTGAGTATTTTAAGCCACTTTAATGATGCCTAACGGAACGGCGGGAGAGAAACACTATCGAGATAATTGATGTGTTTGTTTGTTGAATTGCAGAGGTGTGAAGAGTTAAATCTCTCTATACATAAGATTAAATTTTTTTGTAACATCAATCAACAGGAAAGCCGCAGATATGTATATCTAAATACTTATATTTTGTTTGAGAAATATTTAGATATCTACTGTCCGGGTATCACAAGAAGTACCTTTTGAGGCTCCTTACTTCGATGTGTAATAAAGCGGGTCATAGGTATACGAGCCCTAACAACTGTATGTTCGGACAAACGCATTTTTTTCAAAAATATTATTGACTGCCATGCAAAAATTTACAACAACGCTTTAAAAACCTAAAATATATAAAATTACATACATTTGCAAGATAATATTATGCTGAAAATTATTATTAGCTTAGGATTGGTTATGAATTTATGGCCAAAAATATAAAAATCCGCTAAAAAAATGCTGACAACTTAAATGTTCGGAAAATCGAGAAATATGTCCTAAAAAATAAATAAAAACTTGTTGTTGCCGCGGTAACTATTAATTTCACAGTTAGATGTGTCACTCACAGGTGATTTCTGGTAGTTTTTTGCGAATATTCGTTATCTTCTTATACATAAAATTCTTGTGGCACGCTGTTTGTGGTCGCACTCCTCCGAAACGGCTCGACCGATTTTTATGAATTTTTTTATGTCTGTTTGGTCCAGTTTTTTTTGCCGTCTAGTGTTGGGCACATATTAAAGCATTACCGCGAAACTGGAAATTTGGATGTAAAAGGTAAAAGTCCTGGAAGACCCAGACTTGTTACTGAAAGGAGCCAAAGGTTGTTGGTGAAAATTTGCAAAAAAAGTCGACGGAACATCTTAAGGGATATAACAGCGCAATGGAACCCTGAAACAGGAGAAAGGATATCCTGCGAATGTTGCACAAAATACATTCATCATTCTGGGCTCAGTTTATATAAGGTTTTTTCAAATTTTTAATTTTTCAATTTTCGTAAATGATCGTAGGCTAAAGAAAAGCCTTTATTAACTGAGGCACAAAAAATTGACTGAATTGGGTCAAATCGAAGGTATCGTGGGCTATAGAAGACTGGTCAAAAAGTAATTTCCAGTTACGAGTCCAAATTTGATGTCTGCATAGGCGATAATAGAAAAAGAGTAATAAGAACAAAAAGTGAAGCCTTTCATAAGGACTGCCTTAAATGAACCGTAAAGTTCCCAAAGAGTGTCATGATTTGGGGATGTAAGTCTGCTAAAGGTTTGGGACAGTATGAGGTCATAGAGGGTACCATCAACGCGGATAAAGATATACAAATACTTACGAATAGCTTATTACCGACTGTTCAGGATATGTACCTACCCAGACAATATTTCATATTCCAACAAGACGGCGCAGCTTCCCATACTGGAAAAAAGACGAAAAAGTGGTTCGGGGAACAACATATTAAAGTCTTATCATGGCCATCAAACGGCCCAGACCTAAATGTCATTGAAACACTGTGGCATAAGATCAAAAGAGTTTTGAGAGTAGAGATGATCCACAAAGAACGGTCTCTACTTTAAAGGAAAAAAATCGTTAAAAAAATCGAACATTTAGTTGCCAGTTATTTTGTTACATTTTATTTGTTTTGTTAAGTTGTGACATTGTTAATTTGGTTTTTGAAAACACTAATTAAAATATACTTTTAAATTATTTTAGTTCTTATGTACTGCCAGCTGCATTAGTCAATTTTTGCTTCATTATACATAAAAAACAGTCTAATACGCGAAAAATGCGTTTGTCCAAACATAGTTGTTAGGGCTCGTATATTGCCTATAAAAAACTACTATGTTTAGTTATTTTTTTTACATATTTCTTATGTCATAAATATAGAAAATATACGAAAAAATTAACTTACATTGTTAATGCTCGCAACAAATATATCAAACAATTTAGAAGCTTATTTTGATACTTTTGTTGTCAATTCCAGACGTTTGTAGGTTCCTCCTATAACTAGAATCTCAAAGTAGCAGTTAGGGAATTTTGGGGTGTGCGAACATTTCTTATGACTTGATAGGAACTACATCACTTTGTAAAGTAACTAGTCTTCTGGTTTACGTATGCTGTGACTTTGAAGCAATTTCAAGTGGGGAAACTTATGTTTTTTTGCACCCGTTCTCTGGATCAACGGAAATAATGACCACGTGTCTTTCACTTTTCATTTCCGTTTTGACGCCTCGTTCTAAATTATTGTCAAGTCATATTTAGTGTCAAGTCCTGTATTAAATCTGTATAAATGGGGTGACTCGCAAAGGTTGCGGCGGGTTGGGGGTGCGGCAACTCATTTTTTAATAACTTCTCGAATTGCATCCTTCGCAACGGTGCCACATTTTATAAACGATACAATTTGTTTCGTAGAATATAAGATGACGAAGACAATTTTTCAAAGAGAAATCTTTCATCTATTACAGGTACTTGCGGCCGGAAAAAATGAGACACCCTTGGCTCTTCGGTTAAATTTGTAGATGATCTTTAATTCCAAACATATCACATCCTATTATGAAGACATAAATCACGCGGTCAGATCTCGTACTATTAGGCCCTTCGTCCACCGGCGCAACGCAACTGCGATGCAACTTTAATCCAACTCGTTTAGGATAGTTGGGCGGGAGTTTCTTGCGACAACAATCCACACGAAAGTTCTTTTCATCAGTCTGTATCAGAATGGCCAGCCGCGCGGTTCATAATCGTAATGTAGTTGTTGCGTACTGGTATCTGCAGAAACTTAATAAAAGAAAACGGAGATTTTGGGTTCATTCGTTCATCAAGAACAACCAATCACGTTCAGCTTTTGTTGTAGCGCAAGAACTTGTAAAAGACGATGCAAAGTTCAGAAGCTTTTATAGGATGTCAAAGGAACTCTTTAATGAGCTGGCCGAAAAACTTCGTCCAGTGATCAGAAAGATGGATACAAACAGGAGGAGATGTATATAAAGAGTCGCTAAAGAGTCTGCACGCAACTGGCAAGCTAGTCGTTTGGGAGTTGGTCGTTTGCGAGTTGATCACAAGTCGCGTTGCAGTCGCATCAGTGGACGAGGTTCAGTTCAGTAGCGTATGTCCGACTGTGAATCGACCCCTATTCAACTCTCATGTGATATTTTTTTAAATCAGATCGCAGTCGCGTTGCGCCGGTGGACGAATGGCCTTAGTCTTTTAAATGTAGCATAGGCATTCTGCTCTAAAATCAAATTTAATGTTGATGTAGAATAATGTTATCCCTAGGGTCTGGAAAGTGTGTACAACGCAGGGTCGGCACTATACAACTATATGATAATGAAAGTATAAATCGTATTCTTAAGCGCCTTGTCAATTATGTACGCGTGTATTTCTTGCCCGTGCATACGTTCACCACTGACTGTGCCTGGTAAAACACGCTGGACTTGCTCCCGATGCAGGAGCGAGAGAAGCAACTTATCCATATACCATAACGAGAAGTCCGTTGTTGGTTCGTAAGTAAAAGAGGAATTTTGGTTTGATTTGTGCATAATGTTTTGCGCATGTAGCCTTTCGTGGAACGTGATCGACAATATTTAGTTAAGACGTTTTTTTTTTTGCCAAATATGTATCCGATTTTCCATTGCCTAGTCTACACATCTAGGCCAGTGAAATTAGAAGTTATCGAAGAATTAATTTCCAGTAAGCTGGAAATCATTTTAGTACCTTAATTTGGTCATAAATGTGTGTAATCTGAGTTTGTACCATCCCAGGAGATGAGCATAACTTTTGGCAGCCAAAACACCGCAAAATGTTGACAGTGTTTGCAGGTTGTGCTTGTATCCCGGAAACGGTGCGTTCGACGGCAAAAGTCACCCTATTCAATTTTAAAGAGGGTTAAATTCTGCGTTGATTGAACACCTAAAACTTCAGATTCGGTTAGAATAGTTATAATAGAGTTATGTAATAATAGAAGTTTGTCAATCTTCTTGAAAAAAAACACAGGCGGTCAAAGTTTTCCACCATGCAGATGATGATCCTGAGGACCTCATTTCAGCAGGTCAACCGTTCCTGGCAGCCCTCTATTCACCTAAGGCCGATGAGACCTCCTTGGAAAAACTCCGCCACGCGATCTTCTCCAAATCCCTCATAGAGCCAACTTTCAATCTGGCCTCTCTACCACCAACAAATGCAGCTGCCGCCCAACATATTCTGCGGGTCTACCTCCAAATACAGCTGGTATGATAGACCAAAGGATCCTCTCAGCTGGGGTTGGAGGAGGACGAACCTTGGCCTGCTCCCCACCATGAACACAAATGATCCAGCTCCAGCTGAAATCCTCAACACAGTGTCGTGTGGATGTACGAAGGGGTGTCCAGGGAAGTGCAGCTGCCGGAAAGTAGGCCTGAAATGTTCAACAATTTGCCTCAACTGCCAAGACCAGCTCGAATTCAGCACCCTTAGAGGATGAGGGTGTGTCCCACATGCCGATCGCCGTAGAAGCAGAAATAGTTGAGGGTAGTTCATTTGACGATTATACCGATGACGAGGGCCTGGCCATGCCACCGCAGCTTGAGAGCTTCGTAGATGAAGGGCCACCGACGTCTAAGAAAAAGGCATTGCATGTGCAAGAACATGTTTTCATGCATATTTTATCAATGTCATGTCAGGTTCACATGTTTTTGTTACTTCATTGCACCTCAATTATTAACAACTATGATTACTTACTTATCCATTAATTAATATGAGTAATATTAACCAATACTTCAAAATTTAATGGCAATATACAACTATGTTAAAGGGAATAATGTTTTTCATTGGTACTGCAGAAGAATGGGAAGTGTTGTTTTGATGAAACATTTCGACTTTTCGACAACTTTTGTTTTGGATTACATGAATTACCATTGCGCGGTTTTTTTTGCTGCCAGCAGTTATGCTACCTCCTGGGATGGTGCAAACTCAGATTACATGCAGTTAGTTATGCAAATTAATTGCGCAAAACGCTTTTTTTGGATCTAATTTGACCGGCCAAATCGCGTAAACCATATTTATAGAAGACATACCAACGTGTCATGGGAAATACCAAAGAAGACATACGCAATAAATTTCTGTGGTTGACGTTGGACGAAACAACACAAGCTATATGTATGTGCATTATTAACACATTTTTCCTCCTGTCTTTTTGGTATCTCATATGTCCTTCCGTCAATGACATGATGGATTACGAGTTCGACCCTGCGTTGTCTCACTTTCTAGACCCTAGCGATCCCTAAATAATGTATATCAATAGAAATAGGTTACTTCTACTTTGAAGCGACAATACATATACATATAGTATGTATGTTTAAGTACAAATTATTTTTTTTGCCTCATATATGTCTAATCACTTCTGATTTAGAAAGCGACAGTGAAATATTCCCTCCAATTTGAAAGCCTTATAATCGGAATTTCACCTGTGCCTCCTCTTAAGAATTACGAGGGAAAATTCCATTTTTTATTGAATATTTATCGTCGAATCGTTAAATAACAACGTGATGAATCACCCCCATTCCTGCCGTCCACGAAAATGTTTCGAAAAGTTTTTCTCTGTGCCCGTTATCGAACCGAACGGAAATTAAACAAATGTCTATGTTAATTCCGACGTATAAATCATCTTTTATGCGGCACAATACCGAAAACAAACAAAAAACTCGGCGTCACCTCAGGGTCCGAGCGCATACCCGCAATCAACTACAATTCATCAACGAAACCGATCACGTATGGCGGCGAAATAATCCGGCGCATGAAAAAAAATATTCATCGTTGTCGATTGCAGATTTGGTGGCCCGAAGGGGCAATATCATCGAAACGGACTGGGCGTGTTAGAATACGCGAAATTGGAAGGTTAATATGGAAATTCTTTCGTGCGCCACAGGCGTGTGATGCGGTGAGTTGTTGGATGGGTGACGAATATCTGCTCTGTTGAAAGATGACGGATAACAACATTTAGAGAGTGGTAGCTAATTAGAGCCAATGCATTACTGTCGGAGAGTTCGAGTTCCGCCTACTAGACTTGGCAACTGTGCGATGATGCGCTCGTTTTGGCGGCATTTCCTCTTGTATATCAACAATATAAATAATAGAAGAAATGGGAATTTTACAGTGAGTTATAAATTGTATTTAGCATATAAACAAAATTTAGCTTGTCATCTTGTCAATATGGTATGTTATCGATTTTTTTAACGAGAACCCTAATTTCCTTATGTGACCTACGAAAACGACTCAGCGATTTTTCCGAAAAAAAAAAAAAATTGTGACGATAGTATCGATTTTTCCACTACTTTACGAACGTACGTATATATACGCATCTACTTACTTACATACATTCATAGTCTTTAAAAAAAGTCGTCAAATCCGACTATGAACGAGAGAGTCGGAAATAGCGGTTATGTCGAAGCTCAAAACGAAACTTTGTTGTTGTCAAACTTTTCACAAGTGCATGTCACAATTGTAAAATAAATAATGGCTGTCACATAATAGAACACCATTGACAATTAAATAAGTACGTAATTAATTATAAATACAATTAAAATTCGCCTTTTTTTGAACTGACAGCTACTGTTTTACAACTGGTCATTCCTAACATCTGTTTGTTCTCTTTACCGGCCTCATACACAAGCAGCCTTTCACACGTTTGCTATATTTTATTATGAAATTAATACCGTGTCAGCAATACCACCTGGCGCGGGATTATTGCAATAAAATCAAATTAGGGGTAACCTCTATCACATGCTACGTGAGTTGCCTATTTGTGGTGGTGTCGTAAACCAACTTTAATTATTATGAATTATTTTTTATTTACATTAATTCGCGATATTGTTTGTAGAATTTTATTTTATGGACTAAGTTTTTATACTTCGTCGATATTCCACCATAAGTTAGCAGTTAATTTTATGTACATATTTCTCGAAAAAGGTAATTTATGTATGTTATCAAAATTATTGTGTAATTGACAAGAAATTTGTTTAGTGTTTTTGTTGCAATGTCACTTTACAGATTATTTTACTTGGTGAGCAATATTAAATTATACCAACTTTTAGATTTGCGCGTACTGTGTCAATATACGATATGAAATAATTGTATTTGTCTATGAGAATAAGGATGACTCAGTGTTACTCCTAATTAAAAGTAGTTTAAAACAACTAAAAAAATAGCCTAAAATAAGCAATTATTAGGAACATTTTTTGAAAGGCATAAATATAGCACTCACATGTCATACTCATGAACTTGAAGACTTTAATTGCCAAAGTAAATATAAAAAACAAAACGCAAATGCAATGCGGAAAATTAAAAGTTAAAAAGAATTTACGAATTAAATTTAGATTAATTAATTTAAAGAATCCCTAAAAACAGAATTATTATAAGGGTTGGCCGATCGTGCCGAAATACAGTGGTGTAGTATAGGAGTCAACAACCGGCCGCGGTGCACACTCTAGCATTATTATTAGTATGTTCGATATGTTTATGTCGTCGGCGTCGGTATTACGTTAATAATAAAATGTCACAGGTGCAAACGCCTAAAAAAACTACCAAATGATGACAGAGTGAATAAATTCATGTGATTTCAAAGATTTATTTTATGATGAGGTGATCGTAATGTGTAGAGTATTTAAGGAAAAAATGCCGTGTAGGGACATACGCGATTGCAACCATCACATAAATATTGTAAAACTAAAAATAAAAAAAGGAGGTGTCCTTGCGAACTTGAGAAGAAGTTTATGTTCGACTTATTTTTAATGCTAAGTACCTGTGATGTACCCCTGAACGTATTGGATAAACAACCATTTCGTAAGTTCTGGAACAAATATGTTCCAGAGATGCCATTACCAAATCGCTCAACATTATGGAACTATCTATCAATTGTACGCAGTGATTTAGTAAAATGGATTAAAAGTGCATTAAAAATACACGGCTGTGGTTATGTACTGACGAGACATTTATAGAAACAAGACTCTCGGAGACAACTATAAAAACGTATCTGATGCTGCAAATTTTTACGAATTTTCTCTAGTTCGTGATAGTACTGCTAACTAAGCTACGTCGTCAAGCTAATTAAGAGGGTAAGTTTTACATACATATATGGTTATAAAGTGTGAATTTATCGCTTTTCTTACTACATTTTACATTAGTTACTTTCATGTATTACATGTATTATAGTGTGATGCGTACGCCTATGACCCGCGGCACAATTCGGCCAACTCTTATTAATAATAGTTTCTAATTATTATTCATTCCACGAAGCTTTACAAGTAAATATTTACCATTCATTAGAGCTCATTCACCACTGGTTATTATATTTTTTCTGGTACTCGGATTATATTAAATTCTGCCCATTATACACTTACCAAAGAAAAAAACGTAATGAGGTAATTTAATCCGTCAGTTTTTACTAATCCTTTGTTCCTCGGGGAATAATGTAATGATTATTTTTAGCTGCAGTCGTTCGCCTATATAATACTGCCGCATAATCCAGAAAAAAAACTGAATCGTACAGGAAATTATTGAACGTTTCTCCGCCGGCATCGTTCTAATATCCGTTCTGCGGTTATGAATATTTAATATAACTTTTTTTGCCGTGGTGCGTCGGGATTCCTTTTATGTATGTGTTTTGCGTTTCGATACCATCGAAAGTCCGTTGATTAATTACGCCTGATTATAGCCTCGGGCTGTCCGTCTCCTAGATTTTTTTTTGTTCGATGCGGATATACCCCAAGACATGATTTATCGGATGAATTATCGATCATGCTCGTCGTTGTATAAACAGCTTGAAAAAAAAAATGTGTAATCAATTCGATAATTTTTTTACATTTGTGTCAACACTCCTCGAGCAGGTCCAATTTTTTGTTATGGTAATAACCAAAGATGGTGCTAACCACGACCCGGATATCACGTCATCAATTTATTTTAAATACCTACCCTATTTTTAAGGAAACATATTGTTGAATGTGATAATGCATCATGTTTACTATTATTTTATATGATATAATCAGGAATATTGTCAATTATTAATCAAACTATGTGTGCTTAGAGTCATCATGACAGTTCGAGACACCGTCGACATATGGACATCAATATATTCTGCTACGCCATTTTGCAATCCTGGGTCGTCAACGTAACGCAAAAAAATCCTCATTTTCTTTTCATTACTTAAAGCTCTACGTTTTATCGTCTTTTTTTTTCTAAGCGGCTTAGTTTTTGAGATACAGAGCGTTAAAGTTTTATTTTTTTTTTTTTTTTTTTTTTGGAAAATCTGATGTACACTAATATGCAATTTTTTTTTTTTTTTCTGTCATTTACCGTGGTATAAATAATTTTTTGGCTGCTGTTAATTTTTGTCCTGCACTAACAGGGGCGTGCGTGTGGGCAGTCACTATAATATTTTTATGAAAATATGTGTAAGTCACCGTCCCTCTGGCTTTTTAATACAATTTTTGAATTTTCATTTAGTGCTTAACAAAAAACGTGTCTTGATATTTTTTGATTTAGGATGCGGTTTAGCTAGAAAATGCAATAATAATGTAGTCATAATAATCGCATAAGCATGATTAAAAAAATTATATGAATTTTTAACAAAATAATTGTAGTGGCCTATTGATCGAGTTTGTTTTATCAGAAACGCTTATATCACCCTTCATGACCACAATTAGTTGTCAACTAGCTAATAATTAACAGTATTATCAATAAGTATTTGTTTATTATTTATTCAATGTTTTTATTGTTATAATAATAACATATAACATAACAAAAAAACTAATTCGGGTTACAAAGTACAACAACAACAAGGTTCGGGTGATAGAAGTATTTCTGATGAAACAAATTCGGCCAATAGGCCACTACAATTTTATAGAAATCACATAATTGTTGATATTACTTATGCAGTTATTATTAAAATGACGTTTTCTACCTAAATTACATCCTAAATAAAAAAATATTGAGAAAAATTAACTATGACCTTTTCTTCATGAAATCACTTGAAGAAGTAACTCCTTCAGTTCTTCAGACTACTTAGGAAACACCCTGTACATGAAGCATACTTCACTTGGTGTGACATCCTATGAACCTTGTACCCTTTGGAAGGCTGATCAATAAACTGTCACAATATCAATCCGGTGATCCTATAGGAATAATATCCGGTGATCCTATATGATTGTGACAAATGTATGCATATATTTTATTCATATAACAGCGAGATATTCCGATGTTGACAGGTGTCAATTCAGTATTCTACCTGCCGTCGTGGTAAATGGGTTGACCGCCGCATTGAAAACAATTGTTTGTCGTGAGTGACTAACTCGTGAATTTGTGTATTATATTTACATATTTGTATTACCTGATTTTGTGTGGATTTTTGCAATAATGTCACAGTCGTTGTCATTTGTGAATAGACTGAAACATATTATTGAAAATTATGACGATTTTAAAACGTATCCGATTTATTCGATTTTTCATAGTCTAGTAGCCATACATTGCGTAAATATTCACAGAAGACATATCAACGTGTCATGGGAAATATGAAAGAAGACATAATGGAATAAATTTCTGTGGCTGACAGTGGACGAAACAACAGATTTTCGCGGTAATAAAGTCGTTAATGTTCTGATACGAACTTTAGGTGTTTCAGATATTTCGCCCCCGATATTGATAGCTAATAAACGGGTTTTGTAAACAACGGCTAAAAGTATTGAAATAGTAGTAACACGTGCATTGTCCCCTGTATATGCAAAAATAAAATAATGTACTGATGTTAGTGACAACAAACAACTGTTAGTGATACAAACGACTGTGCGAAATTCGTGAAAATAATGTGCGTGGTGTGTCGTCCTCTGTCCATGTGAACTATTTTGAATTTGCAGCTTTAACTTCAGTAGATGTGGAACGATCAGTTTTCCTCTACAACCATATATACAGGCCAAATCGCTCATGTTTAGCGAGAATAAATGCAGAAAGGCTACTGGTCGTAGCAACGTACGCTCAAGCAATGAAGACAGTCGTTGTTTCTGAACGACACAAGCAATATGTATGTACATACATTATTAACACATTTTTACTCCTATCTTTTTGATCTCTCATATGTCATCTTCCGTCAATAACATGACGGATTACGAGTCCGGCCCTGCGTTATAGCACACTTTCCGAATCCTACTTATACCTTTTTATTGCTATTTTTGACGAACCGTAAATGACCGTAAATGGCGGATACCCTCATGTTTGGCACGTGCTTCCGCCACTGGTTTTACTCGTTCGACTTCCCTCGCTTCTTTCCCTCGCGTACGGATCCGGAACATCGGCATATATATATGTACTCGTATATACATCCGCGGTCTCGTCCCGGAATTTATCGAAAGGTCCGGGGGATCCTTCCGGAAACCCGCGTCCGTGATTAATTATTATCCGGGCGTTCTAGCGCGCTCCAGGTTGTCGATTGCGGTCGCGTGTCGCGGATTTAATGCCCTGTCCCGTTCGGGGGCGCGTCTGGCCGGGAAGATGCGGAAGCCAGTCGTCGGGATATAGTCCAGTGGCCAGGGATTTTTCTAATGTATTTTTTGTCAGAGCCTTAATTATTATTGAACCTTATGTATTTTTCCCGTATAATACAATATCACATACATTTAGAAAGTTGTTCTGTATTAAATTACCCAAATTTTAAGCCCAACCGGAAGTCGCTAGAGTTTTTTTTATTATTGCAATTAGCGTTGAAAGTTGCAAAACTCCTTTTATTTTGACATGTTTTTTCTTAACGAATAAAATTCTTAGAGGGCCGACAATTCTCGGAGAATATGCTCTCAGTATTCTAAACAAGTGCTATAAATTTCACGGTGATAGGTTGTTAACTTTTCGAGTAATTAACGATCGAATTTTTTTACAACTCTTAATTAACAATGGCGCCATTTCTTACAGAAAGCTTCGATTTTGACCAGATAGGGCTAGAAAGATCACAAATCTCTTCAAGTTTATGACGCTTATTGAGATTTTGAAAAATATTAATTACAGCAGAAAAAAATTTGGAAATTTCGCAAAAATGTCAATTTTCAAGGCTTTTTTTTCCGTAAAAATAAAAAATAAACTCGATATTCTTTCATTTCTCGGCGAGCTACCCCAAATTGAAAATGTCCCGCTACGACATCAGGAAATCGAGATAATGAGGATTTTTTCAGGGCGATCGATTTTAAGCGCCCCAGTTCGGTTTCGGTAGGGCTGCGCCCGGTCTCTCCCCGCACTCCGTCACGCCAGGCGTCCGAGCGCATACCGCAGCCGTAGCGTCAATTTCAACCAGTGCTTTCTAACAGTTAAAGTCGGCCAATCGATTTGCAGTATATATTTTTTTGAAAGTATAACTCTTTAACTGCAAACCCTGTAAATTTCAGCCCTCTACGTATTATTCAACGGGCTTGGGAATTTAAAAAAAAATATCTCCGCTCCCTGAGGTCGTAGCGGGATATTTTTGTTTAAATACGCGTCTTGAAACGCACTTTAAAGATATTTTGGTAAGGAACTTCTTAATTTCAATACCGCAATGCTACAACGTCATATACGTCGCGTATATAAAACCTTATAAAATCCGCTGTAATTATTATTTTTCAAAATTTCAATAAGCGTCATAAACTATAAGAGATTTGTGATCTTTCTAGCCCTATCCGGTCAAAATCGAAGCTTCCTGTAAGAAATGGCGCCATTGTTAATTAAGAGTTGTAAAAAAAATTCGATCGTTAATTACTCGAAAAGTTAACAACCGATCACCGTGAAATTTATAGCACTTGTTTAGAATACTGACAGAATATTCTCCGAGAATATTCAGATCAAATTTTCAGCCTAAAAATTTTATCCGTTAAGAAAAGACGTCAAAAAAGAAGTTGTTTCTCCTTCAATTTCAAAAAAAAAAACTCTAGCGGCTTCCGGTTGGGCTTAAAATTTTGATAATTCAATACAGAACAACTTTCTGAATGTATGTGGTATACAAAAAGTGCCAGGGAACTGAGGTATAAGCTAAAATGTGAAAAAACACGTTTTGTTTTTTGCATTAATTGTTGAATAACTAATGAAGCTCACACTTTTGACTCTACGAACACCCGCCATTGTATTCTACGGGAAAACATACATAAGAGTCATTAATAATTAAGGCTCCGCCAAAAAATACAGATTTTGGACGCTTTTTAATCAATGGCAACTGGACTGATGGTCGTCTCGACGGCGGCGCGGCGCGAGCGGGGGCACACTTAATTGCCTCGTTTCTATCGGATCGGATTAAAGATCCAGATTAGAAGCGAGAGGAATCGGAGAACGGCGATTACAGGTGCCAACGTTGTGTGATCGTTTCGCTTAAAGTGTGAACCAAAAATTAAAGTTTTAGTGTGAAGAAATCTAAGAATAAAAATTCAAACCTCGTTGCTCTACGATGAACCGTTCGAAATACAGCGTTTAAAAGCATTAAGGCCTGGGCACACAGAGCGCTATGCTATGTTCGCTATAAACAATGTGTACGCTATGTTCGCTTTGTTTGCTATGAAATATGGCCACACCAAAAAATAGTAAGTACAAGACTTTTAGTTTCCCATAAACATGTTATCATGCCGGTTGCCGTGGGAGAGTGATAGTACTGATGATGAAGCAGTATTGCTGTTTTCGTTGTGTAAAAAGAAGAAACGCAAAAGATTATGGATATACGATGTCAACAAAAAGATGAAAAAGTACGGTGAATAACATCACCTAATAAAACAATTGATTAATTGCTCCATAATGTGGGTATACTATGTTAGGAACTACTTTAACAGTACTTGCAGCACACGTGAAATGCATCTGTTCCCGCGCGTCTTCGGCGACGTTGCAAAAATATAGCCAGAAATCATACATCTCAGCTACGCATCTAACATCGCAAACATAGCGCGCGTAGCGTCTTACGTCTGTATGGCCACCACCGTTTAAAACAAGGGGGACTATTTTTACTGCATATAGCGAACATAGCGAACGTAGCGAACATAGCGCTCTGTGTGCCCAGGCCATTATGCACTGATATCGTGACGTCACGGGGACTTTTAGTCAGAGCGCGCCCGTTGCAGACGTACGGGGCGAGACTATTATTATTATAGGTACGTCGATACGTGTAATATCTACATGTGATTGGATTAGGAACATTTTAACAGATATTTACTTAGGTTAAAATTGTAAAATGGCTTTTGGCATTGAACCTAGGTTTAACAAATGACGTATTAAAAAATAGAAACTTGCTAAGTTATATTGAAAATAATAAAGTGAATCACCGAATATACTTATGTCAGGAGCGGTACTTTTTTGTATACACGGTGGAGACTTTAACTGGAATATATTCGCTAGCGGGGTGGTGAATGATTTTTCAAAAAATTCCCGAGACACGTCAACTTTTAAATGTATTTACCTACATTTTGCAAGTAATGTGAAAAATATAGCTCTTCAGGGGTGGCTGAAACCACCCTAGACATGATTTTTTCAAATGCAACCCTATGGCTTGTGACCCCTCATTGTAAAGCTGGTGGAAAGAGGAATCCAACGCACTGATCAAATTTTAATTTTTAGTATGTTTGTAGGGTTGCATACAATTAAAACGTAATTTTATAGTTTAATTTATTTTTAACGCAACAATTTCGTACTCAAAATGTGTGTTGTTTAGTTTTGGAATGTAAACCTTACTTTTCATATGTCCCCACAAAAAATTCCAAGCAATTTTTTGCCACAACTGATATTTGTTATTTTTTGCTAGTGTTTTTACACGGCCGCAAAGAGTAATTTAGTTTGTATGCTGTATTCAGAGTTTGAAACGAAGTGTTATTTCAAATTGGTGAAAATGTCTTATTTAACTGAATCACTAAAAATCGAAATTTTGATGATGATTGGATATGGTGATAGGGCGCGAACTCAATGCGAAGTTGTTCGCTTGTTTCGAGAAACGCATCCTGACTTGCCACCACTAAATCAAGGTACCATTAGTAAAATTGAGGCACAATATCGAGAGATGGGTCATGTCAGGAAAGTACCGAGTAAGAGGCAGGCTGTTGTTGATGACGACACGAAGTTGAATTTGTTGCTTGCTCTAGAAGAAAATCCAATCACTCCAGCCCGTCAACTGGCCCGTGATAGTAATCTTAATCACAAAACAGTTTTAAAAAATACTTAAATATGAGAAAATACGCCCATATAAAATGCAAGCTGTTCAAGAGCTACTTAAAGATGATCCAGATCGACGAGTGGAATTTTGCGATTTATTGATGACTTGTATTGATCAAAACCAGTTGTCTTTAGAGTGGATAGTTTTTCTCTGACGAGGCTACTTTTACATTAAATGGGCACGTAAATCGCCAAAATTGTCGTTACTGGGCTGAAGAGAACCCCCATTGGATGAGGGAACTTCATACTCAGCGCCCACAGAAAACTAATGTGTGGGCTGGAATAATACAAGATAGAATTGTAGGACCATTTTTCATTGATGACACTCTTAATGGAGCAAGATACTTGCGTTTACTCCAGCACGAACTAATGCCAGTGCTATGTCATTTATTTCCAAACCCCTTAAACCCTAACTTGACCGACGAGAGGTTATGATTTCAGCAAGATGGG
Source organism: Aromia moschata (assembly GCA_029963805.1). Taxonomy (NCBI): domain Eukaryota; kingdom Metazoa; phylum Arthropoda; class Insecta; order Coleoptera; family Cerambycidae; genus Aromia; species Aromia moschata. The sequence goes on from JAPWTK010000082.1 coordinate 1,396,003, forward strand.
GCCCCACCACACTATGCTGCCATTGTTCGTCAGTATCTGGACAGAATTTTTCCCGGTAGGTGGATTGGGAGGCGAGGTAATATTGAGTGGCCAGCAAGATCTTCAGATCTTACACCACTGGATTTCTTTTTGTGGGGACATCTTAAAAGTAGGGTTTACATTCAGAAACCCAACAACATAGCAGATCTGCAGGAAAGGATAAGAGAGGAAATCGGAAAAATAACACCGCAAATGTTGCATAATGTAAGGGACGAAACCTACCACAGACTGGGATGCTGCCAACAAGTGAATGGTGCACATTTTGAACAATTGGTACATTGAAAATAAATTTAATTTTTTAAATTGTTTTAATTGTATGCAACCCTACAAATATACTAAAAATTAAAATTTGATCAGTGCGTTGGATTCCTCTTTCCACCAGCTTTACAATGAGGGGTCACAAGCCATAGGGTTGCATTTGAAAAAAATCATGTCGAGGGTGGTTTCAGCCACCCCTGAAGGGCTATATTTTTTATATTACTTGCAAAATGTAGGTAAATACATTTAAAAGTTGACGTGTCTCGGGATTTTTTTGAAAAATCATTCACCACCCCCGCTAGCGAATTTATTCCAGTTAAAGTCTCCACCGTGTAGATCAAATTCTAACTTATTTTCAGAATTTATAAACTAATCTAAAAATTGTAATTGTTCATTTTTCTCAACTTCATTCGTAAACCTTATAGTTGGGGAAACGATCACTTAATTTTGAAACAAAATTATCTTAATTAAATAATTAAGTGAATTTGTGAAAAACCCTGGGAAAACTCGAATTTTTCTTTGGCTTCCGATTCATATTTGGTCATAAAAAGATTTGAAATAATGGTAACAAGGAGTTATCCATTGTCATCCCATGCTGTTGAAAAAATTCTCCGTAAAAGTGAATGTGCATTGAGTGCAAAAAAGTGGTTCATTGTTAAGTAATTAAAAGTGTTCAACCGTGAATTTGTTTTTACGCAGAAGGTTATAATTTTCCTGTGCCTATTTTTAATTTTAAAAAAATCTGGACAATTGTGTGATTTAAAATTAATAATAGCCTTAACTAAATACTTCACCTATTAATGACAAGAAGGTGTACTAACTGTTAAACTCTGGTGAGCTATTTTGACAATAGAAAGATATTAAAATTTAATCCTCCCTAATCACTAAAAACATATTTTTTCACAGAGTATTTACTTAGGTATATAATAGGAAGCGGCGAAAAAATATTATCTCTGAATATTATAACTGGGAGACGTTTAGTATAATCGAACACCGACGTTTAATTACCATAATCTCAGTTTAATCGACATTAACCCTAACAGTATGATGCACAGTTCGTTAAAGTCTTGTATTAAGTATAATACCAAAGCTGCCAATAAAAGGGCGGCGTGGTAGATGTGTAGATATGTATATATTGGTGTTTGTCTAGACCTAGGTTTAACAATTTCTAGCAGCCAGTCAAGCTCCGCTGACGTCACGCGCTAAGACACGGCATCTTAGAGTGGCGTATCTCCATTAATAAATGCAATATAACAGTGGGATTTTCACTGTTATTGTTAGATTTTTTTCTGTACATTTTCAGTTCATGTTGTTTTTTTGCTTCACACCCCTTTAAGAGACAGACGTTCGCATCTGAGGAAAGATAAATGCACGAATAGCACCTACGTATTAGTCTATTTATTGCAATACAGGGCCGCATCTACCATTTTTAAATAAAACGTGAGTAATACACAATTATTACTCTAAATGCAGATTTAGCTGCTTTCCGCAGACTAACAAGAACGAGAAACTGAATCTCTTACTGGGGAGTGCGCCTCTTTAATGCTCTCCCTTCTCGTGTAAGATATCTGAACGAGGTTAAATTACAAAAAGTGATGATTTATGATTTTAACCAGTTTTTAGCACGCAATTTTATATACATATATTTTTAAAGGCAGTCCACGCCCTACTTTTTTTTTCTCGAAATTGTAGTTTCAAAATTTTCGTCTTTAAAAAGTTCTCGAATTTGCGGCCCAACAAACATTCCCTTCTTTAAGCTTTGCCTCACTTTCTGCTGCTCTACTAAGAGTTCATTAAAGACGCTTTTCAAAAATGTTGTTGATGTTCTCTAGATTTTGCTGCGTGATACTATAATTGGTTTGGATTGATACGACAATTGGATTGAAGTGGATTGTTCAGTTCCTTATTATTATGATGTCTGACTATTGCTGGGCGTTGAAAAGAGAATGTAAGCGCAAGGGAGTAAAATATAAACGTCTGCCATTGTATATATCTTTTGAATAGAAAAGTACTCGTTACAGAAAAAGGAAATAATGTGAATGGTGGGAGATACATTCTGACTGCAAGATTTTTTCTACATAATGATGAACTTGGCGGCTATGGTTATTGTTTTGCTTTTTTTTCTGCATTTTACAAAATTATATTGTTTTGAATGTTCAAAAAAAAAGAACATATTTAGATCGAACGATCATATAAAATGGGCTATTTCAGTAAAAAAATGCCCAGGCTATTTTTACAAAAAGCCACATATTAGTGTTTTTCTTCACTGTTTTGCATTTCTTTTTTTACATTTTGTTCGCATTTTTATAAAATAATGTGCGTACCATGGCTGGAAACGATACTGAATTCTAGTCTGGCAACCAAAAAACATAAAAAAATGAGCTATTGGAGTCAAAAAAACTCCGACTCCCAGTTTTTTTCCACAAAAAGGGACACTTTTGAGGTTTTGGCCGCTTTTATGCATTTTTCGCACTCTAACGAGAAAAATATGCTTTCTATGGTTCAGAATAACTCTTAATTTGGATTAGACGACCAAAAAGACAGGTGAAACGAATTTTGAATGATGCTATAATTCTGTTTGCCTTTATGATGGTGTAATTTTGGCGATTTTTTTGCATTTTGACAGAGATAACGAGCCAACCCACCAAAAATAACCCCGGATTCGGATTCAGCGACCCAAAATACCTAGAGACTAAGTGGTTTGCACCCGGGGGTCTGAATGTTTATTTTTATTTATTGCCTGTGTTATTGAAAGAGTTAGAAATTTGTAATTATTTGTTGTTACCCACTATCAAATTAGCTTTGTTCATGCGCATTTCTTCTTGTTTATTCATAATTAATTAGCACCTTTTTGACATAAGATGTAATAAAAAATATGAAAATAAAATATTAATAATTAATGTTTACCTTCATTTTTTTTAAATTCTAATACGCATGGAAATTCCTTGATTTTATTGGTAATTTTAATATTTTACAGTTTAGAGCGTTGTGTCTTAAGTTTTATAATATATTTAATATTATATATTTATATCTTTTCATTCGGAGGCACAGTTTTTTTTCTTTTTCTTTTGATAGCGTTACAAAAATTTCAAATATTGACGAATTGTGATTGATATCGAGTACAGATTAGCGGGTTCTGATCATCAGAAGCTCCATCATCGCCTCTGACATTTAGGGATGGTTGACACGTCAGAATAAAAGGGAAGTTTGTGTAATAATTCACGAAACAGCACGCGATCGGACCAGTCCCGCAAATGGACCAAAAAAGGGACAAAACGGATAAAATATCTCGGCGTTAAACAATAAAAGGAAACAGCGGCCCACTTACTTGCCGAGTTGATACATTACGACAGTGAAATAAATAAATATCGCCGCAATGTATTCAAACCCCCGTATTCCCCTCCTAGCTTGTTTAACTGAGGCTGCGAGGCTGACTTCGGTCGAAGGGACGTAATCTTCGAGAGCGTTAAGAAAACTAGGGAGCACAGAAATCCAACTCAATTTTTATTTAGAAAATTCATAGGTTCAAAAGAAAAGAATGTCCGAAAAAATATTTAGGTACCATCCATGTAGTACTCGTAGAGTAGGCACTGCGTATTTTTAAATGATTTTCAGGCCTAATCCATTTAAATATGGTCTAAATACTAATTTATTCACAGCTTCTTTGCACTGAAGAAATTCAGTGAAAACGAACTCAAACCAGAAAATGTACCTTCGTGAATCAATTTTACCATTTACAGTAAAATACACTGTATGTGTATAGTCCTTCTAAACTGAATGTGAAGATATATTTTTTAATTCCTTTGATGGCTAACGCAGCCCAATGGCGTGCATATATCTTTTATAAATTCGAAAATCGTGAAATATTTTTTTTCATTCAAATCAATATAGGAGATTAAGATTAGCCTGCATATAAAACTCATAATATTTGTAATATAATTTTCTGTAAATAATGCTCATTTAGTCAGACAATCTGAAAAAATTGACTGTTTTAATAAACCTAGCTAAATAAAACACAAACACGTCACTGGCGGAAACAAAAGGGAATTACTAATGTCGTAAAACATTTTAACGACGCAGTGGACCGCATAAATAGCTAACTAACGTATTCGATGCAATCCAAAATACTCTAATTGGGTAGCTCGTTGGTCGTTGTTAGCTGTTGGGTCGCTGTTGCCGGCTCTTCAAAACTTTCTTAAGTATAGTGATATACATAAAGTTGTTTTAAATTATAATTATATTTTCCAACTATTTTAAACGCCTTATTTTAATGCTGACTAATACATTTATATCTATGTATTTTTTTCTAATTATAACATACCAAAACTGGATGCCGTTTCTAGACTTTTCAGCAACTCTGTATACAGTCTGTCCATAAAGTAAATCCCTTCTCCGCTTAATTTTCGAACAAATGGAATTATTGAATTAAGACTAAATCAAGGTGAAACTAGACTAAACAAAGCTTTTTATAAAGGTAAACTGACTTTACAGTAGATGTCACAAGCGTCATAAAATAAAAAATTTAAATAGCTAGATATGGCATGCTGTAGGTACCTTATTTGAAGGGTATTTTAATTTCTTACATAATGAAAAAAATAATAATAATCGATGATATAATAAAAAATAGATGAATAGAAAATCCGCCCATTGGTTTTCAAGTTATGGGGTAAAAGCGAATCTATTGATGTGTGAAATAGTTATTTACATACCAATGGAGGAATGTATTACTTTTCCTCCCTCGGCTTTTAATCAAACAATCCGCGGGAGGAAAAAGTAGTTTCCTCTAGAGAAATGTATTATATTTTTTTCTCTTACCTACACCTGCATCTTCTAACGATTCTTAGGTATTAAATTATATGTGTGTATGATACTTCTAATGTGCTGTAAAACACATGGTACATCATTAAAATTTTTATTATTTAAATAATATATGTAGCTATGTATTTCTCATTATTTTCTTCAAATGTTTGTAATAAACATAAATTAGCATTAATTTTAGATATCTTCATTATCAACATGTCGTTTTAAAGTAGCTGTGGACTGTGAACATATTTGTATATGATGATGCAGATAAAAACACCAAGTAAACTTTGACTATCACTTTGTAATAGTGCCATTGTACCTGAAATTTTTATTAGGTTTATTCTGTAAATTGTCATTGTCAGTTTGGAGTCTGTTAAATAAAACAAATTAGAAAATTACCTTTCCTGAGGGAGGAAAAGTGGCATTTTCTTCCCTTAAAAGAAGGAGGAGAAAGAGGTACTACTTAGAGCTACTTTCTATGTAGGTAGTAGAAAAATAATTTTTTAAAGCCGACAAGTAGGCTCTTTTCACATTTGTTAGCTGTAACTGACATGTTAGTAAATTCCCACACAGTGATATAGCAGTTGTCTGATGATCACTATACACTCTCAGAGAAAACATTTCCATTTGCTTAATGTCAGTCTTGTTAGCTATCTTGAAACGATGGACCCACTTCACTTTTTAGGAGATAATTTTGGGAAACAAAATGTCCTATAAAATTAAAATTAAATGCACTTTGAAAAAAATTTTTGCAACAAATCGAAAAACGTCTCCTTATATTTGTTTCTAGATTTGAAAAAATATACGCAAATATCCCACAAGTTACAGAACCCAGGGAGGCTCCAGTGTTTTTTGAAAATTTTTTCGCAAACTTTGCTGACGGTTTTTTCACTATAAATCCTTTCTGTAAGAGGTGTATAGTTATCACCTAAAAAGTGAAGTGGGTCCTATGCGTCGTTTAAGATATGGCTTACTGAAATATCACGCACCGCCACTGATGTCAGTAACTGTTAATACAAGCGGAAACAGCCCATTTATTTACTTTAAAAGGCGTTTTTATTACATTAATTAAAACATTCTCTTTTACCCTATAACTTGAGAACTGGTAGACTGATTTTCAATATATTTTTACCATTGTGTAAAAAATTTAAATACCTCCAAAAAGTATAAGGTACAGCATGCCCTGTATTTTTTGTTTTGATGGCGCCCTCTGTGAAAATTAGTTTGACTTCCTAAAAAAGCTTTGATTAGTCTAGTTTCATCTCAATCTTGTCCGAATTCGCTAATTCAATTTGTTCAAAAGTTAAGGGAAGAGGGAGTTACTTTGGACATATTGTACATTTTTTAGCCTGAAAAATTTAATTTGCGTGGACTATAAGTGGGTGGGTAATTTATAAAACATTTTCTATATTCACTGTAATTTAACTAAATTAACGGTTAATTATGTACATAATGGTAGAGCAAATTAAAATTCATGAGTTAATTGTGTTATTTGAATAACTTTGAACTCTATTCTCTGTGTAATATTATGGTTCCATACAAATAACCGATCTTCTTCGAAGCAACAAAAATATATACATACACGGTACACGCGAAAGCTGCTGCTAGAACGTTTCATTCATATTAATTAGAGGATTTTTGTGCGGTAAATACCCTACACGTCAAGTTGCGTAACCTACAGTTAATTAATGAGGTCTTAGGAACTCGTAATTAAATTTGTACGGCACAAAGAACGAATCATATGAGAAAGTCCCTATTATGTATGTATATAAGCACGCCTATCTCGTCTTAAGGGAATGCGAGTTTGATGTGGCATGGAACGCAACTAAATCTTTCATCCCGTATTGTAAAACACCGATGCGAAATAATATTTGACGTAAATAGGATGACAATAACATCGATAAAGTCTAATTTTACTTCGTGTTCCTTTTCGTTTGAGCCGTAAGGCAGTTGTAGGCAAGTTTCTGTGCTTGTCTGTAGCCGTGTAATCATAAAAGATAACAAGAATGCTTTGAAATTTCTCGTGAATTTGTAGAATGGGAAATACCAACGTTACTCAATGAATTACTCGAATTCAGTTGGATAAAAAAAGGGACATCAAGATTAGAAACGATAACGAAATATTTCTGAAAATTGAATATCTAGGATTGTAAATAATATACAGGGTGAGTCAATGTTAAACGCGATACCAAACGAAAGGTAGATAGGGAATGTTATTCTAAGCAAAAAAGTTCTAGGGTTTTATAAACATGTATCACGGGAAATGCTTCCTAAAGAGCAGTCCAACGGACGTTCAAAGATGGAAGGCCCCAATATGATTTTCTTGCCTTTATTTCAAAACTGCTCGAAATGTCCACCGTCATTTCCAATGCAAAGTTGACATCTGCGAATGACGTGATTGCGCGGCTGCTCTTTAGTTACAAAACTACGCTAGTGTATTTCTTGGGCAGCTTGCAAGATCCTCGCTCGGAGACTACGCTTCGTCGTCTGACGGGCTTGCCCAGCAAAATACTTTCTGTTCATTCTGCCCCAAAGCATAAGAAATCGGCATAGTGGTTAAGTCCGAGGTGAAAGACGGAGTGACCAAGGACGTGGACAAGTCTCGACTGCGACCAATCCATCTTCCTGAAAAATGGTTGTAAAGCCATTGCACGTCACTAAAGTGGAGTGTAGATGGGCCTGGGCAACCGTACTAACTGAGAAACTTTGAACGTCATGTTAGCTGTGGTGGAAAATCAATTCGCAAGAGGGCTGTCATCTAGATATTGCATTCAAATTCATTTTCCAAAATGAAAAAGGCCGACCATATAAAGTCTTGTTAGGCAAGAAATAGTGAAGACCATTGACCGTGTATCGTCTGCATAACCCCATCCAAACGTTGCACGAAAATTCACTGTTGAACAATGTTGTTTTCTGACGAATCTACATTTGGTTTCAACGGGCCCAAATACGCGCACTGTAGTGTTGGTTAAAAATACCACATTGGATGGAGGAAGTTCACGCTTCGTCCGCCAAAATAAATCTTTCCGATAGTAAGAAGCATCGTAGGACCTTATTTGTTTCAAGAAACCACTCTGAAAATTCTCTTCTGCAAGAGGTAGGTCTTCCAGGAAGCAATTATTCCCGAACATTTCTGCAAATTTAGCGGCAGAACCATCTGCTTTCAACAAGTGCGGCTCCTCCACAATGGTCTGGGAATAGCCTAAATGCAAAGAACATCTCCTGATAAGTGCGACTTGGACGCAGGTATTTGATCGAAGCTAGGTCTAGGATATTGTTCTACTTCGATTTTATGATGGGGTACAAAAAAAACGTCTGCTCGATTTCGAAAAAGTTGTCCCAGATTCTCTTAATCGTTGAAATGTTCTAGTAAATAAGGCTTTTTCGGGCATTCTTCCCATGGAAATCTTCTAGCGTCACTCATTCAGAGCAGCGAACGCATTACCATCACAGTACCCGTAAACAAACACAATATAACATATTCACTTGTAGTGTAGGTATTTGGCATGTTTTCGCAATTTACTCATAAACTAGCTTAACAATTAGTGACAAATTGAATTCAATCGACACGTCAAACAAGGCATTAAAAAATACGTATCAAACCTTTCATGCATTGTTATCAAGCCCTGAACAATTATCTTTTTATTTAATGTAAAAAGGCACGGAGTGAAAATTTAATCAGCCATTCGCCAGATGTCAACTTTTCATTGAAATCCATGATGGCTCCTGGAAAAATTTGAAAGAAGTTTTCAAATCGATTTTGTAAAATTTTAGTTTGTTTTGTTAAGTTCGAAACCAATTATGTGGAATAATATACAGGTGTTCAATTAAGGCAAAAAAGCAATTTGTTTCGTCATGACTTTAAACTGATCCTGTAGTACTTAATTTTCTTATTGTGATAGATGTTTAAAAAACCCTAGAACTTTTGCTTAAAATGACATGCCCTATCCGTACCTTTAGAGATAGTCGTTTCCGTTAAGTTTCAGCCACCCTGTATAATGAAGTAATAACATAGTAGGATTATTATTATATAAAAAAAGGATAGGAATTGTTTGGTTTTTATAAATATTTTCTTTTTTTTATATTTAATTGTTTGTAAGTAGAGATTGGTTTTTTTTTTCAGTTTGATTTTAGTGTTCTACACTGTGCTAGGTCCACATCCCAAAAAGCAACCCCATGTCGAAATTTGAAATCGCAAGATTTTGACGGCAATTTACCTACAGGAAAAGGGACCTACAGGATCGACTGAGCAGGACGCTGTCGGGTAAAAACTCCATCCCGACACACATTAAGACCTTCTCAATAAGTTATTTGTATTTGGCCACTGTCCTATCTTCTTTCATCAAGGTTTTTGCGTGGGGTTGACCTGTGTTGGGCGAATCCATTAATCCTAATGCTGCCTAATAAATTGGTGTGGGGTGCCGCAACTCACTTTCACCCTTTGACAACTCAAGCACCCTTCCAGGCCACATCCACACCGACCGTCCACTTACTGCCTCTGGTTCAGCCAAACAGTCTGGACCACCCAAACAGCACCTTTTCCTGCTAATTTTACGAGTGAGAGCATGTTTGGGTGGCATACCTCGCAGGCGCTAACCCAGTCGAGGCTTCATGAGCCCAAGTCAGGCCAGGCATCTCTCGCGAATTCGCGATTGTCGATGTGCAAAGAAAGGTTCCGCCTACCTAACGAGCCTTATTTAAGGAATTTATACCAACTCAAACATTTTCAAAAAAAGACAAAATAAGGGTGGTTTAAACTAACGAGCCAGTAGTTATCTTTGGGGGGGGGGGCTCTGGTGAAACAAAAAGAAAAAAAGGTCAGTAGAAGTAACGGCAACTCAAAGCCCCCAAATTTTTTCAAAAAGATAAGACAAAAAAGAGGACAAAAAGGTCACTACAGCCAACGGCGAGTATTTCGGTTTTTTCTTAACCCTTTGGGGGGTCACACGCAAGTCCCTAACTCGAATAGAACGCAAATGGTGCTAATCTAAAAAGTGTTACGCTAATTTTGACGAGCAATTTATTTTACATATACCTACACATATACCTACGTTGCGAACATCACGGCACATCATTAACATTAACACACAGTACAAACAAAAACGTAATAAATATACATATCTGTGGCTGAGAGGTAAACAGTCGTAACTCCAACTTTTGCCAGTATGGAGTTAAGATCATCTTTAAACTACAGTCGTTTTTTGTTATTGTGGCAAAAAATCCTAAGCCACGTATTGTTGATTGCCAATATTTTTAGGATATAACACTCCTTTTATTAAAATCCATTAGCGTTTCCACTTGTTTTGCTCATTACTGAAAATTTTCTTTTATCGACATACGACTGTTTACCCCTCAGCTACAGATATAGGTTTCACGATAACCGGATCACTTCTTTGCCTAACAATTCTAGCGACCTTAGAAGATGTTTGGTGGGTAAAAAAATTCGTTATTAAATATGGTTCATAATGCTGTGTGATATTTTGTTAAAATCCAAGACTCAATATGCCACCATGAAGGATCAGCAATATTTTTATTTTATAAAGAGTTTAAGAAAATAAAAATTTCCACTCCTTTTCGGAAACCATCACTTGTTGAGATCGATTGAAATTGCTTACCATGTATGATACTGAAAATGTCACCAAAATGAAAAATATTCGTCACATGATAAAGTCAAGTGATAATAACACATTGTGGTATTTCGAATTTATTTTGACATTATATTTGACATTATATGTCCATATAATATTTTGATATTATATGGACATTTCTCAATTGGGCAGCAGGATGACAAACAATTATCTTCCCAAGTAAATAACTCATACCTGTATATATATTTTATCAACTGGTATCTTGATTGCACTAGTTTGAATCCATCCAACTGAATCAGTCATATTGAATTCCAATTTGATATCATATTTGTCATTAGCAACCCACAAAGAAAGTCAATGATGCCAAAAACAAATGGATGGAGACTTGATTCCATAGTTGATTGAATTAAAAACTTTTCGTAAAATGTTGGTTTGTTAATCAGTGATCTGAAAAACCCATTTATACAACAATTTTCAGAACGATTTCCAGAAAATTTAAGATTTTTGTTTCCCCATATTGGATCCGCCATCTTGAAGTTTTAAAATCTGATTTCAGATTCGTAATCAGTGGCCTCAAAAACCCACGTAGGTATACACTTTTCAGTCCAAATTCTAGCAAATTTAAATTTTTTGTCCCCCATATAGGGTTTGTCCGCTATATTAGATCCGCCATCTTGCATTTTTAAAATCTGAGTTCATATTCGTAATTGGCGACCATAAAACCCCAGCATAATGATGTTTGAACAAAGACGAGGACCTTTTTTTTGAGCCAGTATACTGGATTTTCCATCCACTAAAGGTTAATGTAGAATCTCTTCACAATATATGCCAGTTTTTGTCTCTAATGTCAGTATCTAAAAAAACACGCTAAAGCGTCGAAATTTAACATTCGACCAAAACACAATATAGCGCCCCATCTTCGTTCGAGTTAATGGCCGTACGCCTTGCGGCCCGCTTCATTCTCTCCTCTCCCGTCTGGAAATTCCAATTTTTTCGAGCATCCATCCGGAAGGGAATTAGGCAAATTATACGCCGTCTTTCCAGCGTAGCGACGTCGTTATAAATTATATAACGGCGATATAGAGGCATTTCGGCGCCCTGGCTAGACAACGGGGGGAGGGGGGGGGTCGTCTCCGCGCCCCGCGATACCGCATCCTCCCGTAGAGAAATCCCGTCGATTAGACGGGAATTAGCCGCGGGCAAACGTCGAGGAGGAGACGGGGTGGAGCGAGACTTTCGCGCCGGAGGACGCTTTAGGCTGAGCGCATGCTGGAGCTGCGCGCAAAGCAGAGATGAGAGCAGTGAGCAACGCGACGAAAACAAACCAATGTTTTCCTGTCTGAACACGCATACTGACGCTTGCGTCGGAGATGTAAGCACGCTTGTATACTAGAGCAAAGCGACGCGATCAAACATTTTTGTTTTCTCTGCTCTCATCGTTGTGTGTTCTGATTATTGAAGATTTTGATTGATTGATATATTATGAATATTGAAGAATTAATTAGTTGTATTTTTGTAAAAAAATGCTCTGTGGGACCAAAAGACCCACAACAACTTACCGTAATGTAACTGCAACACGTTCTGTAGGATCGATAGGATTCTGATTACAATTTGTCCATTTTTTTCAATAACTTATGTTTTGTTCCCTCCAAAATATGATCGAATGTGGTAATACTCATTCTAAAATATGAGGATGTTCTCGTAACTGACTATAATACAAATGATGAAATTCTCCATGACTGTGTCAACTTTTATTGATCTTATGAATGACAGGATTTAGTAGCCTTCTTTTTGTTCATTAAATACCAAATTTTTAACGAAGAATTTTCAAATAATAATAAATCCATCATTGAATACGATGTAAAATCGACTACTGAACTTCTCAGTATGTGCACCCAAACTCGTTCATCGTCGCGTTGCACTTTATCGCATTGCTCTCCGCTCTCATCTCTGCTTTGCTCACTGCTCCAGTGTGCGCTTAGCCTTAGGCGCTGTGAACGGCGCACGCCGCGTCGTAACCACCGAATTATGGGTTACAACAGCCGTTGAAATATTATACAGCGTGGCCAAAAGGTCGCGCGTAATGCCTGTAACTTTTTAATAACCTGTATATGAAAAACTGTTCTGCTGAATAAAAGTTTTTCATCAGTTTATTTGCCATGTTTATGTCAGTTTGAAATAATTTTGCCTTTTCGAGTTTGGCTGTTATGGAGACAAACTTTATTGTTTTAAATAACAACCCGTAGGTTTCTCTCTATATCTGAAAGAGCAGCCTTTTCTCTTATCGTGTACCTACTAAAAATTTGATAAGGTTACATAAAGAAATTTTCGCAAAAAATACGGTTAAAGTTAATTTTTTTAAAAGAATGCTTACTTAATTATTTATTTTTTTAAAAATCTAACAACAAAACAATAGTTAGCGTTGAGGTGTTTAAAGTGACCGCTAAGCAATGTCCAAGCCAGTTCCGAAACTCTTCAATAACGTTTACTTGGAAGTATTCAGGAATGGCCCGGATTTCAAAGTTCTATTACTTTCGAATATAAGGCTCTTTAAATACATATAAGGAAACCTTATGAACGTCATAAGGTTTTCATTATGTTATTTTTAATTGAAACTTTGCTGCTTACTTGTTTTCTGTTTATTTAAGTTTACTCTTTTATTCTACTTATTAGTACATGTTTTTGAATAAGATAATTCTAGCTGAAACATTAGCCCCGAATATGCTAATCGTGTGTAAAATTTCAGTCCGATCAGGCCAGTGGATTTTGCCATGCCATGGTCACCAGTTCAAAAAATGTTGTTTTGAGAAAAACGCCTTTAAAATTTCTTTAATACACCATTCCGGAATATCCTGCAAATAACGTTACTCAGGTGGGTATAGTAAATCTGAAATGGTTGGGCCATAAAGAGTAACCTCATCTTCCTCATTGTGATCTTTTATCTAGCACCCTTAGATTTGTAGGAATAACGAACGCACCTGTTTTCCAGACTGTGATTACTGAAAAATTAAGTATCGAGAAAAAATCTTTTCGACCACTTACATGGAATAAATACTTGCAAACATGCAAACAAAAAATATCGACTTTGTTTTACGCCGTACACGAGAAACCCCATTTAAAATTATTTCCACAGTGCAAGTTATTGTTGCAATTTGATACGGCAACATATTGTCGTAACTTCGGAACAGTGTAATTTTCACTGGGTGCAATATTGCGTTGGCGTTGGATTTGCATTATGCAATTTTAATGAAAAGTATCAGATATATTAGAATTACTAGCGATCGGATTTTGTTTCTTTCCAACTTCAAATTGTAGTTGGGCGCAAACAGCTTTGTTCATTTATGAAAAAAGATATTTATGGTCATTTATATCATATGAACTTATACTGAACTAAAAAGACAAGAGTCCTTTTCTCAAAGGCTTTTATGTTTTTGTTATACATGTAACTAGCAGAATAAAACCTGTTCGACTTGAATTTAATAATTCCTAGTGCTCCAACATCGGAATGCGCGCTGGGATCTAATTAATTACTAACTAATAATTACTGATCGAACTTGTATCCAACAAACTGTACGAAATTAGAACGTGTTCTATTTCTATGCGACTCGTTGTCATGCAATCCGAAAATATTGTGGCAACAAATCGCATTATGGAAATACCCGGTTTGTACTCGGTTGTTAATTGATAATAATTACAGTATAGGTAGGGGACACCGGGGCGGAATGATGTACCGGGGTAGAACGGGGTGGGTTTTATATTTCCCGCCGCAGACGCCAGATACTACTAGCGCCCTCTGTTATTATTTACTAGAACCCCACGGATCAGCTGGTAACAATCAACGGGTTGCTGCAAACAGTTTAGAATGCATTCGGCCAAACGTGCCAACGTTTCGGCATTTTAAACACAAGTAAGTTAATTATCTATTTGTTTTGGAGATTCTTGTTTATTTTACTGTATACGGCATGTTTTTAATTATCTTTAGACATTGATACGCCAAGATCTTGATAAAGCCTGTTTAGCCAAAGGTTATGTTTGGTTTTTAAGTAAATGGGGGGCAGAACGGAGTGGGGCACAACGGGGGCAACACCCATTCCGCCCCGGATTTAAATAACTATATAAATATGAATTTTGTGTTATTTTAGATGGTTCGCAAATATGTTAGAAAGACCGTTAGGCAACAGTGGAGTACTAAAACTATGGAACAAGCAGTAGATGCTGTTATTAGAGGCATAGTGAGCTGCAGGAAAGCATCAATTCAGTTCCAACATCCACAAACTACATTAGAAAGATATGTAAAAAAACTTAAGGATGATCCAAATTCTGTAGTTGACAAAAGAGCTGGTAAATATCACTGTATTTTTTACTAAAGATCAAGAGCTAGAACTGACGACGTATTTAAAGGATATGCAAAAGAGATTATTTGACTGACTGAATCAATAGAAAGGACAAACCAAGTTAAGGAGGCACAAAGAAAATAAAGTAAAAAGAAATCTGTCAGGTCAGAAACAAAAGAAAGCAAAAAAAGCAAAAGATAATAGAAGAAGTGCAAGAAAGCCCTCATTCGTCTGAGGAGGAAGACGACGCGTTATGTTTATATTGTAATGATCAATATTCAGCTTCAACTGAAGGTTGGGTTTCATGCATTCAGTGCAAAAAGTGGGCTCATAATTCTTGTGCGGGGATAGACAGTGACAATGATGAATCAGTACCTGTTTGTGAAATATGTAAGCCTGCTAATCGCCAGTACACCATCCTGCCCCGTAGGCGGGGCAGAATGGAGTGAAGGAGACGTTTTTAAGTCAAAAATGAAAGCAAAAACTATTAGTCTTAGTTTTATGCATTTTTGTTTCTTGTTTACAATACCTAAATAAAGCGTACTATTTTTTTTTATTTAACGTAATTTACCCTATCAAAAATAAATCTAAACGTTATTATCCCCATTCCGCCCCGGCTTCCTCTACCGTATATTCCTTACAACCATCCGGAAAGGAATTAGACAAATTATCTGCCGTCTTTCCAGCGACGTGACTCGTGACGTCGCGTCGGTGCCGTTATAAATTATGTAACGACGATATAAAGGCAGTTTTGCCAATGACAATTTGTAGATCTTCAAGCTAAGGTTCTGACTAATGTTTGAGAATCTGTGATTCCTCGACCACGATGTCTTATTGCTTGTTGACGAAAACAAGTGTTTCCGATAACAAGAAAACAAGACGCCGATTTCATTGTTATAATAGTCATAACCGAAAATCAAAATGAGGCACAAATTAATAAGAGAGGAAAGCACAAAATGCATCTGCACTTAACAGAGCTAACGTATAAAAGACGGTGGGTTAAAGCGATACGTGTCCAAATGATGTGTTGATGTGCAAGCTGTTTTACGTATATTCGCTTCTTCTGCGTACGACTAAGTGCTGCCGTCTGGGATCTAGCGCTAAAATAACACCCAGAGGCGTCACTAGGGGGAGGGGGGGGGGGTATTGAGGGCACGTGCCCGTTAATACAAAGACATCAAAAAAATTACGTTTTTTTTGGGGGACGACTCGTATATGTATAGGTTTTATATATTTTGCGTGCTAGATCCCCTAAATCCAAGTCTGGTCACCCTACCGATAGTATCAAAAGTATTTCGACAATCGGAAGTCGGGGCTAATCCAGAGTAGCGTCATTCGACTGAGGTAGTCGAGTAGCTTCTAAATATGATCAACAATGTTTTGATTGGTGTCGGAATCTTCGTGGTATAGAGTAAACTTTAACCGAAATTGTTTCTGTTTGGTGAAAACAACGAAACGGAAACAGAAAATCCGCTTAAAGGATGTTTTGCACAGGATGTGCCTTATTCCTTTTGAAAACTATAAATCCGAGCATTTACGGAATTCGCTAATCGTTGCATTTCACAAGTTCACGTCGCTGTCTGAAAACGTTTATGAAACTTTCGGAGATACAGAGCATCCGTTCAGGGGAGAGTTGCTGCGGATTAGGCGTTAAGTTACGCATTGTTTATGTTAGGGTAGAATGCGAAAACTTTTGGGGATCACGTAGGCTTAGCTTTGATGCAGGTATCCCGTAACGGCTGTAGTGAGATTCATTCTCTGCAACTAGAGGGAAGGGTAATTTTGTAATCTGCGTGGATAACCTTTACTCGACTTCATTTTTATTTAACGGTTTATCACATTTGTAAAATAGGGGGATTATTATGAATATATAATGTATCACCTCTACAGTTTTTTTTGTCATATGAGAAAAAAAAAACAGTTTTTGTAGGGCTTAGTACACTAGGGAGGCGATGTAGTGAGCCTCTCATTACAAGAATAGTTCTTTTTGTTTTCATTCACATGACAGATATAGAAGGCTAGTCAATAATTTTCAATTAAGTAACTATGATAATGAATATATAATATGAGTAAATACACATATTTTGTCGGTTGTAACACAATGTTGAATTTGAACGAGGTAGCACATCTCGGTTAAAAAAATAATAAGTACAATCTGGGATATTTTGAAACCTTCACTAATTCCACTCATAAATTTTTAGATAAGATAAGAATATAATGTTTACTTTCTTTAAATGTTATTAGATTTAAGTGCATTTCTCAGAATTTTGCCAAAAGATTTGCTGAGTTACACCATATATCTATTTTTAATGCACTGCTAATAATTTTTTTTTGGGAATATTAAAATTAAAGATACTTGTATCATTCACATGATATAAAATTGCATTTTAGAATTGTACATTAGAGATTTAAATAATTTGATAAACTTTGGGTATTGTTACTATTAAAGGTTTCTTATATTTTTAGTTCTGTAATTTTTAAAATTACATTGCATTGCGATTTCTTTTTAGAAAACTACAGTACAAAATAACAATGTTAATAGGTGTTATTAACAAATTATTTGGGTTTGTGTTTGCCGAAAACATGGCATCCCTTTAGAGAAAATCGAATAAAATAAAAGGTTTGTTTAAGTACATATTTAAACTGAAGTATAATCATTTGGATGTTTGGAATAGGTAACCAAAACATTTACTAACTATCTACATAATGTCCAGTTTTTTACAAGTGAAACATTCTTGAAGATTTTCTAGATGCATGTTTAGACTTTTTTTACTCTTAACTTTATAAACAACGACCATAAACAAAAACTACCGGCAATTCAATTATGTAAGAAAAAAGGATGCTGATTTATGGACTACAACTATTACGAGTATACCCGTATATAGTAGGGCTTAGACACTCTCCAAAATTCCTTCTCCTATTGTTCATCAGGTTTTCCGAATGCCTTCACTCCTGAAATGCCTGTCGATTTCCAGAGCCATGATCGCGCAGCATGCGTAGAAATAATAGGAGGCAGGGAGCGGACGTAAGTGAGTTTTTATTACTTCCAGAGCCGAAATCCAGTGTTATTTTACTCAGGCCACCCAGCAAGATGACACTTTCTGAAATGTTTTTCTTTGCCATGGTAACGGGTAAAAAAACGCTGTCAATGGAATCACTACTTCCACCGTTAAAAACATCAGGTTGTATTCTTAAAAGTCTGATATTATGTAATTGGATATGACGTTTATGACCAATATGACATATATGAGCTTTATGGCTTTTACGATCTGTATGACCCGCCGATATGACCGTTAGGACCTGTATAGCCTATATGATTTTTATAGTCTATATGGCATCAATGATCTCAACGAACTTAATGTTTATGACATTATATAACCTTTATGACATTGAAGATTTTGATGGCTTGAACGACCTTTATGACCCGTATGATTAAACGAAATCAGGTTGGCGATGAATTAATTATTGAACCATCTAAGGGAGCTGCTTACTTCAATGAACATAAAATTGTAAATATTCCAAAAGCGTTAAATGAAAATTTCGCAAACAGCAATAACATAAATGGCTTTAGAACTAATAAGAATTACCCAACGATGTTTTTGGAACCAATCTCAGAAAATGCTGTTTTTAATGCTATTATGAATATAAAAAATCTAATGCGACAGGGATTGATAATATATCCTCAAATATTTCCAATGTTTTCATAGTTTATCCTCCATAGTTTTTTATAAATTTGTCCCTTGAATCGGGTAAGTTCCTACCATATTTAAAACTACCAAAGTTGTACCTATTTGTAAGATAGGAAATGAAAAACCATATTAGGCCAGTTTCTGGGGACCTGAGTAAAGCGTCTGATCTTGTTGATGTCTTATTTATTGAAAAGATTAAATAATATTCAAAGGTGTAAAATTTCAGAGGTATAAAATTAATGACTGGCTTTCCTCATATCGCTCTAGCAGAAGGCAAACCATTGATGTTAGAGCATATAAGTCTCCTGAGATATATATATATATATATATATATATATATATATATATATATATATATATTATATATATATATATATATATATATATATATATATATGTAGGAGTTCCTCGGGGTTCAATTCTAGGACCATTACTGTTTCAGATTTTTATGATTGATTGATCCATATAACAACTTAATAATGTTTGTAGATGATAATACGTATCTAAGTAGTGATTCAGCAATAACAGATATCATTAGAAAAATGCAGAATATCATTCATAAATTTGTAAAGTGATTTGAATTCAATAAACTGTACTTGAATAAGTCTAAATTATATTGAGCAAGTCCATAGTTTA
The DNA here is from genome assembly GCA_029963805.1 of Aromia moschata. Taxonomy (NCBI): domain Eukaryota; kingdom Metazoa; phylum Arthropoda; class Insecta; order Coleoptera; family Cerambycidae; genus Aromia; species Aromia moschata. The sequence goes on from JAPWTK010000082.1 coordinate 1,415,350, forward strand.
TGATACTTTAACGTTTCTAAACCAAGTTATGTGACATCAATTGCAAATAAATGGGCTATAGATGTTGAACGTTCATTTTTATAACACAGACATGGGTGGACCATACCATTGACGTAGGGATAGCTAATTTTAATAGCTAAAACATGGTGTGGAAATGAAGGCGGTGTGGAATGGGCTACGTAAATGATCCGCTGCCGACCGCCTGAGCGTGAACAGTTCCTCAGGGTTCAATTCTAGGACCATTACTGTTTCAGATTTTTATGGGCCTCTCGGAAAATCCGGCACTGATTCCCTCCGAAACGTTCTTACCACCAACGTCGCTTATTATTAGGCCGAAGCATGAAATATAACCTAATGAACGTTAATTAGCGAGGGCCACATAAAACTGATGACTCTCGGTTACGCGCGGCCGACCGTCGAGCGGGTACCTGAAGTGCTCGAGGAGGTTTTTCGCTGACGTTTCGAGGGGAAAAATTAGATGAACATTATTATATTATTATAACGTTTTAACTGGTTTCGTGAGTCAGGCAGTTGGGGAGCTAAAATAATATTTATTTTTAAGCGCGGATTTTGTATGGGCATTTATGTAATATAAAGTGTACGAGGGCTGTTGTGCCTGACTGGAAAAAAATTAGATTAACAATCCTTCCAAAACTTTTTGTCGTTAGTGAACTAATTCTTTCTTTCCCTGATTTTTTATGGTTTATTTATTAGTAGGAATTTATTTTTTGTTTAACTGTTAGGTATGAGATTTAGAGAAGAACTAAGTACTTTTGAAATAGCAAAACACCCAATATGACCGAAGTAAGAAAGAAAGAAGTTGATGATCGTTTCAGAAAGTCGAAACGACGAAACCTAGGAATGCGAAACATAGTAAATAAGTTATAGCAGATAAAGCAGAAAGATATTGATAAATTGTATATAATTTTGCTATTTTTAGACCTCTTACAGTTTCCAAGATAGCAATACATCCATCAACAATTCTGGACACAGTGTAAAAAAAAGTAAAACCATAATACGTCACACAAATGGACAAGCTATTAACGCGAAAAATGCGAGAAATTCTTTCTACAATTAGTTTTAAAAACAGCTACAGAGATCTGCTCTTACGGTTTGCTCTGAACAAAGTGAATCACCTATTTTAAAGATTAAACCTCACGCTGAGAGCTCTTTAATGTTCGCCAAATGAAACACTACAGAAATATAGACCATTAAATGGAGTTCCTTTACACATCACAGCCGGAACACAATCCCACACCTTTCTTGTGCTTTTTAGAACTCTGTTTCAGCTCGCATCAGGTATATATTATTTTCTATCTGGTTTGTCGAAAGTCTATGAGTAAATTTTCCGAATGATTTAATGAATGAATGATAATTGTGTTCAATTAGCTAAGCATTTAATCATTTAAATTGCTACCGCTCTATCAGTTAAACATAGACATATCAGAAAGTTTATGCTAACAGAAGTTCCGGCAAATGTTATGAGGATTTCGCCTACCATATTGGATTTCAAGGAATCCTCTCCAGAATGATAGATACAATCCAACAGTAGTACACCCCGTTGGGATCATCGTCATAAATTATAAGGTTTAGAAGACAGAAGGATATAAATTTAAAAAGGTCGTTGTCAAGAATCCATGGCGTAATCACCAGGACGAAAAATTCACAGACTCGAACATCGAGAAAAAGTAGGCGGAGGTAAATAGGGAATGTTCCGGATGCAATTCGGACAATATAAAAGCACGAGCCCTGTCACAGTAGTTTTACAGCCCTTTCACACGATATGGTTCCAATTATAGCGTTTTTCACGAACCCTGAATAAACCAAAAGTGATATGTGGCGTGTTCGGTTTATAAAATCATCTTCAACAAGTCTCAGATACTTCTTGGTGTGGTATCAGAATTATTTAGTGCATCATCTTCGAGTATGGCTTATCGATTCCTAGTGAACTCTACGTAAAACCTTTGTCGGTTTTGTGCAAATGAAGGTCTTTTAATCAATAGTGATCAATGTAGACACTCGTCACATGTTGCATTTACTTAAATATCCGAAATAAATAATACATTAATCCGAGATCTTTGCCATTATTATTCTTATACTTTCAACTTGGCAGCAAACACTGAGCTATGAATGATTATGTTTGTGACAGCCTATCATACCTACTAGCCAGGTACCATGTAGATACGATGGTAGGCGAATTTGCCGGAAGTTCTTTGGGTCGCTAAAGTACTTTTTATCTTTTTAGTGGCTATGTTAACTTCTGACTCAGAAGCTGATTACATTTAGAGCTGAGGTTTGAGTATAAAAAAGGTCTAACTTCGTGTACAGATAATTTCCGAATGCGTTAAGATATTACCGTGATTTTGACAAACATAAACAGAATGTAGCAAAGTCTGGAAGTAACTAACATTTAATTTAATCTTTGGTAAATTGATGACAAGTTTTAATGTCAACTAGAATTCAATACACAAAGTTTAGCACAATGAACAAAGTTATAATTACTGCTTTCCCTCTTTGCTGTTATAAGAGGGGTAATACATTGAAATAAAAGATCTTATTAAATAGAATACAATAAAAATGCGTGCATAAGAAGAACACATTATTTTAGGGTTTAATGTATATTCTTTTGCGTAGCTGAGAATGGAGAGCGACATATTTTAAAGTGAAAAAAAATATTACTGTAATTTGTGGTTTTATGAGGAAATCCAAATATATTTATAAAATAGTTCTTTATTGTGATATCTAGATAACCCTGTAAAATGGGAATGTAAGCTAGTGATCTCTAAGACAGCAGTACTGACGCTACAAATATTCAGTTAGTATTTCATCCAAAAAATGGACGTTAATTGCTGAAATAACAATACGTCCAATTTGCGTATTAATTTCAAGGAGTGGATCGTTCAAAGCATTTCAGTATTTTATTTTATAAATATCGTTGTAGGAAAATTAATCGGAGAATCTCTTGACAGCCTTTTGGGTGTTAAACGAGTCAAAATGATTGATGAATTCAAATTGGACGATATACATATTTATAATTCACGGCTTCCGGGAGATTTTATATATATTTTACGAAACAACGGCGGGTGTGAGGGCAAAAGGTTTTAGAAGAATTTATGGATGATTTGATTAAAAATCTGTTGAATTGTCAAAAGGAAAGCTCGGAAAATACTGATTCTGAGGGTTTCCGACTTTCACGTACTTAGGGAAATTGGAGACTTGCTATAAATTTAGTGTTCATAGGACGTCCACAATTGTTTCTTTAATTAATATTTTTATAATATCAGTAGGGGAGAGCAATATGGAAAATTAATATATTATATATATCAAATAAATAATATTTCTAATAATTTATTTCTAGTAGTGGCCTCTACTACGCCTTCTTTAAAGTAAATGTGAATATATTATATGAGTGCCAACAGTGGATGACACAGGTTATCCTGGTAATTTGTCAGTTGATTTGTTCATGTTAACCGGTATGTAAAAAAAATAAAATTTGTAATAGCAAATGTTTAAAAAAATACTTTTTATGTAGACCGCCATTAAAACAGTACTTCATATCTACGAATCGTTTGCTAATAATACTAATCTGTAAGATTTTTTTTTACTGAAGATAGTAGCGTTTCTGAGCATGTCCGACTTTTCTATCCGACGTCCTACACGACGTCCCACACGGTTGGTCGGTTAGACCAAGTACAGGAGACTGCATACACCACATATGTAAAATACCATTATAGTTTGACACGATGAAAAAATTGAAAAGTGTATTGACAGTGGCGACGGCGTTGGTAACGAAAATGTGTGTGAGAGAAAAAAGATCGTTCAAATGGACAAAAAGATTGGTTCACTCTCCATACGCATGGCAATATCTTATACCTTTGAATCTTGATCAGAATGGTATACTTCCAAATAATATATGTACTTGTCAAAGTAAGGATACACTCTTGACACGTAAATCATACGCGCTAGTATCACGTTTTGACGAGGGATGGAAAGCTGTCAAAGAATACTACTGTACATGCGACAACGGTTGTCGTACCGTTGGGTGTTGTATGCATCATTACGGTCGTGTGGTATCTGGGGTATGGGCAACAGCTACAAGAAGATGTGCAAGCACCTGCTGAATCTGCCGAAGACATATTCTTGGTACTAGAAAGTTCTGATGAAGAACAAGAAGCTGAAGTATAATACGCCCTTTCTTTCCCATGCACCCAATAGGCTTAAGTGAAACTGGGCATAGTTCTTTGACAGATAGAGTTCTGGGCTACAAAGAAAATGGTAAAAAATACACACGAACTTATGGTATTCAAAAAATATTTGAAACAGTGTTTTTATTGCCTTTCATGTAGTGTATTTTAGAAGAATTATCTGTATATGAAATACAATGACGAGCACGTAACAATATTGTCAATCTCGAGTAACGTGTTTATAATAAAAATAATGTAAAAGAAACAAATTGTCTCTTAATTGTGTCTTTTCTTCAACCTTCTCAATTTAATTCAGGGTATTATTATACCATACACGTAAGTTTGCGAAAAATTATACTCCATTAACTTGAACTGGCCCAATGTCATTACAAGCCAAAACAAAAAGTAAATTGTATAAAGAAATTAGTATATTATATTAAAATAGAATAAAAATCAAAATAAACATATTAAAGTTACAACAAAAAAGAGATAGATTACGAGGTTCAAAAGTAAAACGAGTATACAATATGGAAGTCACATCTCTCATGAAATGACGAAAAAAAAAAAAAAAATAGGTAACATTTATTTCATACGTACAACATACAATCTTATTTAGTTAATTAAAAGCTCTCTTAAAGGATTTCCTGTATTCAGGCGAGATTACGTGCGAAATTAATCCTATTAGATGTGACTCCTTGTTATTTATAGCAGCATATTAGCCGTTTGTAATTATAATAATTGGAATAATCTATTGTATTGTATATATATATATATACAGTGCGTCCATAAAGTGACGCATAAATTCATTATTAGCTAAATGAACAATATTATTGAAAATTCCCGAGACAGGTCAATTTTTGATTGCGATTTACTATTTTGTCACATACTAATTTAATATACAGGGTGTCCCACCTTCGAGTAATGACGCCACCACCGATTTTTTTAAATGGAACACTACATTTTTTTTCAATTTTCGGATGACCCTGGCCGAGCTGAGTCCAAAAATGTGTCACAAGTTGCTTCTATCTATTACAGGGTGGACAACAGTACAAAAATTACAAATTATGTATTGCTGATTAAACGCACTAAAAAAAATTAAATTAACGTTATTGTGATACAAAAATACAACTACTTTAATAAACACCAGTTTGGACAAGACGCGCGAATGACGCGAGGCGCGATACGTGGTTCGTTATTTTTTTGTCATTTGTTTTTTGATTGTCATTGTCATTTTTTGCCATATTAAAAACGGCTATTTAGAGTTCACTTTTGTATTGTTAACGCTTCAAAGTAGGTACTTTAAGTGAAACCTAAATCTAATTTATTTAAAACGTTTTGTTGAAAATGCCTTTAAATGAAAGGGATAGGATTGAAATTCTAATGATGATTGGTGTTGGCGACAGAATGCGGACTCAACAAGAGGTGTGTAGATTATTCCATGAAATGCACCCAGATCGTGAACCTGTTTCACAATCTACAGTAAGCAGAATAGAGCGAAAATACAGAGAATTAGGACACGTGAGGATGCACCAAGGCAAGGTAGACCTAAAATTAATGAAAATGTTCAACAAGACGTAATTTTGTCGGCACTAGAAAATCCACATTGTACAGTACGGCAAGTATCTAGGGATTTGAATATTGGAAAGTCTTCAGTATCGAATATTTTTAAAAAAGGTAAAATACCATCCCTATAGAGTACGCCTCATCCATGAATTGGCTGAAGACGACTTTGACCGAAGAACTGAATTCTGCGAGTACATGATGGACCACAATAATCAAAATAACGGTTTCATTGCTAATATTTTATTTTCTGACGAGGCAACGTTTTTTTTTGAACGGGCATGTTAATCGGCAAAAACACCCGCTACTGGTCTCAGGAAAATCCACACTGGATGCAAGAATACCATACGCAACATCCACAAAAGGTCAATGTGTGGGCTGGTATTGTGAGAAATAGAATTGTTGGTCCATACTTTTTGATGAAAATTTGACAGGAGCATTGTATCTGAATTTTTACAATATACATTAATTCCTGACTTGACCCGGCTATTTCCTGATATTGAAATAGCCAATACTTTAGACGGCAGAATTTGGTTTCAACAGGATGGTGCACCACCACATTTTGCTATAGCTGTGCGCGAGTTTTTACACAGAACCTTTCCAGATCGGTGGATAGGAAGAAGAGGATCAGTGGAATGGCCCCCTAGATCACCTGATCTTACTCCACTAGATTTCTTTTTATGGGGTTATTTGAAATCTAAAGTTTATACTAATAGACCCGAGAACATCCGTGAGCTCAAAAGATCGAATCAGGCAAGAAACGTTAAACATAACACCTGCTATGTTACAAAATGTCAGAAGCGAATGTATTGCCCGATTCGGTCATTGTTTAGCAGTCAACGGAGAACAATTTGAGCATTTATTGTGACTTTTCTAAAAATACAGAAACGTATAACTTTCTAATGAAATTTTTCATAAACACTTTATGTATTGTTGTCCACCCTGTAATAGATAGAAGCAACTTGTGATACATTTTTGGACTCAGCTCGGCCAGGGTCATCCGAAACTTGAAAAAAAAATGTAGTGTTCCATTTAAAAAAATCGGTGGTGGCGTCATTACTCGAAGGTGGGACACCCTGTATATTAAATTATTATGTGACAAAATAGTAAATCGCAATCAAAAATTGACCTGTCTCGGGAATTTTTCAATAATATTGTTCATTTAGCTAATAATGAATTTATGCGTCACTTTATGGACGCACTGTATATATATATATATATATATATATATATATATATATACAGTGTGGAACAGCCAAATGGAATAAATTCAATAGCTCCATTATTATGCATTTTTTTTAGAAAATTCTGAGACACGTCAATTTACCTACCTAATTCTAAAATAACATCTTCCGACGTAAAAATGGCATCCTTAAATTCAACCCCCCTCCAGGTGACAGCTACAACCCTTTTCAAATTGGAAGTAGGTGATACTTTATTTGAAAAGCCTTTTCATTCTCTATTCAAAACTGCTATGGTAAACAAGAAAAAAAAGTTTCTCCAGCATAGGAAATTCGTTACATTAAAATAAAAAACAAATCATTATTAATGCAGCAGATGTTTAAAATGCATGCCTCTGTTCAAATGACATGCCAAATGAAATGTCTTCTAACGTTAGTTAACATCTGCGGGGTAATCGACCTAATTGCAAGTATTATTCTTCTTCTTGTTAAGTCAGCTAAATCGTCGGGTTTATGGTTTTGTAGACCATACTTTTTACATATCCCCATAGGAAGAAGTCTAACGGCGTGAGATCAGGTGATCGTGCAGGCCATTCTACAGAACCACGTCTCCCTATCCAGCGATTTGGAAAGATTGTGTAGAGATATTGTCGGACATTGACCGTAATGTGCTGGTGCACCATCTTGCTGGAACCATATTGCATTACCTGGAAGTTGTGGGTTTCCTTCAGCCGGATACAAGTTTGCCATCGTCGGTACAACATTATTTTGGAGCAGCGCTAAATAAGTTTCTCCATTCAAATTGCCGTCAATGAAGAAGGGACCAATGATGTTTTCTCCAATTATTCCTGTCCAAACATTAACTTTCTCAGGGTTTTGCGTGTGTAGATCCCTCATGCAGTGAGGATTTTCTCTCGTTTTTGTCGTTTGATTGTCAAGCAAAAAATTATACGTATTTATTAGTAAGTTTTTTATCTTATAGTAGGGAATGTCGGCAATTACAGACATTTATTTTTTTGTTATTATTAACATTTCAGAACCTAAAATAGAAAAATCACTTATAAAAAGTTTTATTTTAATGTAACGAATTTCCACGCTGGAGAAACTTATCGTTTTTTCTTGTTAATTTATGCAATAAAATTTAAAACCATAGCAGTTTTGAATGGAATGAATATACCTTTCAAATGAAGTATCACATACCCCTACTTCCAATTTGAAAACTTAGGGGTTGTAGCTGTCACCTGAAGGGGTTGAATTTAGGGACAACATTTTTACGTCGCAAGATGTCATTTTAGAATTAGAAATTGACGTGTCTCAGGATTTTCTAAAAAAATGCATAATAATTATTTATTCCATTTGGCTCTTCCACACTGTATACCTATATGTATTTGATCCATATAATTAATACCGGACGAGAATTATAATCTTCAGCGGAGAAACAAAACTTGAAAACTTTTCACTTAACACCGAAATATTTTGTTTGCAATCAACGCGCGTTTCGCCAACTATGTTGACATCATCAGGGGATGATTAAAACTAAAGTTAATTCTAATAATCTACCTTATTTATACTAAATTTTCCGTAGTGGTTCGCCGATCCGTGAAATTTGCGGTTCAGTGAATAGCAACTTTTGTCCTTGTTTGTTAACCAGAACAGTGGATTGTTATGTATCGGCCCATTATCTTTGTTCATGCTACTATTACATTTAACAATTTCAATACTGTCGAATACATCTGATTTTCTGCTGTCTATTGCGTTTATTATTAGTTTGAAGCCAATAATGTCTATCCTATGATTATCATTAAAATCATTCTACACAAGAGTTTTCTGTTCAAAAATTTTTAGGCAATCCAAAAGGGCATCATGTTTGGTAGACAAAATATCAATTTTAACTAGATTTAAACAACATGTAGCTCACTTAAAATATGATAGAATAGAAAAATGATGTGCTCCAACATGCATTTGACAATAGTCATATGATACATAGGTAAAATGTCTTGTTTCTCTATGTTGCTTGTTTGACGGAGGTAAGTTAACGATAGTGGCGCTGATAACTATTTAAATCCTTTTACGACTTTTATACTGGCCATGTCAACTGTCACATATTTAATTTTAAAATTTGCTATAGCATAACAAAGTCTACTAAAAAAAGCAACAACCAATAAGTTAGGGAGCACGCATTGATTGCGTATTTTTTATTACTATATCTGTTCGCCGTCGCAAGTATAACCCGTGTTCAAAAAACGTGTAAAATCGTAACACACAATATTATTTGCTCTTACCGGATCTATTAACAAAGTAACTCTTGATTGACGTTACAGAAGGCGATTATTCTCGAACCATTTCCCGTGTTGATTGGATTCGAGTAGCTTCATTTCTTTGCCTCTCGATATTTTGCTCTTTCGAAGGTCGTGAATTGTGTAGGGCTCGGTTACTAATAATAAAGTAATATTTCTCGATCGCAAGCGGAGGACTGACATTTTATCTTTACGTTTCTCCTTGATTGGTTTTATTTATTCTCTAAATAAAAAAAAAATGTGTCCGGAAAGCGATTTTCATTATACGTTATTCTGCTCATGCCTCCCTCATCGGTTCCTGTGTTTTAGATGATTTCCATTATTTTTTTCTGTTATCATTCAGCATCTAACATAAAAAATGAAAATATGAAAAAAACAATTTTATTTTTTCTATTTGAAGACAGCAAAGAACTGTCAATGAATATTCATTGGCAGTTAATTGGACTAGATTCGTAAAAGTTATGGTATTCAAATCCTTTACAACTCAATGGCGTCCAAGTTGTTGGAATAACTGTATGTATATCTATATATGACTGTTGGATTTGTGGCAAAGTAATCCTGCAACGTACCTTTTCAGAAAAGCCAAAATTATTTTGGAGGTTATATACAGGGTGGTCCTTAATGCTATGTAATTATTTTAGGAGTTATTCCTAGATCAATTATAATACGAAAAGTTCCTATTAAATAAAATGTATGTATGTTCTAAAATGTGGTTCCCGAGATACAAAAATGCAATGTTTTTTTTTTGTTTTTTATTAAATATTTCGAGAATGGTATGATATATTAAACTAAACTTACACTTACAATTAAACTTTAGTACATATTTTTACGGTATACTAATAAACGTTTTAACCAGAAATAATTTATTTTTATTTCATCAGTGGCGTAGGTATCTATAAAGAGATATAAAAAAAAACGTCATTAAAGTGGGCTATGAACGAGAGAGATAGAAATAGCGGTCATGTCGATGCTTTTCGGTTATGTTAAACTTTTGATAAGTGACAGTCAATTATAAAATAAATAATGGCCGTCATATAATGCAACAGATTTCACAATTAAATAAGGTTATAAATTTCAGATAGAATAGAAATACTACTAAGTCTTTTTTTACTAGGCCAACTTTGATGACTTTTTTTGGATGGCTCTATACAATTACTACACCTTAAGACAATTTTACAAAAAAATGTTGTTTTTTTTTTAAAGTTAGATTACTTTATTATCTACCGTTTACTTCTAAACAAAAAAGAGGTCTTGATTTAATTTTTGTCGTATAACTTCGTTTGAAAGTAATCGTTAATCAAAATGTTAAATTCACATACCATCTTTCTGAAGACCATATTTTCATAAGAATAACATGATATTTTTTAATTATTACCAAGTTCTTAAACTTATATATATATACATATATAAATAGTTTTCTGTATTTTAATTGTATAGGGTAACTGCAAACAATTTTACGACCTGATAAAAAAATAATACAAACTTTAGCACCTTGTATATCGAAAACCAACATTATAGAAGATAATTTTTATAGGAGAGATTTTCGAATTGAAATTGGTCCAGGATGCAAACCTTAAATTAAGTACAAAACATTAAATAAAACCCTAAGGGATATCCTGTGTCCCATAATTATATTAAAACATTACTTAAAAAAGAGTTATGACACAAGGATGCATTGTTTTGTTGTTTTCATGTGGGCGCAGAAGGAAAATAAAAATTTTACTTTAGTTTATAATTTAATTTAGACCCCTTTAAAATCATCTGCGCAAGACACCCTTTTATAATTATAATATATATTAACAAAAGCATTTAGGAGAGGAACATATGCGCAGATATGCTTTGTCGATAAAAAATGTAGAATTTCCAGTCTTATGTACAAGTATATCTTCTTTATTTTCCTTCTTTTATCAATAATGTTTAGTTATCAACTTCAAAACTAGCTATTTCTTACAATCACAATTGTGTTGTTAATGAACTTGAATGAAATGAACGAAATGAATGAAATGAACATTAACGGTAATTCTATATACATCTACTTTCTGCACGTATTCTCGTTTCCTAGACAGCAGTGGCGGTTGGTGATATTTCAGTTGGGACCCACTTCACTTTTTAGGTGATGACTATATACCTCTTACAGAAAGGATTTATAGTGAAAAAACCGTCAACAAAGTTTGTGAAAAAAATTTCAAAAAACCTGGAGCACTCCCTGGGTCTCAGTAACGCTCTGTGGAATTTTGCAGTACATTTTTTTTATAATCTAGAAACAAATATAAAGAGAGGTTTTTCGATTTGTTACAAAATATTTTTTTTTTCAAAAAGTTATGGTCATTTTAATTTTTGGGAAACAAAATGTTCCTATAAAATTCAAATTAAAATGGCCATAACATTTTGAAAAAAAAAATTTTTTTGTAACAAATCGAAAAACCTCTCCTTATATTTGTTTCTAGATTATGAAAAAGAAATTACTGCAAATATTCCACAGAGCGTTACTGAGATCCCAGGGCGTGCTCCAGGTTTTTTGAAATTTTTTTCGCAAACTTTGTTGACGGTTTTTTCACTATAAATCCTTTCTGTAAGAGGTATATAGTCATCACCTAAAAAGTGAAGTGGGGCCCTTGCGTCGTTTTCAAGATATGGCTAACTGAAATATCACCAACCGCCACTGCTAGACAGAGAACGCTCTCATTTTAGAACAAATAAGGATTTAAAAGAACCGGGTTTCCAGGCAAACCTCTCTCGGCGTTGCGCACCATCTTTGATAGTTCAACGTACCTACATTGTATTTCCAGATGTATCTTAATCCGCGCCTAGCGTAAAGTTCAGGTACGGAACGCTTTCCATAAACCAATTTGCCCTCTCGGCGAACAGGAAATTTCATCGTAAAACAATGGAAAAAATTGAAATGCAGGAGACCTAAAAAAAACTCATCGCGCACGCCAACCGACAAAGCAAAAAGTAAAAGTTCATTGAGGTTTTCATTACGTATGCATGAGCCGTCGCTGAAACGTCGCGTAATGAGGGTGGGTGTACATGATGCGCGGAGGCTTCGATACATCCGGGCAGGGTGTAATCGCGGGGGTAATCTACCTTCTACGTTACTGTATACGATTTTCATCCCCCATCCCTGTCCCCTCGACCTTATCCTATGTCCCTTCTTCCTTCGCAAATTATGGAGTTCGTGATTCTATTTAGTACCCACACAGTGATTAAAAAGTACGTAGAGGGTGGAAGTTCTCTGTTTCGTTTATTCTGACCGACACTTTCTGTTCGATCTTTATCTGTTTAACCTGGATTATTAGATATAGCATAAACCTTTAGTTGACCTATTAACTAAATCGTTAACTTAACCGTAGATTAAATATAATTTTAAATCAATTTTGTAATAGTTCTCGGCCTTTATATTTATATAGGTAAAACTCCACTTATGTTTAAATACAATTAATTACGTAATCAGATTCCGGTTTTCCATGCATCTAATGAAATGTACTCCTGTGTTTCCCTGTAAATTTTAGTAGGTCATTCTTTCGATTGCATCAATAAATCTTTTCACGCTCATTCAACAAACAAATTGATTTGTGCATGCCAATTTGCGCATATGTAAGGAAAGTGAATTGTTGTATCCATTTTTATGGTCAATCTAAATTTGTACAAATCTGTCAACCAGTAGAGTTGAAATTGTCATTGTGTGAGCAAAACTCTACAAAGACGAATTATGGACCACAAAGATGGGGGCTCTTTGTCATTCGCGTGAAACGTCGGTGGATCGAAAGTTAAGACGCGTTAAGATGAAGACACAATTAGCGGTGTTGTCAAACGTAATTCATATACCTACAAGCTCAGAAAATATTAGTTGCTATAAAGAAGTTTTGAACAGTTTACGAATAGTAGAATTTATGAGGTGTGTATATTAAGTAATGAGACTGGCAGCGTAACGCCCGATCCAGCGATACTGCGGAGACGGGACTTGGAAGGGCGGTAGGTTAACATGTAATGCACCTGCAGTACAAGTTTGAACTTGTTAGAGTCATTTGTTTGTTCTCTGTGACTGTTTTCGTAAACCGTTGTTTTCTAGTGGGTTTTAAAAATGAGTGACATTAAATTTGAGCAACGGTGGTGCTATCAGGTTTTGCTTCAGACATGCACACAGCGCAACGGATACTTTTGCAAAACTTCAACACGCCTAAGGAGACAGTGTTTTTTCAAGAGCCCAGGTTTTTCGGTGGTTTAAGGCATTCTCAGAAGGAAGAGAGTCGATTGAAGATGAACCACGCAGCGGAAGGCCTTCATCTTCAAGAACCGATGAAAATGTAATACAGGATCTGGTGCGTTCAGATCGTCGGTCGACAAGAATTATCCGGGAAGAGTTAAATTTGAATTACACCACTGTTCATCAGATTTTGACTAACGAATTGGGGATGAGAAAAATCTGCGCAAAAATGGTTCCAAAAAAACTTTCTCAGGAACAAAAGGACATCAGGAGAGAAAGGTGTCTTGACTTTTTCGAATCGATTGAAAATGATCCCCTTTTATGGAACGTGTCATTACTGGTGATAAAATTTGGGTGTTTGAGGACGACCCGGAAACCAAGCGCCAAAGCATGGAATGGCATACTTTCAACTTTCCAAGACCCAAAAAAAAAAAACAAGAATGAGCAAGTCGAAGATCAAACAGTAAATCAACACTTTTACAGAGAAGTTCTTGAAAAACTTCGAAAAAGGGTCATAGATGTGAGACCAAACATAATTGGATGTTGCATCACGACAATGCGCCTTGTCACACAGCGATTTCAGTAAACGAGGTTTTAGCCAGTAAAAACATTCCTGTGGCTTCTCAGCCTCCTTATTTGCCTGACTTGAGTCCTTTTGACTTTTTTCTCTTCCCGATATTGAAAAATCACCTCAAGGAACGTCATTTTGGGACCATAGAAAACATTCAAACGGCTGTAACCGACCAGCTGAAGGCCATTCCAGTATATGAGTTCCAGCACTGCTATGAGGAATGGAAGAATCGTCTTCAGCGCTGGGTGGCTTTCCAAGGAAGTTATTTTGAAGGAGGTAATACTGAATTGTAATTTTGTTCGAATAAAAAAAATTAAGAAATCAGTCTCTTAATTTCCACACTTGGTATATATACACTTAACTTCTGTTTGTATTTACATAGCTTATAATAATCGTTTTTCAATAACAAATATTGTTACTAATACGAATTCATTACATACCACAAGCCGGAAATGCTGAGAGAACTCCGAAAGGTCCGAGATCATTGAAAGCCCCACCCTCAGATCAAAGGGATTTCGCAGGGCGTCAATCTATATTGTTAAAGAATTTGTGGTATGTAATGAATTCGTATTAGTAGTAATATTTGTTATTGAAAAACGATTATTATAGGCGATGTAAGTACAAACAGAAGTTAAGTGTATATATACGAAGTGTAGAAATTAAGAGACTGATTTCTTTAATTTTTTTTTATTCGAACAGAACTTCAATTCAGTATTGTCTCCTTCAAAATAACATCTTTGAAAAGCCACCCAGCGCTGAAGACGGTTTTTTCATTCCTCATAGCAGTGCTGGATTTCGTATACTGGAAACCAAAGTTTGTTTATTCTTTAACAATTTATGTCCCACTTTAATTTTTTTGTGTTATTTGGATTCATAATAACTACAAACAATTCATTGAGTGGGTACTGGAACCTTCGGCGTAGAAACAAAAAACTGGATGTTTTCCACGAAACACCGAACTACTACACTTTTCTCGACCCGCGTTTCGCCAACCAAGTTGGCATCTTCAGGAGGAGATTAAAACTGTTAAACTGAAATTAAAACAATTCATAGTTCATCCAAAAATTTTCTTAAATTTTTCCATTTCCAAATCGCGATATGCATACAACAGTTTCCATTTATTGCGATCTATACACACTATAGTCCCATTTCTAGTACATTTTCATATGAAAACAGACATCAGACGTAAGAGCCGTTGACATGTATTCAAAGCCATTGTATGTATTCCTAATCCTTGCGCGGGTTTCCTGCGAGCTGCAAGGATTTTCTCTCTTGCATAGTATAATGCCTTTTTTAAATTAGAAGTCTGCAAAACGCGAGCATGTTTCGTCTGCCACCGTCATTTGCGTAATTGACAACTATAGTCTGGATGTTAATAATAAATGTGTACTTTACCAGGGGCGGCTCCAGGATACCACTATCAGTAACGCCACGAAATGTTAAACAGGTCTTTCTTTATATGTATATTTGATGGTGATTGTTGTAGCTCAATCACTCGAGTTTCCATAAATATAAGTAACATAATCAGTAGCAGCAAAACAGCAATATGAGTCTCACTACGTGATTATAAATCACAAAGGCCATAAAGGTCATATCGGTCATTAAAGTTACATTAGGCATAAAAATAAAAAAGGTCATAGAAGCCATAAAGGTTATATCCAAATTTAACACTGTTAAAAATACAAACTAATGTTTTTAGTGATTTAGTCTGATTAAATATGAACAAAATTTGATGTCGAAGTAGTGATTCTTTAGGTAGCGGTTTTTGCTTATGGATTTATGTTGGCTGAAAATACGAATGACGCACAGACGAAAAAAGCAAATAAGAGATCTGTTACGTGACCCTTTGGCAAACAAAACGTTCGTGTTGTTTTCGCTAAAATCTCGGCAAAAACGAAAAGACAGTAAAAATAGAGGTACATACATTTTTACTGGTTTCTGTTGGCGTGATTCGTGCTTGGCCTTTCTCGAGAAACGTTTATTTCCTTCCTTTGATAGCCGTTTAAATTATAACATTTCTTGTTCTTTAAGTCTTTTTAAATCGTAATATTTCGGTGGTGCCTTTTGTATTTTTAAGAATTCACGCGTATAAAAAATCTTTTAAATGGCCTTAAAGGATTTTTTTATGTTGACTACTTGAATGGTTTGACTCTAATGAATGACTTTACTTGAACTCCGAACTTTCAAAGAAAATATACCTACCTAATAAATTTTAAGTAAAACAGATAAAACCTTTAGTTTTGTGTTTGATTACATTTCTGTTTTTGTTTTATATACGCATTATATCCTTCTAAGTATACGCCTGACCCGCCCGAAAACTAAAAACTGTCGCGTTAATTGGCTATACCCTCATAGGCGAGGAGCCGGTGACACAAGCCCTGTCACACTGAATCGAAATTTTTTTATGTGAATTGATAGTTAAAAATTATAGGTTGTAGTCACACTCAGTAAGTCACTAAACTGAGTTATGAGAAAAAGCGAAAAAACTAGTTTATAGTCAGCGACTAACGCCACTTCTGCATATAACAACAACCGGCCTACCGCTGTATAATGTTAGTCGCTTATGAGACTTACGCCATTTCTTCATATAATGTACAAATACATGTGAACGATTTGATTTTCTTGTTATGCCATTTTGGACTTAAACATGACTAACTACCCTTTCTGCATACACTGATTCAATTACGCTATGACTAGGGCTTTCAGTGTCACCTGCCCCGGGACTATCATTTGGATAGGTTGAAATGGAAACGAGGAAAACATGATTTAGAGTATGAAGTAAACATATACATAGTTCATAATATTCCAAATTTGGATAAAGTATTTTGTTTTCGAAGTTATGAGTGGTTAAACTTTAAAATATTGGCAATAGAAATTAAAAGATTTCTAGTTTTGTACTGGTTTTTAAATAAAACCAAATACATTAAATCACCCTCATTAGTTCAAGTTTTCACCTCTGTCTATCGTCCCACCACGGTAACATATTGTTTTGTTTCAGATGGTTTTGCATTAGCACACATATTGGTTTTTAATATAACTATGAACATACATACATAGGGTGTTTCTAAGTCAAGTAGCATAAATGATACCAGTGACTCTGGAGGTTAAAGTAAATCGATTGCACTAAACATACCTTAGTTCAATGTTGTATCCTTGTTAATATTCAGAGCCCTAAACGTTTCCAAACCAATATATATATATTTAATAATAAGACAATTAAGAATGAAGAAAATCGTATTATTTTTATATTTGATATGAGTGCTTTAGTAGTAGCAGTAAGTATTCCAAGTAGTATTCTGATAAATACATCTGTCTAACTTGCGATCACTTCATTTTTTTTTTGTTTCGAGTTAGGCTTTTCGAAATAAACACAATTATTATATATCTGCCGTTTATATTGTTGATTGTCGTAAGCTTGATGTGTTTTACACAATTAACAATATAAAATATGACATTGTCAAAAGTACTGATACCAAATAAGAACTTAATATGATTTTGCCTTCTTGATTTATTAATAAAAATGTATGCTGGCTTAGAAATCTTTAAGACCCTGTATCTCAAAAGGGGTGCAACATGGGACTAAGGTACATTGTATATTCGGTTCAATTGACTTATTTTGACCTCCACATTCACTGATGTCATTTATGCTACTTCATTTAGAAACACCCTGTATATAATGGTGGATCGTTAAGAAAACACTATACGTTTTTCCTCTACAACAATAAATAATTGATGTGATTCCTTTTATTTTTTATTCCCATTTTTTTATGGTAATATCTACAATCCTAGAAAAAAACTGTGCTTAGGTGACCATAGTCAATGATTTTTTTGAGGTTTAATTATGTGAAATAAAAACTCAGTCTTTGGTTAACATATTGATTTCTTTTATGTTACGAAATATGTTCAGAGTGGATTAAAACAAAGAACAATGGAAATCAGAGAACAAAAATAAAACTCTCTCTGTTTTAGTGGAACACCCTCCATATTTTTGTATAAACAAAAAGGGCATATTTGTTTTAATGTAAAAGTAAATACTATGTTATGGTATTATTTTAAAAAATAATTGATTTTACCATTAACGGTCAAAATACAAGCGAACCATGCTGTACTTGTTAATGCCCTCTGCATTTTGAAATTCATTGTGTCCAAATGTTTTTTTTTTGTGTTAGATTGTGAATAACTGTACATTGCTAGTTAATATCGGCCAAGCTCGTCATAATTAATTACAGCATTTTAAAGTAATGTTTAAAATGCTACACTAGTAATTAGTCTCTACATGTGTTGATTATTAAACGTTGCAATTAAAGTAATACCTCTCTCTAATCGCCTTTTTAGTGATGTAAATCAAGTACAATGATACAATAATGCAGCCAACAACATTCACATAAAAATGATAAACTGTTCCGCCTCCATGACGCGCAGTGCATAACATAATCCTACGCCTCAGAAACGAGATCTCTGATATCGCTGGCTGCATTTTACGAGATTTTGCATAAACACCTATCTCTTTACTTCAAATTGAATTTGAAAGAGTCTGATAAAACCTCACGGACAACATTACGGCCGTAACGTATAGTGACATAGTAGAGTTTTATTTAAATAAGGGTGCGCTTTAAAAAATTCCCCGTGCGCAATATCTGAAAACATAATTCAGTCCAGATATGAGCTTTATCCGCGATCTTTACAACGTGACATAAATAAATATTCATTTTATATGTTAGGTACCGTACAAAGCGCTCCATATAATTTCGATATATTTTTTGTCATACCACTTTCTGTTACCGTTCAAGGTTATACAGTGTGTTTCCTAACTTCATGTTATTACTTCAGGGAATGATTCTAGAGTAAGGAATAAGAGTTTTTCCAATGGTCTGTCCCAAAATCCTCCCCTCTCACGTTACCAAAGGTTATATTAATAACCTTTAGTAATACAAAAAACTAGTTAATATAAAAAGTAACGTTTTATTTTTTTTAAATGCTTATATTAGCTTGACCTGTATGTTGTGTTATGTATGTAACAAATCCTGCAACTCAGTTTTCACCCACCTCTTATTGTTGTCTTATCCTACGATCATTATTTATCATGATATATTGTCAATGAACGACGGCATTTTTCAACTTTTTTAGTGCATATAAAAGTTGGTAACATTTTTTAAATGTATCCAATGTCTCCTATGATTTTTAGATGAAACCTGTTTTTCCGCCGATTTCCTATTTATTTAAAAATATGAATTAGAATGTTTTTTATTCTTAAAATCTTTTCCATGTCTTACATGCATATTTGTTAATTAAATTGTTATAAATTAAATTGTTTAGAAAATATAACAGTTATTAGCCGCGACTTACTAGTCTGTTTATGTCTAAAATATTATTACAAGTATTAAAACATTATTAAAAAAATATTTTCCAAGATTATTAAATAATAGTCGTTCTGTAATAATAACATTATTACATATTCTGTAATAATAAAAAGTGCAAGAGATAAAAATATTTAACGAAAACCACTGTTTATACTTAATATTTTTTAATAAATAACTGTAAAATGGTTATGACCTGAAAATCGAAAAGATGATCCTTAATTTAACCGATTGTTAAAGGTAACTAAGGATTAAAGAATATTAAAACAAAACACTCGTACATGTTCATAAAATATACCAAATTTCGTTTCGATTCATAACGAAGAAGAAAAAAAATGTTATATTAATACATATTCAAACTTCGTTAATTTGGTAGGAACGAATTTAGGCTCAAACCTTCATATGAAAAAAGTTTCATTTTTAACATATGTAACTAATCACTCCCTGAATGTGAGTGATTCCACTAACCACTCAGTGAATGACTGTTCTTGTCATTCTGAATACTAAAGTATATTATGAGATATGTATATTCATAGTCTGTTATTAGTATTGTAACGTTTTGTTTACTACGGGTTCGAGAGGTGTGAAAAATTAAACTCGCACTTTAAACTAACACTATTTATTTAACAAATACAACTACGGACTAAACACTACATAACTACACTAATTTATTTTTATACAATTTATATTAGAGCGTTGTACGAAAACCGCGACGTTCAGTAATTCAAAGAGAGACTGTCATTCCCGCTGCCAGGGCGACTATTTATATCCATCCTGGATGGCTTCGAGTAAAGGCCGGATAAACCCAGATTATTGTGGAAGCTCCGTCGATGTTTCGAGACGCCCTCGGCATCGGCCGTCGGTGAGTCACCCTTGTTTACTGGCGGCGAAATCATAGCCCGGCGGCTAGCCTCAGGCGGTACGATTCGGCGGATTCCGCAACAGTATGATAATAACAAGGAAGAATAAACTAATTTCCTTTTCAGGATATCTGATAACAAGAATTGGTTTTATTTTATATAATCTCCGGTTTTATCAATTTCTAAACTACCTACTACATACACTGATTCTGATATTTTGTGTCTTTAAAATTTCCACCATCTGTGTATATGTACAGATAAGCAACGAGTTATCATACACCCACTCTTTGAAGTTTGCTTAAATTCTGATAATTTTTGTATTACAGCATTTTTTTTTTTTGCTTCTGACAGGATTATAGCTTGTGATATTCTGCGTCTAATAAGCCGAAGTTGAAGGCGGTATGTCGATTGTGTGAAAAGATATCGCTAAAAAAGTAAAATTTCAATGTTTTCAAAGAAACGTAAATAATTTCGAAAATAGTAAATCCCTTTCGAAGTTGTTGGACTCGTATTAAAGGAAATCTTCAGTGTATCTATTTGACTAACTGAGTCATTTTGAAAAAAAATTTCCTAGACATGAACAAAATCTAAAGTGAACCAAAGATATCACGAAAATTCAAAATTCTACCATCCTTAGTATCGTTTTCGTAAAAATCACTGTTCCTGAAACTTTAATAAAACACAGAGAGATCTAGAGGGATATTAATCCTAAATTTAGTAATGCGTGGCGTACAGGGCTTTTTTGAATTTTCGTGAAATTTTTGGTTCAACTGTAGATTTTGTTCATGTCTAGGAATTTTTTTTCAAAATGACTCAGTTAATCAAATAGATGCACTGAATATTTCCCTTTAATACGAGTCCAACAACTTCGAAAGGCATTTACCATTTTCGAAGTTATTTACGTTTCTTTGAAAACGTTGAAATTTTACATTTTTAGCGATACTTTTCACATAATCGACATATCACCTTCAACTTCGGCTTATTAGACGCAGAATATCACAAGCTATAATCCTGTCAGAAGCAAAAAAAAAAAAACAATGCTGTAATAGAAAAATTATCAGAATTTAAGCATACTTCAAAAGTGGATGTTTGATCACTTTCGTTGCTTACTGTATATATATTTTTTACAATGCTAGAGACAGACGTCTTGCTTTTACGTAAAGCTCTTAAAGTAAATGGGCTGTCACTTAATAACTCAGTTGTATAAAACATATTTTGAAACAAAAATAAAAATTATTGCACGTGCTTTGTAATGAGGAAATATATAAAAGTATGGAGTGAATTGCATTTTTATTGAAAAAATGTATAATCAATGTCCTTAATTATTTAGGGAATACGTATAGACAGCGTGGATTAGCGATTTATGCATTCTACATACAACATTCTCGTGTCATCGACGTGATAGTAGAACAATTAAAATCACAACAATCAAATGTTTATCTCAATCTAGTTTTTTTTTCTTTTTAATGACAAAACATAAAACAATAAAATCAATTGCGAATTGCCTTCATTCATAAATAAAGCTGGGCATTTACAGATTTTCATGTACAAGGTGAGCTGACATAAATTGAAATTGTCTTATAGCGACGATATAAAGCGGAACCAACTCACCAAAATTTAACAGATGCCAGGCATATACAGTACAATGGTTCCATTACATTTTGGTTCAATTTTTACGGTTTATATTGTGACATTTGTAAAAGTGACATTTGTGACAGCTGACATTTATTAAGTTTTATAGTTTACATACTTAGTTTATTTAGTTTATACACACTAGTTATTAGTAAAGAATTGTATGGAATGACATATTGAATATTCTGGATGTCAAAAGAATTTTCTAGAAATGTAGAAACTATAAATACTGGTGTGGTTGCTAGGGAGTTAGTTAGTTATGTTTTGAATGTTACATGGTTAAGACCCACGAGTTGTAGATTGTTAAATAAACGTGTTTGAACAGAAAAGCGAGTAATTTGAAGTGAAATTCGTAACATTTTGGTGACAGCGGTGGGATTAACGAAGAATTTGAAGAGGAAAATTGTATATGGTGAATACGAGGGCAACAAGATACGACGAGGAAACGACGACGATGGATGTGAGTGAGATTCTAAAATTTTTGCAACAAGGAGAAGAAAAGCGACAGCAAGAGGATGAAAAGCGACGACTGGAGGATGAACGACGACGGCAGGAGGACCGTGAGGAGGCAGAAAGGCGAGAGGAAAAGCGACGACAGGAGGACGAACAACGACGACGAAAGGACCGTGAGGAGGCAGAACGACGACGACAGGAGGACCGTGAGGAGGCAGAACGACGACGACAGGAGGACCGTGAGGAGGCAGAAAGGCGAGAGGAAAAGCGACGGCAGGAGGACGAACAGCGACGACAGGAGGACGAACGGCGGCGACAGGAGGACCGTGAGGAGGCAGAAAGGCGAGAGGAACAGCGACGGCAAGAGGACGAACGGCGGCGACAGGAGGACGAACGACGACGACAAGAGGACCGAGACGAGGCGGAGAGGCGTCATCAAGAAATTTGCGAGTCTCAACAAATAATAAACACCAGGTTGAATGCATTTTCTGGGAGGATTGATGGCGTGGAACAGCAGATTGACCAGGTAGGCCAAAAAAGTCAATAGAATTGAGAAGGAGTTTCAGGAGAATAGGGAAGAAATCGAAAGAAGACTCGAAAGAAGATTAGAGGACACCAAACGGCAGGTACAAAAGAAATACTGGAAAAGATAGAAGGGCTGGAGCACCAATTACATCGTACTTCAATAGCCGATTCAGGAGATTGTTCGACCTCACCAGCTACTCCGTTACAACATTCAAGCCTTATGCATACTGAAAGGTCAGTACACAAAATGCTTAAGCCTCCTACGTACGATGGACAGTCATCATGGTCCATGTACCGCAGACAGTTTGAGGCTGCCGCAAAGGCCAACGGATGGACTCCACAAGAAATGGCTACTTCGCTAGTCATATCTCTCAGAGGTCAGGCTTTAGAAATTTTACAGAGCATCCCGGAAGAGCAGCAAAACGATTACGACAGGATTGTAGGCGCGTTAGAAATAAGGTATGGACACAAATATCTCCGCCAAGTTTATCAGTCCCAAATCAAGAGCAGGCAGCAAAGAAGTAATGAGTCTCTTCAAGAATATGAAGCTGACATCGAACGACTCATTCATTTGGCATACCCTCAAGCACCCAAAGAATTTCTCGAACAAATTGGCATACAGACTTTTATTGATGGACTAGTAGACACTGAAATGCAGCAAGCTTTGCGGCTTGGCAGACACACCACGATTAGTGATGCACTCGTAGCTGCTTTGGAATTTAAAGCAGCTAAAGAAGCATCGAGGAGCTACAAATCCAGAGTAAGGCAAGTTAAATTCGACGAATGCCAATCACTTCCCGAGACCATGGAGAAAATAATGCGAGCATTGGATGAAATCAAACAGTCGAACTCACCACAAAAGGAAACCAGGCGCTGCTACAACTGTGGAAAAATTGGGCACCTACAGCGTTTTTGCAGGGCTAGGTCAAGGTCCCAGTCAAGAACGAACTCACCAGATCGACAGCCAGATTCGAGATCAAGATCCAGGAGTCCAGACAAGAGAAACTGGAGAGAAGAAAATGGGACGTTGAAGACTTCCTCAGCATAGGACTAGTCGTTCCCCAACCCCAGACCGAAAACCTCGTTCCAGATCACCAGCAAGAAATTCGGGAAACGACAATTAGTCGATGCTAGGGGGCGCGTGTCGACTACTTATACTCAATGCCCCAAGATTTCTGTCTCAAAAATAAGTAGCGACGAACGAAGCCTGATAGTCCATGGATACTTGGACGATAAATGGTGTTCCTTTGTAATTGACACCGGTGCTACAAGAACTATTCTGCGGCCTGACATTCTGCCAAAATCATCAAAGGAATTATCCAGACATGTGAAATTGGAAACAGCTACTGGAGAATTGGATTCCTGTACATGGCGAGCTAAATGTAAAAATTCAACTGGGTTCGAAAATCATGTATCACCGAGTTTTAACAGCCGATATCAGAGACGACTGCATATTAGGACTAGACATACTGAGTAAACATGGTTTTGTCGTGGATGTTAAAACAAAACTATACAAATTCAAAATGAAGAAATTGTTATGGCCCCCAAACTTCAAGACTACAATAAATCAAGAAGGATCATAGTTGAAGAGGACATCCAAATTCCCCAAGGATCAGAGAACATCATCATTGCAAAATTGGATGGAAATGGTCTGAGTACCGGAATAGTCGAGGCGAGTGAAAGGAACGATGGCTTATTGGTTGCAAGAAGCCTAGTACAAATGAATAACCAAATTCCTGTAAGAATTGCCAACATATCGGACAAGAAGATTATCCTTAAGAAGAATGAAGTATTAGGACGTTGTGAGCCAGTCGAAAGAGTAGTTAAATGCGAGGAAGTTAACCGAGCTCAGTTAAATCAAACAAAGGTACGTGATCCGACTATTGCAGAATCCTGCTCAAGAATGCTGCCCATCTGGAGCCGGAAGAAGCTAGAAAAGCTAGACAGTTCCTCGAGGGATATCAAGATATCTTTGCCAATGGAAACATCACCGGCAGAACAAGTCTGGTTCAACATCGTATAGACACCGGCAAGAACCCACCGATAAAGCAAGCTCCAAGAAGACTACCATTCGCTAAACAGAATGAAGTTATCGGAATGATCGATAAGATGCTGAAAGAAGGTGTCATCGAGGAATCATCGAGCCCATGGTCTTCACCCGTTGTTTTAGTTACGAAGAAAGATGGCACAACAAGATTCTGTGTGGACTATCGCAAGCTGAACATTGTGACTAGGAAAGACAGTTATCCTCTACCTCGAATCGACGACACCCTGAACACACTTTCGGAGTCGAAATGGTTTTCAACGTTGGACTTAAAGAGTGGCTATTGGCAAGTTGAACTTCATCCAGGTGATAAAGAGAAAACAGCATTCTCTGCTGGTACCGGACTTTATCAGTTTAAAGTTATGCCATTTGGTCTTTGCAATGCACCGGCCACTTTTGAGAGACTGATGGAGTTAGTACTCAGAGGAATGACGTGGAAAACTTGCTTGGTATACCTTGATGACGTCATTGTAATGGGGAAATCATTTGAAGAACATCTTAAAAATTTGGAGGATATCTTCGGTAGATTCAGAAATGCCAACCTACAACTGAATCCAAAGAAATGTTCCCTTTTTCAAAACAAGTAGAATTTCTAGGACACATAGTATCCGCCGACGGAATTCAAACCGACCCCAGGAAGATTTCTGCAATTAAAGAGTGGCCCTGACCAAAAGATAAACATCAAGTAAGGAGTTTTCTTGGACTGTGTACCTACTACAGGAAATTTGTAAAGGACTTCGGAAAAATTGCCAAGCCACTACATCGGCTCACCGAAAATAATGTTACCTTCGATTGGACTCCAGACTGCCAGCAAAGCTTTCACAGAACTGAAGAAGCGCCTAACTACAGCACCAGTTTTGGCATACCCTAAACAAGATGGAATGTTTATTTTGGATTGTGATGCCTCCCAACATGGAATTGGATCAGTCTTATCCCAGGTTCAAGACGAAGAAGAAAAAGTTATCGCATATTTCAGCAAGACACTAGGCAAAGCAGAAAGAAATTACTGTGTTACAAGGAAAGAATTACTGGCCATCATCAACCGTTGGAGCATTTTCACAGTTACCTTTATGGAAGACACTTTTTAATTAGGACAGATCATAACGCCCTGCAGTGGATTATGAATTTTAAGAACCCGGAAGGACAAGTTGCTAGATGGATGGAGAGACTACAACAGTATGATTTCAAAATAATGCACCGGAGTGGAAAAACCTATGGTAATGCAGACACATTATCAAGAAGACCTTGTTTAGAACAGAAATGCCGCTACTGCCAGAAGATTGAGACTAAAGAATCTTCATACGAGACCTGCAATGAATTGTTAATGGCAACAACGATAGAGGTTGAAGATGAATGGTCCTCGGAGGAATTAAAGAAGAGTCAGAAGAAAGACAGTGACCTGAAATTAATCCGGAACTGGCTAAAGAATGGAGTTCGACCAACTTGGCAGGAAGTTTCCAGATATGGTACGACTATAAAGGGATACTGGGCTCAATGGAGTTCCCTTTGTCTACGCGATGGCCTACTGCATCGGAAGTGGGAGAGCCCTGATGGAGTATCCGCGGTCTACCAGTTGGTCTTGCCTAAAGCAAGAATCCACCAAGTGCTAGAAGAGCTTCACAGCAGCCCATCCGGAGGACATTTTGGAGTAACCAGGACTTTGGCTCGAGTAAGGGACCGATTTTATTGGGTAAACTGTCGCCGAGACGTCGAAAAATGGTGCAGTACTTATCCGGAGCACCATTCGAGAGGGTAGCAGTGGACATTCTTGGACCATTACCTGTAACCGACCGTGGCAACAAATATTTGATGGTGGTAATGGACTATTTCTCGAAATGGCCCGAAGCAGTACCCTCCCCAATCAAGAAGCAGAAACTGTAGCCGAAGCGTTCATCGAGAATGTCATAGCTAGACACGGAGTACCCTCGAACTGCATTCTGATCAAGGAAGAAACTTCGAATCAGAGCTGTGGCAAGAAGTAATGAAAATAATGGGCATCAAGAAGACCCGAACTACTGCGCTTCATCCCCAGTCGAATGGCATGGTTGAACGCCATAACAGGACCATATGCCACTACCTGTCTAAATTTGTGTCTGAAAATCAAAGGGACTGGGACAAATTGGTGCCTCTGTTCTTGCTGTCGTATCGAAGTTCCCAGCATGAGTCGACTACCTACACTCCGTCTATGCTGACCTCTGGAAGAGAAATGAAAACTGCCTACTGACCTCATACTTGGCCATCCCCTAGAAGAAAATCAGGAACGATCTCTGCCCGAATTTGTGGAAAACTTGCGAGAGAGATTGAACCGATCCATCGATTTGCCAGCGAGAAGCTGAAAATGCACAGCGACAAAATGAAACAGCGTCTCGACACTACATCAACAGAGATTGCGTTTAAGCCTGGTGATGCAGTATGGTTGTACGCCCCAAAAAGGACGAAAGGAAAAAGTCCAAAGCTTCAGAGCAACTGGGAAGGTCCGTACACCATAATAAAGAAAAATTAACGACCTGGTCTACCGCATCCAATTATCTCCAAGAAGCAAGCCGAAGGTGGTCCATGCTTCGCAAGGTATACAGGACATAATCCACCCGACTGGTTTGTCGTCGAGGATCCACCGCCTAGGACTGAAGACAGTGTTATTCGGGACGAATAACCTTAAAGAGGGGAGCAATGTGACATTTGTAAAAGTGACATTTGTGACAGCTGACATTTATTAAGTTTTATAGTTTACATACTTAGTTTATTTAGTTTATACACACTAGTTATTAGTAAAGAATTGTATGGAATGACATATTGAATATTCTGGATGTCAAAAGAATTTTCTAGAAATGTAGAAACTATAAATACTGGTGTGGTTGCTAGGAGTTAGTTAGTTATGTTTTGAATGTTACATGGTTAAGACCCACGAGTTGTAGATTGTTAAATAAACGTGTTTGAACAGAAAAGCGAGTAATTTGAAGTGAAATTGTAACAATATGGTCGCAGTAACGTAATTGCAATTATCGGTGAGCTATCGGTCAGTTAAATGTCCAGCTTCATAAGTTTATTGAAAAACAGCGTGTGTATTTTTTTCGGTTATTAAGTTTTATTACACGTAGTTTCGTAGTTTGTTCACACCTTGAAATTCAATTCATGAATAATGGTGTCCGACATGTTGAGCGGTTAGGATACGTACGTGAAACCAATGAACGATTTTTTCCTTATAAACCGCTGGTTTGGCATGTGGTCGAACAAAAGTTCAACGTTGTGCATTCTATTGTATAATTAGGGATGCTGCGTAGTAGTGGAGTACTATTCGTATTATATGTATGGAATTTCTTTTAATGTTTCTCCTAGTTTTATATGATCGAATATAATAGGATAATATAGTAACTTTGGATCTCACTAGTTCTAGATGCCATGTGAGACTCTAGGAAGAAAAGAGTTGAGAATTAAGGTCTCAAGGTCGGGTAAGAAATCGTAAGGTCGACATTCTGAATTGGTTAAGTACAAGTACGGAAGTCCTCAAAGTACACCGTGAAAACGATCCTGCATGTCTTTTATTGTCAAGAAAATTAAATATGGTAATCACGGCTGAATAAAAAACTTTTATGATCAAAATTTACTTTAGAAATGGTAGATGGGTTGATGGCTAGTGGGTTTATTCAATACGAGACGCCTTTCAGGATTTTCATACACAACTTATAGTCATGGGTTTCGACCAGTTTTCAAAGTTTTGGCTAGATCTGTGGTTTTGTTTGGGGGGAAGAGGAAGCGTGAATAGAAAGGAAGGCAGTGGGAGACCCTAAAGTTCGAACTGAAGAACAATTTGAAGAAGTGAGACAATTGGTTAATAAACACCCATAAATCCTTATTCGGCGTTTAAGCCAGCAAATAAATGTATGCTATGGAACTTACATATAATCCTGAAATGTGGCCTGCGTAGCTCATCATCTAAGCTCGATCCAGAAAAGTTATGAAACGCAGCGCAGCGCAACGAATGCAATTTTTAGAGTAGTTTATGGGTAATTTTTTTACTAACGATGCATGGTTTTACCGATCTCATTGTGTTAATTCTCAACAAATGAGAAAAATAAGAAAGGTTAGGTAACTGTGGACGAAATCACACACGGAACGTGTAAGAAATGGGTAATTTTAACACTTCAACAAGCAAAATTGCCATTGCAAATCTCTTGTAGAATATCATAACGATGCAAACTTTTGTAAACCGGTCGTGTCTTACGTCTTTTCAGTCTGTGTAGTCATCCCTAGAATACAATCGTAATCATTCCTAGAGAGATAATGCCAATTATTGTAGCGTGATTTTAATTTAATGCAATTTGTTAATTCTGGGCATGCTAGCAACGCTCCAAATAATTATTCCAACGTCTTCAGTAGGGCAGGAACTTTATTGTAACGCCCCGGAAAATCGGCACAATTGCACGTCTCTGCTTATCGGGTGTCTCAGAGATTTCTGACACATTTTGGTCGTAAATATCTTTTGACACAGTGAACTTAGAAAAATGCGGTTTTCGATAGTCGAATTAGGATATCAGAAAGGTTTTTTTCATAGTATGTTAAATACTTTTTACTTGTCCTACAGGGTCAAATTCAACGTTAAAATTCGTTATTACTTTAAATACAACACCCTATTACCTGTTTACATCAAATAAAAGCAAATCTTTCACTGTCCAAAAATGTACAGTTTGTCACACTTTACTTTCAAAATGGGTTACTAATTTGATTTTTAAAAACATCGTGTTTTGGACGTCCCAAAAAATTATGACCCATTTTGATCGTAAATATCTTTTGACAGAGTGAACTTTGTATCGGATCACCAGTTGGGTGCCGAAAAGTCCTCTCAGGGATAAACAGTCGTGAGTTCGGGTACAAACCAGTCGAGCTCCAATAACAACCAAGAAAATATACAAGTATTTATTACCTTGGCAACAACTACAATCTTGTCCCACTTTACAATATTCCATAGAATAAATGACAAAAATACAATCCACGGCCACAAGCCGGGTAAACTTAGAAATAAGCACTCTATAAAATATCAGCGCGGTCAATTCCGCACACTCGCCCTTCAACAACCCAGGGCCTACTAAAACATATCAGCCGTGTTGCCAGATGAAGTGCAGAGAGAATCGTGTAACTCGGTTACCGAAAATCGTGTAAAACCGTGTAGTCTTGAATTATTAAAAAAAAACTTGTATTACAATATTAAAACAAACACTAATACATTTTATTTTTTATAAATATATTTAGTAACAGACTTCACAGAGGTATTCTTTTAAAACAACAAATAAAATTATAACAAACACGTGACGATGTACATATTATACCTCATAATCGAAATATTTATAAACAGGAGCAGGGACGGACTTTATATACAGGGTGTTCCAAAAAAAGGATAATCCTTGGGGGCTTTATAGGAAATTTAATGTTGAACAAAAAAGTTCCTATAAACATGGATCTGCAAATGAAGTCTTACTAATGAAAACCTCAAAAAACACAAAAAACGTGTTTTTTTACTTTTATTCAAGAATTACTATGAAATGGCTCATTGATTCAAAAAATGTCTCGAAGTCAACCTTTTTAGTATATCAAATTTGGAGTAGAATGCCGCCAACCGCTTGTTTCCGTAATTCATTGCCGAGATATGATTTTTTGAAAAATAAATTTTTGTAATATCCATGTTTTTCACTCAAAAACCTGGTTTTTGCCATAAAAAAGGTTATTCTTTTTATCTCGATTTTTTTTGACCGTTTGACTTCATTTTCAAAATCAGCGGTGTCATCTAAACAAGCGGTTGGCGGCATTCTACTCCAAATTTGATGTACTAAAAGGTTGACTTCGAGACATTTTTTGAATCAATGAACCATTTCATAGCATTTCTTGAGTGAAAGTAACAAAAAACGTTTTTTGTGGTTTTTGAGGCTTTCATTAGTAAGACTTCATTTGCGGACCCATGTTTATAGGAACTTTTTTGTTCAACGTTAAATTTGCTATAAAACCCCCAAGGATTATCCTTTATTTTTTTTGGACACCCATATTGATTTAATTTAAATAAGTTATTTGAATGCTTTTAAAGTTTTATATTTTTATTAAAAGTGGCGAATTTTGTTACCAAACGCCAAAAATCGTGAGATTTGTCCCTTTATTCGTGTATTCGTGTAAAAAGGACCGAAATCGTGTAATTACACGATTAATCGTGCAATCTGGCAAAACCGCATATCACCCCCGAGCTTCTTCCCCGCGGCGGCGCACTAACACTTCAACACTCGCGCTAGATTTAAGTCACTATGCCACAAAAAAAAATGAACCACTACAACTTACAACATTTTCGCCAGTCGATTTACTATTTCAAAAAAATGTTTTTCGTGCTATGTTAAAACTTTGTTACTTGTCCCACAGGGTTTTTTAAAGTATGGTCAACTTGAACTTTAAAATTCGCCACTATTTTGAATGCAACACCCTGTGTGTGTTTGCATCAAATAAAGCTGCAATTTTCCGCTTTGCAAACGTATAAATATAACGTATAGTTTGTTACATTTTACTTTGAAAATGGGTTAGTAATTTGATTTTGAAAAATATCGTGTTTTGGACGTCCCAGAAAATTCTGACCCATTTTGATAGTAAATATCTTTTCAATAGAGACCTTAGAAGGATATGATTTTCGCACATTGATTTACATTATCAATAAGTTTTTTCGTACTGCGCTAAAAATTTGTTACTTGCCCTACAGTTTTTTACATTACCCTACATATTTGTACATTGCCTTTGGAAATATGATCAATTTCAATAGAAAAACTCGCCATTATTTTGAACACAGCACTCGGCATATGTTTACACCAAACAAGAGTTTGAAAGTAAAGTATAACAAACCATACATTCTTGAAAAGCGGAAAAATGCAGCTTTTGTTTGGCGTAAACATATATAGGGTGTTGTATTCAAAGTAATGGTGAATTTTAATGTTAAAATTGACCATATTTTAAAAACACCCTGTAAGGCAAGGAACAAGTTTTTCACATGGTACGGAAAAAACTTATTGAGAAAGTAAATCCATTGGCGAAAACCGCATCCTTTTAAGTTCTCTCCGTGAAAAGATATTTTCACGGAAAAGATCAAAATGGGTTAGAATTTTCAGGGACGTCCAAAACACGGCGTTTTAAAAAAACAAATTACTAACTCATTTTGAAAGTAAAGTGTAACAAACTGTACATATTTGGAAAGCGGAAGAATGCAGCTATTGTTTGGTGTAAACAGATACAGGGTGTTGCATTAAAAATAGTAGCGAAATTTAACGTTGAATTTGACCAAATTTTAAAAACACCCTGTAGGACAAGTAACAAAGTTTTAACATAAGACGAAAACTTTTTTGAACTACTAAATCGACTGCATCCTTCTAAGTTCACTTTGTCAAAAGATATTTACGATCAAAATGGGTCAGAAATCTCTGGGACACCCGGTATTGAGTTGCACGCAGCCTATGATCAGTTTGCCGTCGCTGGTAACAAATAGAGACATTCACAAACGCGAGACAAATCGGCTGATGTACTCGATTTCTGTGATGCACGAAACAATAAATTCGCGCCGTATAACGCGAGAATTGAATTAAAAACTCCGCAACACTGTCACCGTTTAAAGCCGGCATAAAATTTCGTTCGAGTCGCTGCTAAACGAGAGAGTCTGTTTCGCGTTCGGTTGTCGTTTTTTGCAACGGCGGCAGCGGCGGCTGCCCCAAAAATGCAATAATGCTTTACTGCCGACGAGCATACGGCCGTAAAACGAATTTACTCGGAGTTAAAATGACTTTTGCGACCGGCTCCGCCGCCAAATTTGAGCTTATTATGCCCGTGCGTGTTTAGGGAAGGAGATGTGCAATATGGAATCAGTCTCAGGCCACACAAACTCGCTTTTGAGATTCGAAGGATTTAACGCTCATTATTAAGGTCCGGGAAAGTATGCTGTCATGCAGAGCAAGCACTATACAACACTATGATAATTAAAGTATAAACCGTATTTTTTAAGTGCATATGTATTTTTTGCCCCTCTATACCCACGCCACTGTCACAGTCGTTAGGTACGCAATGGTACAGTTGTTAGGTACCATTTATGAATAGACTTAAAAAGATGAATGAAAATTAAAAGGATTTTGTAATAGACGGATCACATATGTATTTTATGTATTCCTTGCAATCGTCGATATATATTTCGTGATCGCCGAGAGTGTAAAATACATTTAGATTCGAATATCCATCAAAAAAATATACCTAGCACTGTTACAAAACGACCATTTTCCCTCTACAACCATATATACAGGCCAAATCGCTAATGTTTAACAAGAATAAATGCAGAAAGACTACTGAACACTGTCGTGGCAACGTACACTTAAGCAATGAGGACAGTCGATGTTTCTGAATGACATAAGCAATAGTTACATATATTATTAACACATGTTTACTTCTATCTTTACTTTTGATCTCTCATGTGTCATCTTCCGTCAATAATATGATGGATTACGAGTCCGGCCCTGCGTTACAGAACGCGTTCGAAACCCTACTCATTATATAGGTATACCTCCTTGGGTATACCATGATCCTGTGTCACCGGTATACCAACGTAAGTTGTGTTTGACTCATATTATTATCTAGTAAATGTACCTACTAAAATTACCATTTTTCATTTAGCAGAATGTGAAAACAATTTATATCAAATATATAGCGAAAAAAATTCGTGGTTTTTCTTATTTCTGCAGATATTGCAAAGAGATGGTGTACTAACCTTGAGCTAGTTTCTTTTTGGACTTGATTGATATTGAAAGCTCAAATAGTCCTCTACTTTGCAAGCTTGCTTTTTCGACAAAAAAAATGTGGTACTATATACTATAATAATTCCTAAATTATGGCGTGTTTATATTAATTCAAATAAACGTGATCGGTTCTGTTCACTAAACTAAATGACAAATCATTACCGTCATTTTCTTAGTAAATTATTTTAAATTAAATGCTGTATTACGCTGCGTTACAAATTTGCCTTCCTTCCTCTTCTCCGAATTTGAAATCAAGATATCCATTAAAACTCCGTAAATATAGGTTTTCTGTAAGCTCGACTATAATAATAATTTGAATCACGTCGAGAAAATAAATATTCTCGACAAGATTTTATATGTTCAGACATCAGTAATTTATATAAACTTATGTTTGTAATAAGCAATAACCTTTTATTAAGGTCATATAAAATACATTTTTGGGAATCAGTGTTAGATTTATGTTCACGGATTAACACAGGATTTAACAAGTGAGTTCGGTATTGCGTTTCCGAATTATAACTTGTTTAAAAGATACAATGTCTGAAATACCTTTTCGTCTATAGAGTGAAAATTTTTCATACAAACTGTAATCATATTTTTACTGCCCTACGGAGAATGTATGTATGAGAGAGGATAATTTGTTTACTAAGAATATGGGAAAAATACCTAGTTCTTAACGGAAAACTAGAACACTAGAGCAGTCAGTAGATAGTCAATAAGTGGTTTTGAAAAACTGTCATCTCTCACAAGCGTGTTTCCGACCCGCAGTCGGCGTTTTACTTGCCGTGCTTTACTTTAAGTTTTTAGCGCAATAAAGGCAAAACTGAAAGTGGCTTGCTTCCTTATTGGATATCCGTGTCCATATATTATACATACGAAGGGATGCGTGGCCCCCCTTCCATGGGGGAGAAGGTTTATAACCGGGCCGGTCGTTTAAGTGTTTAATAACGCGTCGGCTTCAAAAAATTCACGGAACTCCAGGGCTGATTAATCTCGCTTTATGGTAACGCGTGCTTCGGTATCAGGGGATTTTTTTTAATCTAGCGCGATGGGTTGAAAAGAACCACAGCAGTAAAGTTTGCGCATTTGTTTCGTGGTTTTCGACTAACGTGAATAAATAAAGTAATTTGAGTTCTAAAGTGGTACTGACATTGAGTTACATGATTTCAAAGATAACATAGGCCTATAAGTTACAACCTACTGGTTTTTTGTATTTTGTATCCTCCACATTATACACCTACCCTTTTTGTATTATTGTTTTGGGTATTTCAACAGCAACTGTTAGTATTCGTTACTTTTGTATTTATTTCTATACTTCTCCTTTATTCTATACTTTGAATCATCACGAAACTTACTTTTTTTTTACTTCTTTGAGATATCGTTATTAAGAATTATTGTCTAATAACTATTATCTAACAGAGTATCCACTACAAGATCTAATTATGTAGAACAAATTGTTGCTGAACAAACTGTTGAACAAGCAGGACCTTGAAATTAAAATAGAAAATCCGAAAATCAACCATAATATTAATCTCGTTTATTTTATATCCGATGGCCGATATATCTAATGAAAAAAAATAATTTTTGAATCATTCACAATGGAAGGTGAACGGAAAGTGCTATACTGTACGATTTCATAAACTACATAATCTAATAATTTTTCTAATTCAATTTTTAGTTGTTTGGTGGTATCAAAAGTATTCTTGGATCACATATGTAGTCACCTATGTATGTAGGATGATTTTCAAATGTATATTCGCATTTGACATGCGTTTCGCCAACTATGTTAACATCATCGGGAGATGATTAAAACTTACAGTATTATCAAACGACAACAAAACAGTTTTAATCATTCCAACATGTTGGTGAAACGCGCGTTGGATCTAAATAACTGTTTCGGTGTTAAGCGAAAAAGTGTTAAGAACTACAAATTAAAACAATTTTAAGTTTTAGGTGGTAGCAATTTTTTTATTTCTTCTTAATTTCTTAAAAGTCAATTCAGAACTTTTTTGTATAAACATTGGGGTACCACAGGGCTCACTATTGGGACCTGTGCTTTTTATATTTGACGTAAATGAGGTAAACTTTAATCTTGTGAGCAGTGAATTATTATGTATTATTTATCCGTATGTGCTGATGATATTTCAAGAATGGTCAGATGTTGATTATAACAAAAAGCAAATAAATGGAACCCTGTAAAAGAAAAAGTATTTACGTTCTTTTATCAACATAATCAGATCTGTATTTCAACGTAATGAAAACACAGTTAATTCAGTTTTATAACAGGCAGAACCCTTGTGATGTGATTACAGTTTGTTAAATTTTCATAATGTTTAAATTTTTGGGTTTATAAAATATATTGACGAGGGCAACATATTATGAATAAAGAATAACTTATTATGTTGTACTATGCTCAGGTTGATTCTAGATTACGATATGCTGTTTGCTATTGGGGAAATGCTACCCTATCAAAAAACGTTTTTTTTTTTTATCGCTTAAAAACGTATACTGAGGGGCATGGCAACAATTCCTAAGGTACACATTCTTGTAGAACACTATTTCCATGTGATAAAATGTTAACACTTGTTTACAGAACTGGTCAAAGTTCTTCTTCCTCTAGTTATACAGCATGGCTGTATAGCTAATATCATATCTTTTAAGTATTTTACGAAAAAATTTTCAATTTTAAAAAAAAATTGAAAATGAAAACAGTAATATACAGAATAAAAAAAACAACCTTCATCTAATATTTATTAAAATGATTTCAGGGTCTCTAATAAGAATAGTAAGTGTAATCATTTGAATTATAATATAAAAAAGCTGTGATTGACGGTAGCTAGCATCTATACACATATACGTATATTAGAGTGTTTCAAAAAAACTGACTATTTTTTTTTCTCAGAGAACATTGAAAAAATATTCAGAGTATCCTTAGAAAATGACCCTGTTAAAATATGAGCCTTTAATATTAATATTTAGAGGTGGCGATTTTCAATTTTCTATTTCCCATTTAAATAAGACGGGAAATTTTTTTTCTGAACTTTGGAATTTTATTACTCAAGGAAGAATCGCTGGATAGTGATACTTAGATAGTTTTTTGTAGGAAATTGAACGCTCTATAAAAAAGGTCTGATTGAAGATTTGCGTGAGGCAAGCGGAGTTATTAAGCCTTAAAAAGTAAACTTTTAAAAATAAAAAAACAGAATGTAGATCAAAAAATTATATTAATCAAGGGTGAATGATTAATTTGATTGATCAATAATAAAAAATACGAGTATATTACAAATGAATATTAAAATTTCATTATAATTTTTGTATGTTATGAAGTAAATTGATCAGAATTGATCATTCTGTTAAAAATTTACAGATTTTCATTGTAAAGTTGATAATAGTGGATATTTAAGTGATATGAATCGATTTTGTTGCATTTATAAGTAAATAAGATTTTTATTTTAAACAGTTCATTTTTTGAGGCTTAATAACTCCGAAACGACTTGCCTCACGCAAATCTTCAATCAGACCTTTTTTTATAGAGTGTTCAATTTCCTACAAAAAACTATCTTGAGTATCACTATCCAGCGTTTCTTCCTTGAATAATAAAATTCCAAAGTTCAGAAAAAATGTTCCCATGTTATTTAAATTGGAAATAGAAAATTGAGAATCGCCACCTCTAAATATTAATATTAAGGGCTCATATTTTAACAGGATCATTTTCTAGGGATACTCGAAGAATCTCTTCCCTAGAAGAATTTCTAGGGAAGATTTTTCAATGTTCTCTGAGAAAAAAAATAGTCGGTTTTTTTGAAACACTAATGTATATTTCTGATAAATTACAATAGTAATTTTTGTGATGATATTGTTATCATTGTACTGACGCGACATTGCTAGTTTCAGTCGCTTGTTATCCTTGTATACTAAATTTTTCAATAAATAAAGGTTTGGTTGCAATGGATATTTTCGGCAATAAATATCAAACAAATTGAAAAATGACCATATGTTTAAAAGAAATAAAGAAATATCCCGTGTCCATGTATCTCCATTATGTAATAGAAAATTATTCTACAATTTAGAATGAGTCGCTTACTAAGTCACGGGCAACACCTACAAAAGTTTTGCATAAACTGCAATTCTAAGAAAAGCGTGTTCACCGTAATAAGGTCATGTTGATAGGATCAAAATCGAAACACTATTTATGTATGCTGATTCCCTTCTTTTTGTAAGCTTTGTTAAGTTATTTCACGTTTTCTAAATCTGACATACCTATACAGTGCGCGCCTAAAGTATGGAATAAATTCAGTAAATGTGAAACAAAACATTTTTTGGAAAAAAATCCTCGAACAGGTCGATTTTGTTTAATAAAAACACACGTTTTTGAGGGAACGCCTATTTTCAAATGTCATTTATTTTTGAGTAATGGCGTCATCAACTTATTTTTCAAATAGCAACCCACCTATTTTTTTAATTTAATTTGAGAGACACTTTCATTGTCGATTTAACGGTATAAAAATTTGCCTTACATAACAAAATTTTTGAGTAAATAACAATGTTACAAAATGAAAAAATATATTTTTCACAATAAATAAACGAAAATTTCTTTAGTAAGCAAATACGATTTTAAATGAAGTGTTAACTGTGTACAAATTCTTCTTGTACATTTTGAATTACTTCGGGGTAATGGATTCCATTTCATCTCTAATGCGATCTCGTAGTTCGGCTAAATTGTGTGGTCTTCTGCAGTAAACTTTTTATTTTAAATAACCCGATAAAAAATAATCAAGGTAATCCGATAAAAAATAATCAAGTAAGATCTGGGGATCTCGCGGGCCATTCTATCGGTCCTCGTCTGCCAATCCACCTCTGAGGAAAGATGACGTCTAAATATTCACGAACTGAGAGCGCATAATGCGGGGGTGCTCGGTCTTGCTGAAACCAGAGTGTATTATCTGGAATGTCAGGATCATTCTCGTTTGAGAAAATTACTGCAAGCGCTGGAACTAGATCATTTTGCAAGAACTCCAGATATATTTCTCCTGTGAGAGTTTCTTCAAAGAAGAAAGACCCTATTATTATGTTTGCGACTATTCCAGCCCACACACTTAATTTCTGTATGTGCTTCGATGATCCAATGAGGATTCGTCCGACTCCAATACCTGCAATTTTGACGGTTCACTGTGTCGTTTAGACAAAACGTGGCTTCATCGGAAAAAATATTTGCTGCTGTAAATTTGGATTTGTTTGACAAAGATTCATCATAGTTTCACAGAATTGCAGTTGCCGGTCGGGGTCGTCTTCGTTTAGTTCTTGCACAAGCTGAAATTTGTAGGGATGATAGTTTTCTTTCCTCACGATACATAGAACTGTCGTCTGACTAACTTCATTTTCTGAGGCAACTAGTGTAGAGGTACTCTGAGGGTTCTCTTCCAAACATAACACAATGTCAATCTTTTTATCTTGAGTAATTTTTGGACGTCCTGATTTTGGTAGATCTTTAACATCACCAGTTTCTCTAAATTTGGACTCAATCTTACTAACTGTGGATTGGGTGATAGAGTTATCTGGATATTTTGCATTAAATAAATTGCATACCTCCTGCTGAGTTCTGCTCTTATTTCCACATGCGATGAAAATCAAAATTTCAATTCTTTGTGTCACAGTTAAATGTGCCATATTAAAATGTGAATTTTTATAAATACTAACACGTTACATTAACTTTTCGTACAAATTAATGACAAATCTTCTGATTAACTGACAGTAAAAAACCATGGTTACGTCAAAAAACTTAATCTGATAATTTTTTTGCTAAGCAACGTACTTTTTTTGCTATGTTTTATTTGTGTTCAGTTTGTTCAGAAATTTTCGTTTATTTATTGTGAAAAATATATTTTTCATTTTGTAACATTCAATTGTCATTTACTCAAACATTTTATTATATAAGGTGGCAACATTTTTTAACCTTTAAATCGACAATGAAAGGGTCTCTCAAATTAAATTAAAAAAATGGGGGGTTGCCATTTGAAAAATAAGTTGAAGACGTCATTACTCAAAAACAAAAACAAACTGAAAATAGACGTTCCCTCAAAATGTGTGTTTTTATTAAACAAAATCGACCTGTTCGAGGATATTTTCTAAAAAATTTTTGTTTCACAGTTACTGAATTTATTCCATACTTTAGGCGCGCACTGAATATCGAATTATTTATAAAACTGCTTTACTTCGAATTGTGAGAAGTTGTATTAAATAATATTAATTATTCAAGTATGCATTTTATATTTTCGATTTTATCACTCTGGTCAAATATCACTATCCACAAAAATATGTATACCTAACGCAGTGCTCTTAAGATAAAACAAGTTAAATATTAACTTGGAATTATAAAGTATTTTGGGAAATCACAATGTCAATAATAGCTAATAGGCATCGTGTCAGTCATGTGTATTTTTTTTTATTATCTAGTGTTTTGGTCAGTAGCCTGTAGCGTCAGTGTCTTTTTTACAATGACGGTCAACATTTCTAGTAAAGAATTTAGACAAATGTATCATTTTATCCACTGCTGAACCTTTTAAGATACCTTAAAGCTGAATGTTCTCCAGTAAATATAGGCTCTATTATCCATATCCATACAAAATAGAAGTGATACCTTAAGATACCTTAAAGCTGAATGTTCTCCAGTAAATATAGGCTCTATTATCCATATCCATACAAAATAGAAGTGTTTGCATTCTACTTGTATTAATTTTAGACAAGCATATTTGTCGGTTTAAAGGTAA
Organism: Aromia moschata; assembly: GCA_029963805.1. NCBI lineage: Eukaryota > Metazoa > Arthropoda > Insecta > Coleoptera > Cerambycidae > Aromia > Aromia moschata. The sequence continues at coordinate 1,455,783 of JAPWTK010000082.1, forward strand.
AACTCCAAACTAATCAAGACAACTGCAATCGCCAAACAAGATACAAAAAAAGTTGTTATAATATGAGTCATAGGCTAGTTAAAAAGTGGGATTACATCTTTGGAACTTGAAATAACATTTTGTCTCTTGTTTTTAGAAAATTGCATTTTTAAAGATATTGCTTGATATTAGTTAATTCGTTTTAGCTTTAAACCGATGATATGTATCAATTTATCAAATTAATTCCGTTTTGTTAACTTTTCCAGTCTCTGACACTTTAATACGTCGTTCTAATAATTAACGTAATTAATTTCAGATGATTAATGGCACGAAAAAGCGTCCGTACGCACCTTCTTTTTTATTTGCATTGGCTTGATACCACGGAATGTATTCTCATGAGAACATATTTTTAGGTAACAGCGTTTTACAAATTCATGAAGGTTACATAAGGGCGTGTATTGTTTCGGGTATCAAAATATATGGCGTTGTATACAAGATATTCTTAGAACGTTTACTGATAGGATAAAAATATCCATATGAATACTTATTGATTTACTTACTTTCATATAATAAGAATATACACATAGCTATTTATACATAGACTACAGACATAAACTATACAATTTTTAACCAATAAGTGAAAGCGAATGTTAAGTAGGTACTATAACTGTGTTAATAGGTACTTCTGTCGCACTTAGTCACGGATGATATTTGTATGACATTTTTTAATATTAGCTTGGACGATTTTCTTTCACTGCAAATTGAAAATTTTTATTTTACTCACTTTTTGGAAGTTTTATGACCATGCCTAAATTTCACTAAAAAATAGACAAAACGTCGAAAAATAAAATAACAGCACAATGTTGTTATATAGGGTGGTCCAGGTTAACGTCATTAATTTTGATATGTTATAGAACTAAAAAAGTAGACTTTCATAAGAAAACTTTGTTCAGAAATGTTTGCTAACAGGGTGTCAAAGTTGTGGAAAAAAACTGGTTTTCTCGTCATAACTTCTAAACCACTCGATCGATTTCCATCAAATTTCGCATACAGACTAATGTAGTACATCTCTAAGTAATGATTAAAATCATTTAAAGAAATTCTCCAGTGGCGTAGATATTGGGATTGAGAACTTATTAGTGTCATTTATTTGCTTGTTGTATTTTCTTGGTAGTTCAGTCATAAGTTTCGGCCTGCAACACTTCAAATTAAAATAAATATCTCAAAAACGAAGCCATAAATCGAAAATTTGCAAGAGTATTTTTTATTCTAAATTAAACAGGGAATCCAAAGTTCGCATCTTCTTTGTAAAATATCCAATGACGCCGAAGATTGGGGGGGGGAAGGGGCTGCCGACCCCCCCAATATCTACGCCACTGGAGAATTTCTTTAAATGATTTTAATCATTATTTAGAGATGTACTACATTAGTCTGTGTGCGAAATTTGATGGAAATCGATCGAGTGGTTTAGAAGTTATGACGAGAAAACTAGTTTTTTTCCACAACTTTGACACCCTGTATCTTTGTTAGGAAACATTTCTGAACAAAGTTTTCTTATGAAAGTATACTTTTTTTTTCTATAACATATCAAAATTAATTACGTGTAACCTGGACCATCGTGTAGAATACTTTAAGGTTTCCAAATTTGAAGTAACAAATACCAAAAAGTCGAAGTCCTCCCAAGTGGGACGCTTCTGACCGCGATAGAGAAATCTTATTTGCTCTGGCCAATTTGTTATTGGAAGCTTAGTCATTGCACCAAGTTTGAGCTTCTTAGGTAAGGAGTTTCTTGAGATTTTCTAAAGAGATTGACTTAAAGGCGTCTTCTTCAAAGGGCTGTACTGCCATCTATAAACAAAAGGTCATATCTACTCGTATAATTTTACTGTTTTGAACAATATGAACTCTTATTATTATTTCTGTACAATTTTTATTATCTATTGAACTATATTAATTATTTCGATGTTTTTTAGTCTTACAAAAATAGGGTATTTTTACTTGGTAGAAACTGAAAATTTTGCAGATAGGACCTTTTGTTTATGGGCGGCAATGAAGCATTTCTGGATTAAGGTAAATTATGTAAAATCTACGTAAAATAACGTATAGTACAATATGGGGTTTTTGTTTGGCAAGATAATTTTTTGGACACCCTATATAGTTAGAAAGCTCTGTTATGGTAGATTTTAAATATATTTCATAACTTAGATTTCTAACTTATATATTTATAACTTATGTATTTTATTTAGTACCTGCATGGAAATTGCTGATAGAACTTCTGGCAAGACTGTGTATAAATATAATGCGTCACATAGTAAGTCTACGAGACATGTAAATTAAGTAATGAGACCGGCAACGTAGCGCCTGATCTACAACACTGCGAAGACGGCACTTGGAAGGGCAGTAGGTTAACATGTAATGTATCTTCAATACAAGTTTTAACTTCTTAGAGTCATTTGTTTGTTCTTTGTGCGCAACGGATACTTTTGCAAAACTTCAACCCGCCTACGGAGATAGTGTTTTTTCAAGAGCCCAGGTTTTTCTGTGGTTTAAGGTACTCTCAGAAGGAAGACAGTCGATTGAAGATGAGCTACGCAGCGGAAGGCCTTCATCTTCAAGAACCGATGAAAATGTCTATAGAATACGGAACCTTGTGCTTTCAGATTGTCGGTTGACGACAAGAATAGTCGAGGAAGAGTTAAATTTCAATCACACCATTGTTCATCAGTGTTTGATTGACAAATTCAGGATGAGAAAAATCCGCGCAAAAATGGTTCCAAAAAACCTTTCGCAGGAACAAAAGGACATCAGGAGAGAAAGGTGGAACTTTTTGGAATAAATTGAAATCGATCCCCATTTTATGGAACGTGTCATTATTGGTGATGAGACTTGGGTGTTTGAGTACGACTCGGAAACCAAGACATGGAATGGCACACTTCAAGATCTCCAAGACCCAAAAAAGCACGAATGAGCAAGTTGAAGATCAAATGCATGGTGATCTGCTCTTTTGATAGTCAGAGAATTGTCCACAAAGAGCTTGTGCCTGCAGACCAAACAGTAAATCAACACTTTTACAGAGAGGTTCTTGAAAATCTTTGAAAAAGGGTCAGGCGTGTGAGACCAAACATCAAGAACAATTGGATGTTGCACCACGACAATGCGCTTTGTCATACAGCCATTTCAGTAAACGAGTTTTTAGCTAGTAAAAACATTCCTATGGCTCTTCAGGCTCCTCAGTCTCCTTATTCGGCTGAATTGAGTCCTTGTGACTTTTTTCTTTTCCCGAGATTGAAAAACCACCAAGGGACGTCATTTTGGGACCATAGAAAACATTAAAACGGCTCTAATCGACCAGCTGAAGGCTATTCCAGTATATGAGTTCCAGCACTGCTATGAGGAATGGAAGAATTTTAAATAAATGAGTGAAAACCAAACATGAGATAAAAATCCAGTATGTCGTTTAAATTAAGTTAGTATTCACTTCCGTTATATGTGGAAGTGCTAGAAAAAAAAATTGCTAGCTTTTATTTAACGTCATTTACGCTATGTGTAGATCATCCTCGAAAACCCCTAGATACCAATTTTTGTTTCTATATAATTTCTAGTTGAATATGCCAACGCCACTCACCGTCAAATACCCTAAACGCAATACGGTAAAAACGCAATTTCTGAAAACTATCCTCTTGCAATTTTTGAATTGCGAAAATCGTGATGTAATTTTTGACATGAACGATTCAGCAGTCGAAAACAATAAAGCCACGCATTCTCCCGATCACAGTCAATCGGAATATTCACGAGATCGCGAGACAAAAGCCGAGGAGGCCGTAGGCGGTCGAATTATTTGGCAGTTACGCGGTGATTTGTCGCCGGCGAAATATCGAAACGGCAAAAAATCGAACGGTGAATAAACGGGCCGTAAATAAAATAACAAAAAAAAAGTCGCCGGAGAGCCGCGCGTCCAATAAAAAAATCTCAATACACACAACAAGCTCGCCGAATTCCGCCAGCCAGCAGCGTTCGAAATTACAAAAGCCGAACGAGAGGGCCGTTTAGGAGAGCGGAAACTTTTTAATTGTTTTCCATTTATCTTTGAACGGATTCGGATCGTTTCGGCGGACCGAGCGGGTTGACGGGGGAGGAGAGGCGCGCGGAATAAGAACGAAAAAAAAAAACTCTACGAAATTCCATATAAATGCTAAAACGCCCCTTACGAGTCGACAGGAAAGTTTGCGAATTTTGATAGGAGTGAACCGGCGGCGGGCGCAACGCTCTTCTCGCATAAATAGGGGCTTAAGGGAAAACTTTTAAATCCACTTTTTTTAAGAGGATTTAATGCCCAAGTGTAATGGGAGATTTCGTTCGGGGCCGCTGTGACTATTACGCGCGCAGGCTGCCGCGTATATCTTTTGCCAGCTCCGCGATACAGGGAGGCAAATCCTTTGAGTATGTTTAGAAGACCAAATTCTCCGACATTTAAGGTTTTCTATGAAATATAGACTAAAAAAATAGCAATTTGTATCACTAGGGTTGCTATTTTTGAGAATATTTTCGTTTCAGTTCGTATCACAACAAGATTCAATTGTGGAAAAATCAAATTTAATACTCAGCCGTCGAAACCACAACACGTACGAGGTGCGGCTATTAAATAACCGACAATAATAATTATTAACCGATAATTAAATAACCGATAAATACCAGCGTGCTGCGGGCGTGTCGCGACAAGTTTGAATAGAACTGTGTCTGGTGATACTTTCCCCACCATGAGCTCGCTGGACAAGCCAGTGAGTCGCTCAGTTTGACTGTAGCAGTCGTTTGAATTAGTCTTTAGTCACCAGTGGCGTCGAAAAAATGTTAAGTGTTCAGATGGAGCAACGGGTTAATTTCAAGTTTCTTGTTAAACTGAGGAAATCTTTTACAGAAGCTTATGCAATGTTAAAAGAAGTGTACGAGAATTAATGTTTATCCCGCACACAAGTTTTTGAATGGTTTAAACGGTTTAGAGAAACGATCGAAGACGATCCGCGCCCCGGACCGCCCTCAACGTCAAAAACAGACGAAAACATTGAAAAAATCGGTAAATTAATTCGCGAAGATCGTCGTATAAGCATCCGAGGGCTTGCTGAAATAACAGGGATCGACAAAGAATGTGTTCGCCAGATTTTGTATTAATCGTTCAACATCTAAAGTTAGGGCAAAAATGGTGCCAAAACTTCTCACTCCCGAGCAAAAGGAATCAAGAATGAACATTTTTCGCTGACATTCTAAACAACATTGACATCGATCCAAGCTTGTTAGACACGGTGACACTGAAGGGGACAAGATTTGAAAGTGTGGAAGCGGTTAAAGCAAAAGCGGCGGAGGTTCTGAACCAGCTGACAGAAGTGGACTTCCAGAACTGCTTTCAAAAGTCGTATGTAGCGGTGTAGAGATCCAGCCAAGGGAAGTACATTGAAGGCGAAAAAGTTGCTACTGTAAATGGAAACGAATAAAACGTGTTATGACAGCAGTTATATAATAGTCACACCTCTTACGTTTAATATTATTAAATGTTTTGAGATAACCAAAAATTTAATTATGGGGGTTTTCGGGTATGCTCTACATATCTAAGATATGTCGACTTTCTGCCTCTTCAGGATATACCGGAAGTCAATTGTGAACTTCGTTATTTTAAATGGCATTTTTTTCCCACATTTTGTATCTACTTATTAATTTGAAGCCACTTTAGTAACTATTGTCTATCTTTAACATGCACGGTTTTCGAGATATTTAAAATTTTAAGAAAAAAAAATTAAAATTGGGAGAAGTGCTATGAAAGTACTATACCGACGCATTGAAGCAAACTTCAAGTAGCCGATGTTCATAACAAGTTGGTGAATCGCTTTGGAATGTTTACAAGATTTAATGTAAAATTTTCATTCTGTTGTGAACTATACAATATTTTCTAAAGCATTATACCCACAATAATTTTTGGATCATTAAATTATACCATCAAAACTTTACAGGTAGGTTGAAACGACTGACTGATGTTTTACGGTTAATTCTATAAAAACTAAGCCTAAATTATAAAGGGACCGAAGACAATGTCATGATGGGGACGTCTCTTTTATGGATGTCCCTTTCAAGACTTATAATAATTATTATAAATTCACACGTGTCTTTGCTCATAGACTAACATGCCTCCAAAAAAGGGTTCGACTTAGTGCAAAAAAATTCCAGGATGCAGTTAATGAAGTTATTCAGCAAGAAGTGTCGTTAAGATCAGTGGTAAGAGTTTATAAGATGAGCAAATATCACTTAAGTAGGCTTGTTGATAAAACCAAAAGGTCACCACAAACTGATTTTGTATACAATCCTAAAATTGGAAACAGAAGAATGTTCACTAAAAAACAACTATATTTTGTTGACTGAATATTTGAAAACTGTATTGTGGGCTCACTATATCTGAACTCAGAAAATTAGCTGATCAACATGCAGCGAAATTAAATACTGCTTCTACAAAATGGCATAAAAACAAGTTGGCAACTGTAGGCTGGTTGAAAAAAAAAATAGAAATAATACATTATCGGTTAGAAGACCCGAAAGTGTTTATTTAGCAAAAGCCACTGGATTCAATAAAATTAATGTAAACACACTTTTTGCTAATTTAGAAAAAATGTTTCCAAGAGCAACTTATTTACACTACAATGGTACATTTACAGGACATCATCATTAAAAACGACTGCGGAACAGGTTGTTTCATGGTGGTAATAGGAGCCAGACCACATTTGATATGGCAACCTCAGCTCAACGGTTCCGTAATGGTTACCTAACAACGTTTAAACTTGCTTATATGCCCTCAGTATTATTAACGTGCAGCTACGAGCGTTGGAGATAGGGAAGCCAAATTATAATTTTATTACAAGTTTTTAAATTTGTTCAACAGTAAGGGGGTATACTGTGGAGTTTTACAATGGACACTATTTGTTCCAGCCATGAACAATTCATAGAAAATTGTAGCTTCCTACTTTATAAAACAGTTTTAATTATGGTTTTGTTATATGATATTTCATCACAGTTAAAAAAAACTGTGTGAAATAATGTCCGTAATTTATTTTGTCGAATTTATTACTAATTATGCAGAAAATAACTAATAAAATATTTCCGCAATTTCGTAGAGGATCACCAGAAATACAAAGTATTCTGTAATAATGTTTTGTATACGAATCACTTACCATTCATCCCTTGGATCGGGCAGCCTCCTGTGAACGCTGATCATGTCGCTCGCGTATTGGTTGAAGGCGTTATTCAGCCAGCCGTTGTCAACCATTTTCTTGACTTCCGCTGAAAAAAATAATGAGTATTTCGTGAGAGAATGAATGAATTTCGTGATAAACGTCGTGAATGGTCGTATTTGGTTTCGGAATGCAATATAGAGTATAATAGCTTTGATTTCGGAGTACATTCATGAGAGATATTTTAATTTGTATTTCATGATATCTACTGCTATCTGAGATAGACATGTGTGGTAACTTGCAAATTGTATTAAAAAAATCGTTGAGTAAGAATCCGAGGTGTGGCTATTAAATAACCGAACTGATGCTGCTACCAGCGCGCTGCGAGCGTGTCGCGATAAGTTTGAACAGAACTGTGTCTGGTGATACTTCCCCTACCCTGAGCTCGCTGGACAAGCCAATGGGTCGCTCAGTTTGACTGTAGCAGTCGTTTGAATTAGTCTACGCATCAGTGACGCGTCGAAAAGGTGTTCAGATGGAGCAACCGGTTAATCTATTTTCTTGTTAAACTGAGGAAAACTTTTACAGAAGCTTATGCAATGTTAAAAGAAGTGTACGGGAATGAATATTTTTCCCGCATACAAGTTTTTGAATGGTTTAAACGGTTTAAAGTGGGACGTGACACGACCGAAGACGATCCGCGCCCCGGACCGCCAAAAATGGACGAAAACATTGAAACAATTGGTAAATGAATCCGCGAAGATCGTCGTCTAAGCATCCGAGGGCTTGCTGAAATAACAGGAGTCGACAAAGAATGTGTTCGCCAGATTTTGCCTGAATCGTTTAAACATGCGCAAAGTTTGTTCAAAAATGGTGCCAAAACTCAATGGTGACAAAAATAATGAACATTTGCGCTGACATTAATAACAACACTGACACTGATCCAGGCTTATTAGACACGATGATTACTGATTAGAAAGTGTGGAAGCGGTTAAATCAAAAGCGACGGAGGTTCTGAACCAGCTGATAGAAGCAGACTTCCAGCAGTGCTTCAACAATGGAAACGTCATATGGAGTGGTGTAGATATCTCCAAGGGGAGTACATTGAAGCCAAAAAGGTTGCTACTGTAATTGGTAACGAATAAGAAGTGTTATACAGCAGTTCGGTTATATAACCACACCTCGTAATAGAACATTGTAAAATAAAATGCATTTTACTGAATGTAAATAGACACATTTTATTTAATTAATTTAATTTAAACCATCGTAAACCATCGTACACATTTTGATTCAAGCACTATTTACTCAGGTAAATAGTCCTTTACTGTTTGTATACACAAGACAGTTCTCAAAATCCCTCTTCGTCAATAAATAACGGTGTTAATTCTTGCTATCTATACCTTATATCGTATAATCTTTTGTTCGCAATAAATTATTATGACTTTATGTAATTAACCGTGCAAATGTAATATACATATAGGTATATGTAATGGCTTTTCAAGATATTATTACGAGTACACACGGTGTTCTACTGCGGTGGGCCTATATTGATAGGTATATCAAAACCTATGAATGTTAAGATTCTGAAAATTTAGCGATAAAGTAAAGTTGATACATACATTCTATATAACTAAAATATTTTAAGAGATCTGGGACTTGCTTTTATACCGGAAGTAGATATCAACTTGTTTATTTTAAATGGAACACCCTGTACATTATCACATGTTTGGATTCTACGGAGAATCCTAAAAGCTTTTCATGCTATTTGATATGTAATGTAATATATGCAATAATACATAGGGTGTTCCATTTAAAATAAGCAAGTTGAAGTCCACTTCCGTATCGACTTATAATATAATATTCTCATAGTGTTTGGGATAACAATAACATACTCACCATAGAGTGGGGAACTGTGTGTGAAGATTATTCGCTGAATTATTCGCTAAATAACATCGGTGAGTGAATAAGTGAATAAATGTTTTGTTTTGTTATATTCATTTCTGCTAGATTTGAAATATTTTCCTTGTGTTTAGCAATTATTTATTAACTTACATGTTTTATTCGTGACGTAAGCAGACGTTATCAACTTGGAATGCAAAAAATGCAGATTTTTTTACAGAATATAAGTGTTATACGTTATAACTACACATTTAATATATATTACACCATATACAGTGAATTTGTATATATTTGATATTTATAAATATGTACATACATATTTATGATATCAACACTTCACACCTATCAAATCAAAAAATCTGATTTGACCTTACTTAAAAAATCTTAAAATATCTCAAGTACCTACTATCTATCTGATAATGTTATTTACCTAACATCTAAACATTCTTACGGTCTTGATTGTATTTAATTTTACTATAACTACTTTTAAAGCAGACTATTTTAATCCTTAAATTTTTACCCACATACGTAGAGATATTTTACTTATCCCCTGTTATAAAATTGTAATCATAAGTAAATATAATTTAATTTTTATGTATTGGAGGCATCAAATTATTTGCTAAAAATAATCCAGTCAAATATAAAAAAAAATAAAACAAAATAAAACATCACCAAAAACTAGTTTCTTATCAAATAAGAAGGCTAAAATGACACCACTATGGTTCTGGGTTTAAAAAAAAATTAACTTTAAAGTAAATTATGTGGTATAATTTGTTTTATTCATGAATATATGATATTAATGTACGCTTATTTAAGCGTCAAAAGGAGAGAACATGTGACAATTACTATTGTGATATAGTAAAAAAAAACTGGACGTTTTCCACGAAACACCGAACTACTACACTTTTCTCGACGCGCGTTTCGCCAACCAAGTTGGCATCTTCAGGAGAAGATTAAAACTGTTTTAAAAAGTTTTAATCTTCTCCTTCGGCATTATTCGGCATTACGCTTCGATATGAGTGTTCCGATTAAATCAATATTCTGTATAGATAATTTAAAACTAATAAGTATATAATTGAATAACTGAAGAAATATTTAGATAAGTAAATGAATCAATGTATAGTTTATTGTATTATTGTAACTTAGCTGTTCGATAAATAACATTCATTTTAAAATAGTCCTTGAGTATTGCTTCAATCTTTAGAAATAACGAGAATAATTTAAGATACGTCATTTCCTCCCGGATAAAAAATTGTAACCTGATTGTTAATATACTTCGGTAATAAATAAAAAAAATCAGCTAGCAGTAAGTCGAGGGAAAACTCGTCAGCTGGTGCATTTAAATAGGCGATAGATGCTCCCGCCTAACTTCTGCGTTACAACTTTCAAGGTATCAGCTGACGATCTTTCCACCGAGGTACAGTCAGCTGACATTTATATTCATTCACAGTAGCATATCATTATATAGTAGCATATCATCAGGTAAATTTTTAGTTGAGAGGGAATCATTGAATGTACCTATAAATTTTTTTTTTCATGTTCAAGCGACCAGCTGACGTATAATACACCATGTTATAGTCAGCTGATTTTTTTTCTTCAAGATATTGGATTAGCTATAATTTGACAAATTTTTAGTCAGGAGGAAATTACTAAAAATATGTTTTTTTCTCCGTGCGTGGGAGGCTACCGCCGCTCATCCCACCCACGGAACCGCAGCTGACGTTCACGAGGCTTTATGATACAACTCTCTGATGCATTCCACTAATTATCGCTTGAGAGGGACTTGGTCATGAAAATCTGCCGCTGGCTCCCGGACTATTAACGGAACATGAATATATTCAAAAAAAAAGTTAGAAAAAGGAATAATCCTTCGTATTTCCAAAACCGTCCATTTAGAGACAATGTTAATCAAGACTGCTCTGCATATTTTGGGTCACACTATCCACCCTCAAGGTTTGTGGCACATTTTTTAACACCAAAAAAAAAAAATTCTGAACGAGCATCCGTATCAAGCCTCCTTTTATCACATCAACGTAAACATCATTTCAATCGCCCGTTTCCTCTTAAATCCTCGTTTCCTCCTTCGGCGTGACACGAGATCCGATCTCCGGATAGGAAGGCAACAGTTGCGGACATGCATACAAAAAAGTGGACGAGGAAGATTCTCGCCCGCGTGCGAGAAAAACGACGGCCCCTCCCATCCCTCCGCCCCCCTTCGCCCCGCGGGGCTTAACTCGATCAGCGCCCCTGCAACCCAATAAACCTATTTCACAGTTGTCTTACAAGCGTGTGTGTCTGCGCGGGGCTAGATAACGCTCTGCCGATGCCGATGCCGCCGCGAAAATTGCGTGAAACTCATGGGACGCGAGGCGCGAACCGAAAACGCGACAGAATCTAACGGACAAATGTAACACGACTACCTATTGTACTATGCGTTTCAAAACAATTGTGCCACCGCATTGACAGTTTGTAAAAAAAAACTACTATATCGAAAACAATATTTTTACAGTTGCGCGTTCTGCTAATTACACTCAACATCCACATATCCGAACTTTTCCGTTCCGCAAACTTCCACATTTCCGAACTCTCGTCACCTCGGGATAACCGAACTGTTGGCGCATGCGCAAACGGTTTTTCTGGCTCATTCTAGTACTTTTCTTCGTTTTTCGAGGTTTTTATGCAAATGTAATACATACATACATGTGTACATGTTAATAAAAGAACGTTTTTTTAAACAAAAAAAAATGTCAGGTGCAAAGGAGAGAGTGATGCAGGTAATTATTTTGTAATTCAAAGTAAAGGTTTGTTTTATTGAACATTTTGTTGACGTAACCTATAATAATTTAAAACTGAAATGAAAAATGATGAGAAAATATGTATTTTTAAGAAAACCGTGATACAAAACAAACATTATTGTACTGTTTATTTGCAGAGAAAAAAGCCTGCTAAGAGGCTAACCTTGAAGCAAAAGCTGGATCTGATAAATCACGCAAAAAATGGTGTTAAAAATGTTGAACTATGTAAGATGTACAATATTTGTAAATCGTCAGTGGTAGAAATTCTTGGGAAAAAAGAAATTTACTTGTCGGAAGTTGAAAAAAGACGAAAATTGAGTGGACGGATTGACACAAAAAAGTGCACCGGTACTTATGATAAGCCGTTTGAAATAAGTGTTTTCCACTGGTTTGTACAAAGAAGAACTCTTGTAGAACCTGTCTCAGGTGTGCTGCTGAGGGAGGGCGATTTCCTCTTTGCTGAATTCTGTGACAATCGAAATGTTTGATAACAATCGCATTATTGTGTTTACATTTTTTTTCTCATTTCAAATTTCGCGGTTTTTTTGTCGTCAACCAATCAGCGACAAGTTCGGTTGTGTGGAAGTACAAGTTTGGAAATATCGTGAGAAAAAGTTCGGAGATATCGTGAATTCTGAAATTTGGAGTTCGGATATGTGGATGTTGAGTGTATGTTGGCATAATCAAAATATGATTAAAATTGACTAAATTGCTCGTCAAAATTAGAGTAACACTTTTTATTTTAGCGCCATTTGCGTTCTATTCGAGTTAGAAACTTGCGGGTTTTAATTTTCGGTAGCCTATAGAGTTGGTTTGAATGCCTCGAAGTCGCTATGTTGTGACTTAAATGATTCGCCGTCCACACTCGAAAAAGTAACCCCATGTCGAAATTTGAATTCGCAAGATTGAGCTCCTGAACCCTCGACTGGGGTACCACCTACGCCTAAAAGTCCTTCTAGTGACGTTCTTAACGGTACTACAGCATTTCAAAACGTGGCTATTTTCAAATATCTTCAAACATGGATTTTTTCAAATATCTTCTACTACTGTCGCGGGAGGGCTGAAGTTGATAGTTGATTGATATATTATTTTAGACATACAAGTATGTCTAAATAAATAGTATATGCAGTATTGTTAAGAACGATCCTAGAGCCAAATAAAAAAACGGGTCGGTCAATTTCTGATGTAGTATATGGCGTTAATTTTTGGTCCTATATTTTTTAATCACTCTGTGTATTAACTTTATTAATAGTAAACACATATTTACTCATATAGGTATAATGCCTGATAAATAAATAATGACACACAGTAATAATTAGTTGATTTAGATATTTTTTTAAAATACATTTTTAAATTTAAAATCATTTTTTTTAAGAAGCGACGGACATGATAGTATGATTGTCCTACGATAATGAAGTAAGGAAATTAGGAAATTCAACTCTCAAATATGTTTTCTTTTTCGGTTTAGATCGAGAAAAAATGAAGACCACAAGGGAAAAAGGGGGAATGTCACATATTATTAGTTGAGAGAAAAATGAAGTAGAAAGTTTCAATAGAATAGGCCCAGGTGAATAGATACAACTAGTACTATTATTATTTATCTAAGATGTAAAATTATTATGAGGGTTTTATTTTTAAAAAAAAGTAATACAAAAAATAAAAAATAAATACTAATTTCAGTGTAGACAATGAGGAATGTTCATGTTAAGCGTATGTCTGCCTTATACTTTTTTTTTAGTCTCTACATTCGGTTATTTTTTTTACATAAAGTAACTCGTCGTAGTACTTTTGGCGTTCGTAACAGCAGTGTTTTTTTAAATCTCGCAGGTTTTTGTATTGTTTTTTGAACTGGAAATAAATGTGGAACGAAGGAATTTATGTTTATACCTATATATATAAAAAAGAGATTGTTACAAAATAAATTACCTCTACCTTTTTTATCAGGATACAAAAATTCGTTTGATGATAAAACTGGCTGATTCCTTTGGCACTTTGGTGAATAATAGTAGTATGGTCCGTTTTTCCTCATTTTCATCTTTCTTCATCTCATCATTTTTTGCTTGAAAAACAAACTTGAAACACTACACGTACTACACATACTAGGTATACGTAACAAATATGTTACTTTGATTGGCGCAAACTGAATCATGTTTACAATGTTAAGCAGGAATGAAAGCAGCTTACATATATCTACTCTTATAGGTAGTCTACAAACACAGCATAATTCTTAAATAGGTGTATACTAATTAGCTCAAATGTATACTAATGTCGGTCTGCTTTACGGATATTCCCCGTTTTTAACTGGTTTAATATGGACCTTCCTTTTTTTACGGATATCAATCCGAACAACGCTACAGTAATCCCTAGACCATTTATTTAGGACAAAGGTTAGACATTTAGCCAACAGATGGCAATATCATCTAGATATCGACGGGTTTGAGACATCTTTTTTGAAACCGTCTTTCACCATTTGAAGACAACTTTTCCCACGTGGTCTTCAAATATTCCCGTACTGTCCGGTTTGGTTGCTTCCTAACGGTAAAAATACTGGACATTGGTATTTTGCGGGGTAAAAACTTGCCAGAAACATGTCAAATTTTGAACTATCGCAAAAAAATATAAACAATTAATCCATAAATACTTACGGTCCATCTGTAACTTGATAATTTTTTTTATGGAAACAAGTAAATATGGAATTTATTAAACATTTATTTTAATTTTATTTTTACTAATAAAAAAAATTTAGGCAATGCGTAAACATTTATTTTTTATCAAAATTCAATTGGTCAAAATATTTTTTTCGACGACAAATCTTTTTTTTATCAAATTTCAATAGACTAGCAATAGCAAAAAACAGTATAATTTCGAATGTAATAAAGCATAAATCAACAAAGGAAAACATACATATTGCCATTTATACACGCTATTAATAAGTGGTTAATAACCATTAACTCTTTCGCAAATATTTGAGTCCTCAGTTAGAAAGTGAGCGTTCAATAGTTTTGAAACGCGTAGTAGCAGTCCGTACCCTAAGGCCTCCTGTACGGGGGATTCCTGAGTGATTGTCCCGAGAGGATGGTCCGAGGATGCGAAGGGTATAACGGAAAAAGTAAAATTTACGACTTTTTGCTTTTAAGTATGAGATACGCCTCTTTGTGTTAAGATCTTATAGAAGGGCCAACAACATTATAAATCATATCGGATAGGATCTACGAGAATTCGGTGTAAACTTGTTTACGTGAAGATAAGGGTATTACGTACGGTATTCCTAATAACATTTGTCAGGAACAAAATACATATTCATTAAAAACTGTAAAAATGATCTTTCTTGTAATTCGTTCTAGATTTTAGTTTTAATAAAATCGAATGTAAAATAGAAGATTATTAAAAAAAATGGATGTAAAATCAAAAATGTAATATACTTGTAAAATAGGAGTCAAAATTAGTGTATGAGTAGGTCACATGTAGTCAATATGATAAGGAAAATATTCGTGATTTGGAACGATTGAAATTCCTTGGTGAGCCTGAATTCCGAACATGAATTTCTTCCAAGACCCTGTGGCATAATAGTCTAAGAGCCAGTAAACAGATGGCAACACATATTTGATAAAACCCTCAAATTTGCTCAGTTACTCAGTTGTACCTACGTTCATGAGATGGGGCTAGTTAAGCCCAGTCGCGGTAGGTTCAGCGTCACACAGGGGCGACAGGTGTGTTAATTTGGCAAACTAAAAATGTATTTGATAAAAGCTGCCGTTTTGGTATGTCAAAATATACTATTATAGCTACTTAAAAATAAAATGGCAGACCGTTTCCGCGGTTGTTACGTCATGGCAGACAAATTCAAAATAATAAAAAAAAATTTTCAAAAGTATTTTATGAAACTTGAAATTTATATATGTTATTCTTGATAGTATTAGAAGCATATACTTTTCAAGGCAGTCGGGAATGTCAGTTGCTTTGACCTGGCAGACAGTAAAATATTTTCTTCTGCGCGAGCATACCTATGTGTAGTAGATACGTTGTATACGGAATAGAGAGATTTTCGTTTTCTCTTTCTTTTCTATGGTATTTAAGGGTCGGCTGATAAGTCCCGGGCCTCTCAATGAAAACAACATTTAAACATTTTTTTTTTATTTAATCTAATTAAACCATCTCTGTAGTGCGATTTATCAAGGTCCTCAAAATAGCTGATTCTCCAGGTAATTATATAGTTATAGAATTAAATTTGAATAAAAAACACTCGATTTGCAAATTTTAATTTCACTTTACAGAAACCGATGGAGCCAGTGATGACATTCTCTCACATGATGAAGACGATGATTCAGAAGATGACACTGAAGTATGAAGAGAGAATATAAGGATCTGAAATCTTCGAATATACAGATTCAAATTTTTCATTTTAATATTGTTTACAATTAATATTTTCATTCTTAATTTATGTTTAATTAAAAAATAAATATGACATTGCCATTTATACAGGATGTGTAAAGCCGACATCGGCCGGTTGTGAAAAAGGACAGTCTACACTTCTCTTTCTAACGTGGTGAGAGGGTCGGTCTTATTCCCTCACTACCTTCGATGCGTATGCGGTTGCTTCATATCTGTCGTCTCACTTCTGTTTGCCCTTTTTTATAACTGGCCGATGTCGGTTTTACACAGGCTGTATATTCATGATACCATTATTATCCTCTACCACTGAACATAGGTTTGTAATGGCCCATTTTCCCCATAATCCATGTAACGACAGTAAGTATGATTATTTATATGATTCATATTATTTCTTATATTCATAGTACCTAGTTCATGAAATAGTCAGCAGATTCCATATATTGAAAGGAAGTTCTATATATTTGTGTGCTCGCGCAGGAGAAAATATTTTACTGTCTGCCAGATCAAAGCAACCGACATACCTGACTGCCTTGAAAAGTATATGCTTCTAGAGAAAGAATAACATATATAAATTTCAAGTTTCATAAAATACTTTTTGAAAAAAAAAATTTTTTGAAATTTTGAATTTGTCTGCCATGACGTAACAACCGCGGGAACGGTCTGCCATTTTATTTTTAAGTAGCTATAATAGTATGTTTTGACATACCAAAACGGCATCTTTTATCAAATACATTTTTAATTTGCCAAATTAACACACCTATCGCCCCTGTGTGACGCTGAACCTACCGCGACTGGGCTTAACTAGCCCCTATCTCACGAACGGTAGGTACAACTGAGTATTTGAGCAAAATTGGGTTTTATCAAATATGTGTTGCCATCTGTTTACTGGCTCTTAGACTATAACCCCATATCCTATAGTTGTATCGTCTGTTCTGTTGGTAGATGCACCTCAAAATAGAATAAAATAAAATATGATTTCTTTTTGTGGCTATACTTAAAGAGAACAATTTGCCAAGTTCCTATGAATAACTCGATCGACCTCAAGAAATAATTTTGGAAAAAATAAGAGATATAAATACTAATCTTCATCTCATAGAAAATGATTTCGGTTTTATACGAAAAAGGTGTAGGCTAAGAATTGTTGAGAATAACTTTTTCCATTTTCAACAAATTTTGTAATAAAACGTAAACTTTGAAATGGTTTTTCAAATAAAATCCCCATTTTGAGCTCATTTCGTCATTCAATTAAATCATATTAGAGGCAAAAAATTAATACAAGGTGAACTTGCTGGAATTTGAACCCAAACGTTCAAAATGAAAGGCAAATACTTTCATTAAACAAATGTTAAACCATTAAATACATCAAATTGCCTATAGCTCAAGTTGTCCAAACTTTGTTTACATGTCAGCTATATAGGAAAAAAATTGGCTGATATAAACGGTTCTTTTCTTCACAGTCAACGTGAGGTTAAATTTATTTGAACGCTCGTTAGACTGGAAAAATATAGAATAAATTTTTTTTGATTTATCAATATTTATCGTACTATGTACTGAATTGCACAATTTGGAACGTATTTTCACATTATCTATATACCGGGTGTCTCAGTTGTATTGTTCCAATGGCAAATATCCGTTAGTTAATAAGATATTAATTTGAAATTTGGGGCATCTAATTTACACCTAAAGTTCTTTACATAGAGCCTAATATTAATATTCTGCCACTTCCGGTTTAACCGGAAACGACCCTAACTTTCTTATTTCAAATGACACTGTATACTTTTCTCAAAATTTAAATTTTACGCAAAATTTCCTTTCCAATGATATATCACACTTTGAATTTTGGATTTAAGAAAGGAAGCAAAATCGAATTTTAAAAAATTTAAAAAAATTATCGAATCTAATACGATCAACCCAGGAAAACTAAAGCAGGCTTTGAAAATATTTGAATAATTGTTAACTGTTTGCCTTTGACAGTTTATAAAGTTATTAGTTTGTATTAAAACTTAAAATTGCTTCGAACAAAAGTGGTATTAATAATGAATAACGGCAATTTTTCAAATGTAGAAAAGTTAGATATGATCCTAATTTATGGAGAATGTAGGAAAAATAGGCGTGATGCGTTACGTGTTTATGGAGAGATATCCTGACAGACGTATGCCAAGTGATATATATTTTACCCGTTTGGCTTCAAATTTAGCCACATGTGGGGCGTTCTCAAAAAAAAAACTGTTTTTAAAAGAAGGACTGCTACTGACGAAAAGCATAGTGTTGGTGTGTTGGGAAGTGTGTTTAATGATCCACATATTTCAATTCGACAAACTGAATCAGAATGGGATATTTCTCGTTCTTCTATTCAGCGAATAATAAAATCCGCCAAAATACGACCTTTTAAAATCCATCTGCATCAAGAATTAGAACCAGAGATTATGAGAGCAGAATGGCGTTTCTTGCATGAAGATGCCTCATGAAGATGGCAATATTAGCTCAATATTATGGACAGATGAAAGCTGTTTTCATAATAATGGAACTATAAATCGGCACAATTCTCATTATTGATCTGA
This sequence comes from Aromia moschata, assembly GCA_029963805.1. Taxonomy (NCBI): domain Eukaryota; kingdom Metazoa; phylum Arthropoda; class Insecta; order Coleoptera; family Cerambycidae; genus Aromia; species Aromia moschata. The sequence goes on from JAPWTK010000082.1 coordinate 1,474,617, forward strand.
GGATAATCCTCATTGGATGAGAGAGACTAATTTTCAAAGAATTTGGGGAATTAATCTGTGGTGTGGCATGATCGATGGGTACATTATTGGAACAAAGTTTTATGGAGGAACATTAACTGGTGAGGTACACTTAGAATTCCTTCGGGGCGAATTTTTAGATTTTCTTGAAAATCTTCTACTGGAGATAAGTATCAACATGCATTTTCAACAAGATGGAGCACCTCCTCACAATTCTAGATCTGTAATGATTATTTAAATCAAATTTTTCCAAATAAGTAGACCGGAACCCATAGACCAATAAGATGGCCTCCAAGATCACCCGACTTAACGCCGATGGATTATTTTCTCTGGGGATATTTAAAGGATAAGGTATATTAGACGCCTCTTACAGATTTAAAAATAGAATTAGAAAAGAATGTGAAGCTCTTAATGTCCAGTTATTAAGAGATGTTACCACTCGTGAACTTTTACATCGAGCCGAATGTTGCGTTGAATCAAATGGACAACACATTGAACATTTTCTTTAGCATAATTTCTGGTACTCATGGTTATTGTGTCCATTAGATATTCGTAAGTCACGTTCTCGTCAAAATAAAATTAGTGTCGTAATATTTCCTTGTAATTTATTTAACATACCTATTTTTCTGTTATTTGATTCTCATCAAAATATTTGTAAATCGCCCTTATACAAGTAACTATTCTTTTTGACAGATATCTTAAATATGCATATCTTAAAAAGTGTATCTTAGCAACTTTATAATTTAAATCCAAAGCAAAGCACATTATTTTCATAAATTTCGACAAAAACATTTTTAAAAAATTTTTAAAAATTTTTTTTTTCCCCTTTCCTCCCCCCCCACCAAAAAATTTTTTTTTTTTTTTAAAAAATTTTTTTGTTAATATGAGAGGGTGTCGTTTGAAATAAGAAAGTTAGGGTCGTTTCCGGTTAAATCGGAAATGGCTGAGTATTAATATTAGGCTCTATGTAAAGAACTTTAGGTGTCAATTAGATGTCCTAAATTTCAAATTTACATCTTATTAACGAACGGAGATATGCCATTGGAACAATACAACTGAGACACCCGGTATTTGTAGAACGAGTTACATATTCCACGCAATTTTACATAATCAAACGTAGGTCGTTTGTGACCAATAATGTTCAGTTCTGTATTTTTACAGATATTTCGTTCTGTGTATTGCAAAAAGTTTGGACATGTTGCCTTTTTGTTATTCATTTATCGAAATGTTAGCGATTACGTTTAAAAAATAGTGAATTTTAATATGAAATACTTGCAGAAATAATATATTTGCACTACATCCTCAAAAAAATGCTATCCTGAATATTTTGAAAATATTTTTTGAGATCTTCAGGCAACTAACGTATGTCCTAAAAGTTTTGGCACAAAATTCATGAACTTAAATCTTAACAATAATGAAATAATATCAAGTCGCCTTTGGTAACAAAAGATTGTTTACTTTGTTGACTGTCAGTCGAGGGTTATTTATTTTGAAGTTTATGCTTTCAAAATTTGGTATAAATTAGAAATAAGAAAAAGTATCTATAACTTAGTTGGGCGGGTACCCAAAACTGAAATATTTCGAATATTCGAGAATGAAAATATTTCTCGTAGAACCATTTATCGAACAATAGCGGAGTGCGAGCAGGGAATACCTTGTTTGAACCTTCCAAAAAGTGGAAGACCACGAGTATTTACTGCAGAGAGGGAAGAGCGGTTGGTAAGAAGAGCAAGAAACCAAGTTGGGATGTCATCAAGGAGACTGGCTTGTCAATATGACACTTCTAAGAGTACGGTATCGTGGACATTGAAGAGGAATTGTCTGAATATCGAAAAAGACGTAAGTGCCCCAAAGACACTAGAGGGCAGCTTCTACGTATACCAAGATGCTGCCGTCAACTGAGACGGGTCTACTTTGCCGATGGCAAGAGCACTATTTTAGACGACGAAAAGTATTTAACTTTTTTGGGAAGTATTTCACTGGGAAGCCCAAAACGAACAGCAACTAAGACGTCGAATTTTTGAAAAATTGAGAGAAATTGACTTGAATTCCGTCCAGGGCCTCATGAGAGACATCCGAAGAAAGTTGCGTCTGGTAGAGGAGTATGGGCCGCTTCACATAATTTGATAGTATAGTTTAGTTAAGCATTAAGATGTAGTTTATGATAAATAATTGACGTTTCAATAAATCTGTTCATTAAAAAAAACTGCTATAAATATTTTGTGCCAGAACTTTTTAGGACATACGTTATTAATCAATCATTGAGCCCACTTATTAGTAAATTTGATTTTTTTCCGCATATTGGTGGGCATGCTACAAATATTGTAGTCGATTTCAATTGTTTTTTGTTGACATCATATTCTTAAATTTGAAAAAAAAATAGGTAGCCCTGTAAAGAAATATTCTCATAATTCTAAAAATGACAGTGGGACTTCTCACAATGTGTCCACCCTATACAAAAAATGTCTTATTAGAAAATTAAATAATCAGAAGAGATTAGAACACAAAAGATCAATTTTCTAATTTAAACACGATTTTCTTTATTTCTTACTTCTTTATAGGACATTTTCCACGACTTTCGAATTCATCGACTTGTTTTAAATCAAACTAAGTTCCTTTAAAAAAATTTGTGAAACCATAAAAACTTACTTAAAGTTAGACACGTATATTCACAGAAACACCAGGTTATTCAACGTATGGCCTCAGGAATTTACGCTGTTTACTATTTATTATGGTATTTAGATAATGACTAAAGATTACCGGTAATAAATTAGCATAACAATTCTAGTTATCTGAAAATGACAAAATTTTTCTTCAAACGCTTAAAATTGCTGCGTGCTATTATGAACCGTATATGGCATACCCTGTACGTAATGCATACCTTTCGGGCAAATTCTCAAATAAGTGGCATACATGTTCATTCATACGCAGGTATATTATAAATGTGATACCCCAGGAATGTAAAATGGCCATCAGTATATTCCATGGAAGGAAGTATGGTGAACACAGTGGCGGCTGGTGATAAAGGGCACAGGGGCACGTGCCCAGCCCAAATTTCAATAGAAAATATTTCTTTTGTGGTAATTTACTATAAATTACTGTTACAATAATATCAATTAATTGTATACGACAAACTATTCATATTCTAATTATTATTCCTTTTATACCACAAATAATGATTTTTATCACATATATATGACAGACTATCGATCGAGCACCGAGCCACCGTAGTCTGAATTCGCATCGAGCCACCGTAGTCGCATTTCGCGCGCGTGGCCGAGGGCACACAGTATCCCAGCCCTCGTTTTTAATCGGGCTTTTTCGGTGACTGGTAATAATTGCAGACCATTGCAGCAGACAGACGTCGTTAAATCGTTCGAAAATCAACTGAACGGGTCCCACTTGTTGAGTGACCTTTTTTAGTGATTGTTTATTTTCTTCGCTGAGAAGTGTGTTTTTAATGTTTTTGATTGTGAAACGTTTCAAAATGAATTTCAGTGGACTTTTTATTGACTAATAAAGATATTACATACGAGATTAACCGGACCGAAATTAAACGGTTAGGAAGGCCGATACCCGATTTGATTATTTCCAAAACAGACGTAGGAAAATCGCGAAATTATTCACGAAATTTTAGTAGTAGTGTCTACGACAGATTTAAGTGGTTATGTGTCCTAAAACAAACAAACTGTTTTGTTTTATTTGTTTAGTGATGGGTGGCAACCGAAGTGCATGGACTCAAGAAGGGGTGAGTGATTTAAAACATTTAAATGAACGAGCTAAGAAACATGCTAGCTACAATGAAAAACATTTACATAACATCATAGATTTTAGTGTGTTGGGAAAGGTAGACATAAGGCAACAGCTTGATAGTGCTTATCGTGAAAATATAAGACGTCACAATGAAAATGTGGATAAAACCAGACATATTTTAAACCAAATAATTAATTGTATTAAATTTTGTGAAACAAATCCGGGACTTTAATGAAAAGGCGATTAACATTTTTGTGAACAATAAGGACAGGCTAGCTGATTTCCTCTACAAATAACGGTAAGATACCTATATCAAATTTTTTCACATGTTGCCACCCATTATTTTAATATATTTAAGCCCTCAATATTCGTGCCTAATAACCCACACCCACGAGCCGCCACTGGGTGAACATGTACAGAATTTTACATTAATCGTTTGGAAAAAAATATTTTATGTTACGATTTTTCGCATTTTAAGAAACTTAGAAAAATAGAGGTCATATTTTTAAATAGATAATGTAAAAATAAAGATTTTTAACACGTTTACATTAGTTTGATCTATATGTATGCATAATAGATGGAGAGCTGGCACCCAAAACCTAACATTTTTGGAGGGATGGAATTTCTTACCTGGAAAAGGTTTGACCCTTAACTACGAAACAAATAGGCTTCTGCCAGGGGGCGCGCTGAGGGCTATTAGCGGGGGTGGGCGCTTGAACATGTAAATTTCCCGGTGAAGAAGCAAAAGGACCGGTAAGGCTGACTCTTTTTTTTAATGCATCGGGGAATATGAAAGAAAGCCGAGAAAAATTTGGCAGAAGCGTAAGTGGGAGCTAAGCTAAAGGGGTGGCAGAAGCTGATCAACTGGTGGAACATTTTGGAAAAATAACATTTTGATAGGGACTTCTGCCAACTTGCTATTTCATTATTTACATCAGGAATAAACGAAATGTGAAATGCCAGAAGTTAAAGTGGACGCAATAATGAATTATCAATGATCGAAGTCCGCCAGACCATTTGGCGCGCGCGCGCGGCCCGGGCCCTTACACTCCAGAAAAATATAGGTACATAATGAGAGGAGACCTGTTAATTTGTTATTTATATACAGAATAAACAATGTGTAAAATACCAGAACTCAAAGTGGGAGCAATCATTTTATATCAGAGCACAAAGTTCGACAGAGTTCTTCGCGTACGCGGCGCGCTGCGCCGGGCGCACTGACTGCGTCTCTCATTTTCTCACGTTACATGTTCAATCAAAGATACTTCTGAAAATTCCTTAGAATGTTCATTAAAATTATTGAGAGAATTTATCATTCAGGTGGTTATGTAAAAAAAATTGAATCTATTTATTAGACAAATGTAACGGTAAAACTTCACTAATCGGTAAGTATTATACACATATCATAAATAATTTAGCTTTATAATGGCAATCTTAAGAAACAATTCTACATAGGTAAGGTATTTATTATAAATCATTATGATAAATACCTGTCTCATTATGATATTGCAGTTCCCCCTCAAATTCAGGGTCTTCGTCGCTATTACCCGCTTCGGGCCACGGGTAGCCGAGTGGGTTAAAGCACCGTCTTTCCAGTCGCGATACCTCTTTGCGCGTTGTTCGAGTCCCGGCCTGGGAAGAGGATTTTTAATTGTCTCGCTTTCTCTGTCAGGACTTGATATGCAACCACTAATACACTCGTATACGTGTGGATGCATAGATACCAATCCAACCGCACATGCCCTAGATTTGGTAATGTCCTGAGTTTTCTGGGTTTCCTCAGAACTTTAAAGCAAATGCGTTACCGAAATAATCTTAAGTCGCTCCTAGTGCGCCATGGAAAATAATAATAATAGCCACTCCTTCCCACACAGATCCCTGAGAGCACCTAAGGGGTTACTCTTCGGAGTAATTATAGGGTGACTATTATTATTATTATTTCGCCGACTTTATAGTCACACTTCTCAGCGTAAACGCTGGGAAACATTCACCCATTCCTTGCTGCTGACAGTGATGACTTGATATCTCATCCCCGCCTCCAGCAGAAATTAGGTTCAGGCGAGGGGAGGAAATTCATCCTGTCCCAAAACCTTTCTGACAAAGTGTAAGTGTAAACATAAAATATTTTGTTGTTAATTCACGTAGCAGTACAAGGGGCATTTTTGGCGAAGAAAATTTAATTGTTATTGTCTCTACAAAACTGAATATTAAATTCTAATGAGCATATCTCCATACTTGACCACAAACTTATATTAATGTTTTTATTATATTTTTACTCAATATGATGCATTAGCTTGCAAATGGTCAAGTTACTGTCATATCGTCACTTATTTAGTAATAATAATAATAAAAAATATTTTTATTCTACAGTGAATTACGAAATAAAAGTTTTGTCTTGAGTTAAAAAAAAATGCTTATATTTGCACAACATTTCTTTATATCCGTTATTAAGGTCAAAGGTTCCTTAAAACAAATATAAAGAGATTTGCTGCAACTAGGCGTAACTTTAGAAAATACAGGGTGATCATAGGTAATGGTGCATAGTGCAACAACAGATTCGTCCAGTCAAAGTGATGTGACTTACTGTTTTCAAATTTTTACTTGTAATTGGACTGACCAGAAGCACCATCGAACCTACATTTCAACTGAACGAAGATCCGGCTCGCGGATCCGGATGAGAAACCTGTTTTATTGACTCATGTAAATTAGTTAGAATTCCCTAACCTTCGAATAAAATTTAATTAAAAATGTCAAAATATTGTTGATCTCAAAATCGTTTAAAATTCATTGACATTTAATATACATACAAACTCCTCGTTTCCATATATTGCATATATATTTGCGTTCTATTCGAGTTAGAGACTTCCGTTTTTTAATTTTCGGCGGCCTATAGGGTTGGCTTTAATGCCCCGAAGTCACTATGCGGTGGCTTAAACGGTTCGCCGTCCACACCCCAAAAAGCAACCCCATGTCGAAATTTGGATTCGCAAGATTTTGACGACAATTTCAGAGACATACAGGATGGACTAAGAAGGACGCTGTCGGGTAAAAAACTCCATCTCGGCACACATTAAGACCTCCTCAATAAATTCTGTATATTTGGCCGCTGCCTCATTTCTTCAACCCATTTTCAGACCCCCTAAGTCATCCTATTGCATTTACGCAGGGCTTTGAGTGGTTTGACCTCTGTTGGGCAAATCCATTGATCTTAATGCTGCCTAATCAAGTGGTGTGGGGTGCCACAACTCGATTTCACCATTTGACAACCCAAGGATCCCTCCAAGCCACACCTACACCTACTTTTGTGTCACCCCACGTATCAGGACCTGCTTACAATCCCTTAGGGCGGCAAATTTTCACGGGGTGGGTTGGAGTTGGAATATCAGTTTTGGCGCCCAATCGGCCATCCACAATGTATTCCGCCAACTTCGAGACCTTCAAGTATGACATGAATTCTAGACAAAACGACATCCCACACAGCTTTCTACAGGGGCGGAACCATAGGGGGTGAGTGGGAGGTCGGTGTGGATGTGGCCTGGAGGGGTGCTTGAGTTGTCAAAGGGTGAAAGTGAGTTGTAGCACTCCACACCAATTTATTAGGCGGCATTATGATCAACGGATTCGAACAACAGAGGTCAAACATTGCAAAACCCTGCATAAATGCAAAGGGGCAACCCTAGGGGGGTCTGGCAATGGGTTGAAAAGATGGGTATTTGGTTGCTGCCAAATACACAGAACTTATTGGAGGTTTTAATATGTGTCGGGATGGAGTTTTTACCCGACAGCTTCCTTCTTAGTCCATCCTGTAGGTTTCTGAAGTTGCCATCAAAATCTTGTGAATTTTGGTAAGGGGTTGCTTTTTGGAGTGCGGACGTCGAACCGTTTAAGTCACAGCTTAACGATTTTGGGGGCATTAAAAGCAACCCTAAAAGCTACCGAAAATTAAAAACCGCCAAAAAAATTAAAAAGTCTCTAACCCGAATAGAACTCAAACGGCGCTATTCCAAAAAGTGTTACGCTAATTTTGTTTATTTATAGCAGTTTAGAGCAGTTTATTCACGTGACCTTCACAGCTTGAAGAGAACATAGAAAAATATGACTTGATAATATAGAAGAAATATGGAACAGTCTAACCTTTGCAAATGTGAAACTAGAAAATATATGAATATTATCTCGTATTTTATCCTTAAACTGCTTAAATAATCTTTTCGTGTTATTGGTAGGTATTTGTTCCTCTTGAAATTCTTAATGGCAAGCTGTATAAACAACCAGAAGGTCACCGTGTCAAACTTTTGATACTTCCTTTATAACAACCCAAATATAAATGGATTCGAAGTCTCCGACTTCGGCATTATCAAAGTTTAATTCGTACTTTCTGACTCGCATTTAATGCGATTCGTTACAACGCTTCTAACTTCCCGCGGTATTTACAGTAACGGAAAATAAATACGGCGTAAAAGATAAATATTCGGACGGATTATTAATGAGCTCAATGTTACTGGCAAGTATTAATGGTAACGCGCACTTTTGTCTAGAACTATGTCGTGTTTTATCTGGCCTTCGCCCATTAACTAAATTACATGCTGCGGGGTGTCTATTTTCGGGATGTAGTCATTCTATTTTAAATGTTACTCGAGTGATAGGAAGTGATAATATGATCCATTTATCCCTGTGCAGAATTATCTATGTATCTCAGTTGGAGGGTTTTTTAGTCAATTTTTCGTTTTCTTAGTAGGTATATATTTTTCAAAATGAGATGCCCTTGAAAATGAGATGTCGGTTGTAACTAAGGACCGGAAAAGTATGATGTCACGGGTGGTGGGTTGAAAACAATTTTTTGTCGTGAGTTAGTCACTCGTGAATTCGTGTAGTATCTTTACATGTTACCTGATTTTGTGTGGATTTCTGCAATAATGGTACAGTCGTTATCATTTGTGAATAGACTTAAAAATATGATTGAAATTTACAAGGATCTTACAATAGACGGATCATATATTTTACGTATTCCTTGCAATCGTCGATATATAATTCGTGATCGCCGAGAGTAAAAAAGACATTTAGATTCGAATATCCATCAAGAAAAATATACCTGGTACCTGGAATGTAGCCTTGCGTGGAACGTGGTCAAAAATATTTACTTTAGACGTTTTTTTGCCAAAATGTATAAGATTTTCCATTGCCTAGTATGTACATTGCGTAAAATATATGTACCGAAGACATATCAACGTGTCATGAGAAATATCAAAGAAGATATACGTAATAAATTTCTGTGGCTAACAGTGGACGGAACAATATATTTTGCTGTAATAAGGTCGTTAATGCCCCCAATATTGATAGGTAATAAAGGAATTTGCAAACAGCGGCTAAAAGTATAGAAATAGTAGTAACACGTGTATTGTCCTCTGTAGATGTAAAAAATAATAATGTACTGATGTTAATGACAATAAAACCGGTTAGTAATACAAACAACTGTGCGAAATTCGTGAAAATAATGTGCGAGCTGTGTCGTTTTCTGTCCATGTGAACTATTTGGAATTTGCACCTTCAACTTCACTAGATGTGGAATGATCATTTTTTTCTTCTACAACAAATGTACAGGACAAATTGCTCACGTTTAACGAGAATAAATGCACAAAGACTGGTCGTGGCAACGAAAGCTCAAGCAATGAGGACAGTCGGTGTTTCTGAATGACACAAGCAATAGTATGTACACATTATTAACACATTTTCACTTCTGTCTTTTTGATCTCTCATTTGTCATATTCCGTCAATAACATTATGGATTACGAGTCCGGCCTTGCGTTACAGTACAAGTTCGGAACCCTAGTTGTAATACATATATTTAGTTCGATCTGGTGTTATCTGCTATGTCACAGGTAACATAGGAGGTATAACATCTAACTTGGTAACAGTTTAGTAGTTAAGTATAGTAAAAGTTTGTCAATTGAAGACTATGGGGTTAGAGATTGTATTGCCAGTGTTTCGGATTGCTTTAATTTCTTGGGATTTTGATTTCCCTTCAAAAAGTACCTAACGTTTAAAATTGATTAACTGTAACAAAGTCTTGACATTAACTGAATAACGTATTTATCTATACAAATTTATTTTAGTTACTTTAGATATCAGTACGTACCTACCTACTCCCCAGTTACTTAAAACAATATTCTAAAATAAACGTGTTGGTATTTTACAAAATGATAGAAGCACTTCAATGATCACGAACAACCTTAACTGATTTAGATATCTCACCCGGAGGTGGGTATTTAGATAAATCAATACTTTTTATACAGTTAAGGCAAAAATTGCACTAGCTGCATGCTTGCCGTTTATTTTTATTAAATCAAATGTAGACCTCTAAAATTTTTGATATATTTAGGACTACTTATCATTTAAAAGCTCATTTTCGATAAAGGGATGATAAGAACTGTAAGAAATACGATAAACAACACATACATATTAAGAAATAAAAATATAATCTAACTTTTTTGAACATGTCGACTAAATTGTCGACTTGTCGAGGTCGACAATAAAAGTCGACGCATCGGCGTCCATCTCTGACCACATGTTGCCTCAGTCGAATTGTATCTTAAGTATCGAGCTTAGAAGGAACACTATTCTGTTAAGCTCAGACATTGTAGGCCAGTCAAATTAGAAGTTATCGAAGAATTAATTTCCAGTAAGTTGGAAATCGTTTTAATACCTTAATTTGGTCATAAATGCGTGTAATCTGAGTTTGCACCATCCCAGGAGGTGAGCATAACTTTTGACAGCAAAAAAACCGCAAAATGTTGACAGTGTTTGCAGGTTGTGCTTGTAGCGCGGAAACGGTGCGTTGGCAAAAGTCATCCCATTCAATATTAGAGAGGGTTAAATTCTGCGTTGATTGAACACCTAAAACTTCAGATTCGGTAAGAATAGTTATAATAGTTATGTAATAATAGTGATAATTGTTGACAACGACAACAACAAAGCACGCCTTATCTCTATGCTGCGTGAGAAATTCGTACAGTAGGGGTTTGCCGTGCGGCAAGCTGTTGAAGATGCTGACACCCTCATTGTCAACACCGCCATTCAAGTGGCAGATAACTTTGCGAGGGTCATTGTAGTCGTAGAGGACATCGATCTATTGATCCTATTAACCGCCAAAGCACCAAATTCCTCCAACATTTACGTCATGAAACCTGGAAAAGTGACCTCTCAGAATACGTTCTACTCTCCCAGGTACTTCAATTTCTCTTCTGCTGTCAAACGGAACCTTCTATTCCTACATGCAATCAGTGGGTGTGATACCATCTCTGCATTCTATCGCCAAGGGAAGTTGAAGTTTGTCAAGCTCCTTGAAAAGAACACGACTTTACAGGAGGCTGTCAAAGTTTTCCACCATGCAGATGCTGATCCTGTGGACCTCATTTCAGCAGGTCAACTGTTCCTGGCAGCCCTCTATTCACCTAAGGCCGATGAGACCTCCTTGGACAAACTCGGCCACACGTTCTTCTCCAAATCCCTCATAAAGCCAACTTTCAATCTGACATTTCTACCCCCAACAAATGCAGCTGCCGCCCAACATATTCTGCGGGTCTATCACCAAATTCAGGGCTGGTATGATAGACTCAAGGATCCTCTCAGCTGGGGTTGGAGGAGAATGAATGAAATCCTCAACACAGTGCCCTGCGGATGTACGAAGGGTGTACAGGGAAGTGCAGCTGCCAGAAAGTAGGCCTGAAATGTTCAATAATTTGCCTCAACTGCCAAGGCCAGTCATGTTCTAATTCGGCACCCTTCGAGGATGAGGGTGTGTCCCACATGCCGATCGCCGTAGAAGCAGAAATAGTTGAGGATTATTCATTTGACGATAATCCCGATGACGAGGGCCTCCGCAGCTTGAGAGCTTCGTAGATGAAGGGCCACCGACGTCTAAGAAAATGAGAACATGAATACTGCCTCAGTTTGTGCTGCATGCTTATAGTTTTCGATGAATTGTTTTCATGCATATTTTATCAATGTCATGTCAGGTTTACATGTTTTTGTTACTTCATTGCACCTCAATTATTAACAACTATGATTACTTACTTATTCATTAATTAATATGGATAATACTTACCAATACTTCAAAATTTAATGGCAATATATAACTTTGTTAAAAGGAATAATGTTTTTCATTCGTACTATCTCGAATCCCTACTCAAGGTGTGAATACTACTTCCACATTGCAAAGCAGTGCAAACTCGGATTATACGCAGTTAGAACCAAATGAAGGTATTAAAACGATTTCCAGCTTACTGAAATTCATTCCGGAAATCGCTTTTTTTCTATCTCATTTGACTGGTCTATTGCTTCAAACCGACTCACTCTAAAAGTCGAACAAAAGAGAAGCGTATAAAAGAAAATGAGGTAATCACCTGACAGATTCGCCGGCAGCACCACCGGCTTCCCCATCTCCCCCGGCGAGTTCTGCGGGGGCGGGATGAACCCATTGTTGTCCTCGCGCTTCTTCGGCTCGGCCAGCTGGGCGGACGGACCCTCCACGAACGGCATCACCCTCTCCACCCTTTCGGCGAGTGAGTCCACGGCCCTCACTTTCACCCCGCCACCGCCGCCGCCTCCTTCCGCCGGCACCGCTATCCCGTTCCGAGTACTGCCATCGTCGGTGTATAGCAGGAAGGCTATCGTGAACCACGCGGTACCCACGATCACCACCAGCTTGAGCAGCAGGGACCTCTTGCGCCACAGCATCCCCATGTCGCCGGGGAAAAAGAAAAACGGGGAACGAAACGAAAACGGAAAATCTACGCAACTGACGACGGAACGACACGTACGCGCCGCACGAGCCGAGTGATGTGTCGACTGGCGACCCTTATCTCGGCTTTCGGATCAGCATTTTCGACGATGACGATGAGCACTCGAGATAACAAGCGGTGTTGAGGTGCGCGCTGTTCGAAAGTTAGACGTCTCCGGGCACCATGGCCGATTACGATTCACTCGGTTTCGCTGTCGACGCGCCGCGTTGACGACGGTGGTGGCCTCGGGTCCTCAGGCGGCTCTCCTCGGGAACGGACATGCCTAGAACAAACGAGAGAAGATGAGTAAAACGCTCGAGTACCCCACACTATGGTGTTGAATTACGTTCATCCGAGTTTTGTTTATTTTTTGTGTTGTTCAAAACTGTTTGAGATTCGGTTCGTTGAGATTGGGTTCGTCGTACTGAATTACTGAATGTTTCTATTGACAGCAGTCAACCTCAAAAAGTCAACCACCGCACACTTCGCTGTGAATGGTGTAATGTGATGGGGTGGAATGTAAGTTATAGTACGAGACCCGACCGCATGATTCCTCTCTTCCTAATTAATATTATAGAATGTGATATGCCGGGAAATAAAGGTCTGTATATTATGTTTAACCTAAGAGCCAAGGATGCCTCATTTATTCCTGCCACAAGTACCCGAAATATTGCTTTAATTATTTCGAAAATTTATCTTCACCATCTTATACCATCACCATTTTTAATAATATGGCGAAGACAAATTCTTACTGTTTTATCAAAAAAAGCACCATTGTTAATGAGTCAAGATGCAAAAAAATGGGTTGCAGCATCCCAGTCCGCAAAAATCCATTTATACAGGATTCATAAAGAATTTGACACTTGTCACACGTGATCCGAAACCGGAATTCCGAACTCGCAATTCGGTTACAGTATTTTGGGAGTAATTTCGACAATTTTAAAGCTAGAAAGTCGGACGAGACGTCAAACGGTCGGACAAAAATTCAGGAATCGGATCTAAACCATTAGAAATCTGTCGGTAGAGCGCGAACGGGCGTTTTGACGACCTCTTCTTAAGTGGAACCGTCGATCTGTTTAGGCTGCTATGGATAAAAGAAATGCGCTTGTCCATTTTCCCAAAAATAACCGCTACCCTTATAATGCCGCCTCTTTTCTCTTACTTTTTTTCCTAAAAACAGAAAACGAATATTTAATGTTACGGATGGAATAAATGAGGCACACTTGGCTCTTTGGTTATACATATACAGGGCCTTTAATGCCCGACATATCGCATTTTACATACAGTGTGTTCCCGGATCGACGTAATGATGAGGTGAAAAGGTATAAATATTTTTGAGTCGAAATTTTAACTTTTGGGGTTCAGCCTTGTTTCAATAGAAACTATTTGGTATATTTACTTTTAGTTTCAAAAAATCAAGTGCCTTGGAAATTTACAAATAACTATATTCCCAATAGTAAAGTGCTTTTTCTGTCAAAGTTACAACAAAATATTATTAATAAAAGTTGTTCAGAGTGATAAACTATACAAGTGTGAAAAATTTCAACAATATCGGTTTACTTTCATCAGAATATCTCATCTTTTGATTTATGTATCATAAGAATTAACAAGACATTCGAAACTAATATTGAAAACATTTTCCTTTTTATAAGCTATTTCTATTTTAAGTTTTTATCACCATCAAAAGTAAAACAAATGCCATTTTTGGTAAGACTTCGGTTTAGAAAGATGGATACATTTAGGAGTCGTATATGTATTTCGGTAGAGGACGGTCCTGTGAGTATAGAGGTACAACAATTTTTTTTTAGGAAACGATCCCTAAAAAAGTAATGAATGTTTTTATATCCCATGTTAAGTCTATGGGAACTTTTACTTAGCAATATACATATATTACATAAGTTGCGCCATCTATGACATATAGATGGCGCCAAGAAACTACACTCGATTCCCCTCTTAAGTCACCTTCGCTTAATTCACATTGTGACATTCACATGTCACGAAACTGTCCCTCTTAAGTCGCCGCCTGTAAAAGTTTTAGAACAACGTTTGGAAATTGGATTCTCGCATGAATATGTACACTTTTTATTGAAAAAAAAATGATTGTGTAATACATTAAATATAGACACCTACCCTTTAAAATAGGTTAGGTGTCTTTTAAAAATATTTAAACTTTAAAATATTAATTCAAGTGGAAAATTGAACTTTGTCACGCACGATACTTTCGTTGATTTTTTTCGATCAGCTGGCTCATTTTTTCATTATAACAAGTGCTGTGGTACCTATATCTCTAAATATTTCTTTTTGCAACTAAAAACACGAAAAAGTTGAGGTTATGATTGCGACTTAAGAGAGAATAAATTTCGCGACTTAAGCGAGAAGATGATGCACGGATTTGGTGACTTGAAGAGGGAATCGAGTGTACAATATTGACCTAAACCAACCTAACCTTGCAAGATATATAGGAGATATGCATGACTTACAATAACATAATATAACCTAACCTAACCTACCAAAAAACGTATAAATATTTTTATATCCCATGTTAAGTGTGTTGGAACTTTTATTTGGCAGTATATTTCACAGATGGCTTCAAAAAACTACAATATTGACCGAAAACATAAACTAACAAGATATATAGGACATATGCATGACACAATAACATAATATAATATAACCTAACCTAACCTATACAAAAGTTATGAATTTTTTTATATCCCATGTTAAGTGTGTTGGAAATTTTACTTGGCAATGTATAGCATAGATGGCATCAAGAAACTACAATATTGAACGAACCCAACAAAACCTAACAAGATATATAGGAGATATGCACGACTTACAATACTATAATATAACCTAACCTAACCTATCCTGTATAAACGTAATAAATGATATACAACTGAAATATATCAAATATCATTATTTGGTCCACTTTGGTATCTTTCACCTTCTTACCATATCTGTACATGAGCAGGAATTTCTAGTATCGCCATCTATGATTACTATTGCTAAATAAAAGATCCGATAGAAGTAACATGGGGTATAAAAAAAATCATAACTTTTTTAGGGGTCCATTCCTGAAAAAAAAAAAATTGTGCCACTATACTCGGGGGACCTTCCTTTATCGAAAAATATATACGACCCCTAAATTTATCCATCTTTCTAAACCGAAGTTGAGCCCCATTTTCATATGCCTATCATATCACATACCTATAGTATGTGCATAAACTGTTGGCTATAACTTGATGTTTTTGGCGAAGCAAATTGTTTCAAAGTGTCTTGTTGATGCGTATGCCTTATAAATTATCTAAACATCTAATACGCAGATGTGTAAATTTAAACAAGAAATATTTACATCAAAACACAACTTATTTTGTTGGAAATATCAAGATTAAATGTACGTTTTATGTAAAGTGTGCTATGGAGATATGAAAATGACATTTTTTGAAATTTGTGGATGGCGTTAATTTTAAAATTTTCAATATTTGTTTCGACTGTTTTGTTAACTTTTACGTTGCATCAAAATATAATATATATTGACGAAAGTAAATCGACAGCGTTGAAATTTTGAACAGTTGTATAATTTATTACCTTGAACAACTTTTATTAACAATATTTTACTCCAACTTTAACAGAAAAAGCATTTTACTAGTGGAAAAAAAATTAGTTATCTGTGACTTTTCAAGGTGTGCTTGATTTTTCGAAACCGAAATTATGTCACAATTTTGTCTCTATTGAAGCAGGGCTGAATCAATAAAGTTTCAACTCAAAAATATTTATACCTTTTCACCTATCATTGCGTCGATCCGGGGACACGTAGGTATATTATGTACAGAAATCATGACACATTTAAAATAAATCCATTTTCAGATCCTCTTTTGTTTTCGATCAATGATGTCATTGGTCATTTTTTTAAAACACAACTCATTTTTTCAACAAATTCGGAAAGAGTGTTATTTGCTATGTACTGCAATGTAAAAAAGTAGTATGTTGAAAAGGAAAATTTTGGAGATATGACTGTAAAAGTATCTATATAATCCAATTATCTGAGTTGTCAAACAAATGCCAACATTTCAATAAAAAATGTTTATTACACAGAACCATAAATTAAAAACAAGGTGTGAGTATGATTTAACGACTCAAATAGACTTCCTATACACGAATCTGAACATGGTTTAATTACTGCCTGATTTTTCAACTAGAAGATTAAAAGCGCTAGAAAATACTATACCATGTAGGGTATACGAGTATATGTAACGGATGCGAAAATTGGTGACAAATCAACCTCAAACCTCATGGGCTATAGGGTTTCAGATAGAGGACTATGTTAGGGACGTGTATTCAGACTCTATATGACCCCATAAACTCAAACCCTATAACTACATACTTGGGGTATCATTAGATCTACGCACTAAAAAACACGTATCTTGAAAATTTAATAAACTAATGACCTCTAACTCAAGTAGTCCATAGGAAACTCAACAACCCCAAGACCATCAAATCCCATAACTCCATGAGTAAGTATAATCCACAAAACTCTGAGGAAACATCGGTTTTATGCATCAGAATCATACATACAACGCAGTGTCGGCTGGCTTATGTAACCCCACAATCCGGCTACCCAATAACTCCAAAACCCCAAGGACCCCATAACCTGGGGTGTGTAAGCATGTATAACGACAAAAGTCTGAGAGATGCTACGCATCAGACTACCAAAATAATATATCTCTGGATTACCAGGCTCAACAGGATTTTTTTTCACTGTTGTATGTAGAAAATAGCCCCCTATTCGAATCCAAAAAATTGGGTTGTCATTTAAAAAAATAACTGATGACATCATTGCTTGAAAACAAAAGATGATCTGGAATGGTATATGTATATCGAAAAAACGTGTCTTTTTGAAAAACGAAATCGTCTTGTCCCAAGCATTTTTTTGTAAGAAATGCAAAAAAAATATATCGACTATTCCAAACTTTATATACAGGGTGACCCACTAAGAATGGAAACACTCGTGTAAAAAAGTTATGTATTATCCGATTTGAATTGGACTTGTTTTAATAGAGAAAGCATTAAATCAATTCTGTTTGGGTGCAAAAGATCAAGACGACATTTTAATTTTCAAAACCTACTACGATTTTTTCTAGCTCAAATGGGTTTGTGCCAATTTTTGTGAAAAAAGTTTAGTTTTAAGGCGTGACAAAATTATTATCCTGGTGATAATGATTGCGGTTACAGGTTAATGTATATTTTCTAAAAATGGAAAAGAGCTCATAGAAAAATAAATAAAAGTACTTTCAAAATATGAATTGCTATAATTAACAGTAACCATAACAACCATAGTGACAGTAATAGCAATATAAAATAAATAACAATTTTAGAGGAACAACAACTGAGAGATAAATTAATTGAGTGATTACACTTTGTAAAAAAAGGAACCTGTAAAGTTGTTTTGCAACTAATAACAATTTTCAACTTTAATTATTATAGCTTCCACTAGACCCCGATTTAATTCAATACCCTCTTCATATCGTTGTTGTACGTTCTTTACAACTTTTCGTAACTGATGCGATCTAATTCCAGCGCATGATTCCCTTATTCTGGTGCATAAATCATCCCGGTTATCGGGCAGTGTTTCATAAACCTTAGCCTTAATAACATCCCATAAGAAAAAATCAAGGGGGCTACGTCCGGAGATCGAGAACGCCATCCAATTAATGAGCTGTTTCGACCTATCCAATGATAAGAACATTTCTCGTTAAGCCATTCCCTGACTTGTCTTGCACTGTGTATTGGACATCCATCTAACTGAAAGTGTAGATTTACTCTTTTTGTAGTATGAGATCGTCTATTGTATAGGAAAATTCATTTAGGAACTGTTCATTATTCATATTTCGTTCAAAAAAGAACGAGCCAATGATTCTCTCAATAAGTATCCCACTTGCAACCCTCAGACTAGTATTTGGATTGTTTTTAAAATAATTTAATATAGCCTCTTCATGACAATGTATTCTTTGCTGAATTCTTGAATACAATAAAAATGACCATCTAATACAAAAAAATAATTCAGGAAATTAATGAGGATTTTTTAAAGGTAACTAAAAACAGTACTATCACAAACTAGAAAACAGTTATCGAATTAAACAGACTAAACTAAACATAATTCAAACAAATATAATTTATTTTTCTATGGGCCCTTTCCAATTAAAAAAAAATACACTTACCGGTTACCTCAACATCGGTGATAATGATTTTGTCACAGCTTTTTTAAAAACAATATTTTTTTCACAAAAATTGGTACAGACCTATTTATGGGTTTGCTGAATTTACTGGTGTAATCAGATTTTAATAAAAAAATAACATAAAAACAAAAATAACATATTGATAAACATATTTAGCAATTTTTTAACTAAAAAAAATCGTAGTAGGCCTAGAAAATTAAAATGTCGTCTTAATTATTTGCAGCTAATTTTGTGACATATATTTGTGGAAAAAGTGTAACAATAAATAGTGTCTTGTCATCTTAATTAAAAATACTGGTGTAATGTATTTAGTACTTAGTACTTAGCTAGTAATTATCTATTCTAGTATTCTTAGAAAAATAAAAACAAATTATTTTCTGTGCATCTAATATCAATAATTTGTATCAAATCTTACGAAATTATTTTTATAATACAATGGTATGTCTAAAAATATCGATAAATGTTGATATCTGACCCCACGAACGCTGTACCGACTGCTTGAAGTGCCTTGTTTTACCTGCTGATAAAAACAATATAATTTCATCATCGAAGGAGAGAAAAAGTCGAGATATTTTTACGGAACGCTTGAAGATAATTTACTAAGTGCTCTTGATTCGATGAATATTAATTAAAACGGATCCAGTCGGTGGGATGTAATGCGGCGATGTAGGCCCCGATTTCGAAATTGGATTATGTGAACTGACTGCCAGAGAGATTGTAATTAATTTTTATCGTCGCTAACGAGATTCCTCGGGTGTGATGAGGAAATAATTGTGTAGTCGAAATATCGTCAGGTATTTTGTGGTTGTTAAAATCGAAAGCGGGCATTTTGCAAGTTTACTTCGAAATACAGCACCTGTGCTCGTACAGTTCTACATGTGAAACAGTAGGTAACAGTTAAACTCAGTATCATTGTTTACCTATTATTTTTGTATATTATCGTTAATACTTTTATTATCTCAAATATTTTGATGACTTGATTTGTAAGTATCATATCAGATAATTAGCTGTAAAAAAAACTATATGGTTTCTTTTTTTTTTGCTACTAGGTATTATAGTTAGTTGTATATTTTTAAACATGTATGACGTTTGAATTTAAAAGTTCAGTTCAACGTAGTTATAAGGAAATCGCAATAAGAGAAGGGACTCTTGAAAAAAAGTTGGGAGTTGGGAGTTGAAGGGAGAAAAGTTGAATAAAGTAGGATTAGAATACGAGGTGTGTAGCATAAGTAATGAGAATAAGGAAGAGTTTTTTTCTAATTGTATTCTAATTGTAATCTAATTTTTTATTCGAATATAATTACCATTCAGTATTGTCTCCATCAAAATAATTTCATTGGGAAGCCACACAGCGCTGGAGACGGTTCTTCCATTCCTCATAGCAGTGCTGGAACTCATATATTAGAATAACCTTCAGCTGGTCGATCACAGTCGTTTGGATGTTTTCTATGGTGCTAAAATGGCGTCCCTTGAGATGATTTTTCAATTTCGGGAAATGCAAAAGTCACAAGGACTCAAGTCAGGCAAATAAGGAGGCTGAGGGCCACAGGAATCTTTTTACCGGCTAAAAACTCGCTTACTGAAATGGCTGTGTGATAAGGCGCATAATTACATAATTACATTGTCGTGATGTAACATCCAGTTGTTCTTAATGTTTGGTCTCACACGCATGACCCTTTTTCGAAGTTTTTCAAGAACCTTATATAAAAGTGTTTTTGTGATTTACTGTTTGGCCTGGAGGCACAAACTCTTTGTGGACAATTCCCAGGTTATCAAAAAAGCAAATCAGCATGCATTTGACCTTTAACTTGCTCATTCTTGTTTTTTTTTGGGTCTTGAGAGCTTGAAGTGTGCCATTCCATGCTTTGCGCTAGGTTTCACCAAGTCTCATCACCAGTAATCACACATTCCATAAAATGGGGATCATTTTCAATCGATTCCAAAAAATCAAGACACGTTTCTCTCCTGATATCTTTTGTTCCTGCGAAGAGTTTTTTGAAACCATTCTTGCGCAGATTTTAGTCATCATCAACTCTATCGACATTTTCATCGATTCCCTGAAGATGAAGGCCTTCCGCTGCGTGGTTCATCTTCAATCGACTCTCTTCCTTCTGAGAATGCCTCAAACCACCGAAAAACTCTGAGCTATTGAAAAAACACTGTCTCCGTAGACGTGTTGAAGTTTTGCACAAGTATCCGCTGCGCTGCGTCCAAGTCTGAAGCAAAACCTGATAGCACACCGTTGCTCAAAATTGATGTCACTCATTTTTAAAACGCATTAGAAAAAAAAACGATTTATGAACAGCCACAAAGAACAAAAAATGACTCTAACAAGTTCAAACTTGTACGAAGGTGCATTACATGTTAACCTACCGCTCTTCCAAGTCTCGTCTCCGCAGTGTTGTTAGATCGGGCGCTACGTTGTCAGTCTCATTACTTAATTTACACACCTCGTATAACAATTTTGTAGTCATTCTACATTTGAAATGTATACAGTACCTATGTACCCAAAACATTTACTCTAATAAGTATATATTTTCTTCATTACAGGAAATACCTAAAATAGAAGCACTTTCATAAATATATCCAATACTCTTCCATTCTGGTGCGTGTTGCCCTGCAGCGGGAAATGAAAAATCAAACACGAAAATATTTTTTACACCAGGTTTTTTATCTATTTTCCGATTACCTGTGGAGAAAGAATTATAAGAAGCGCACCAGTGGCGATGTACGAAAGTAATTAATACGAATTCCGGAATTTGCAGGAAGGTTAAAGCAGGAAAAAATAAAATAAAAAATGGTCGGAGCAACCAAAAATTCTTTTATTGGACAGCTTCATATAGATTCGATAACTTTGGGAGAATATTAGGTAACAGGTGTTCTAGTCTAAGAGCCAGTAAACAGATGGCAGCACGCGTATTTGATAAAAGCTCAAATTTGCTCAGTTACTCAGTTGTACCTACCGTTCTGAGATAGGGCTAGTTAAGCCCAGTCGCGGTAGGTTCAGCGTCACACAGGGGCGACAGGTGTGTTAATTTGGCAAACTAAAAATGTATTTGATAATGCCGTTTTGGTATGTCAAAATATACTATTATAGCTACTTAAAAATAAAATGGCAGACCGTTCCCGCGGTTTTTACGTCATTATCATTACCTCGCTTGTCGCGAAATTTATCCTCTCTTAAGTCGCGATCATAACCTCAACTTTTTCGTGTTTTAGCTGCAAAAAGAAATATTTAGAGATATACCACAGCACTTGTTATAACGAAAAAATGAGCCAACTGAACGAAAAAATCAATGTACGTATACCCAGTCGTGCATGACAAAGTTCAATTTTCCACTTGAATGAATATTTTAAAGATTAAATATTTTTAAAAGACACCTAACCTATTTTAAATCAATAAATGTATTACACAATCATTTTTTTCAATAAAAATTGTACATATTCATGCGAGAATCCAATTTCCAGACGTAGTTCTACTTTTACTTTTACAGACTTAACCGGGACGGTTTCGCCACCTAATAGGGGGAAACGTGGTGAAATAACAGAGGATGTGAATTAAGCGAATGTGAAATAAGAGGGGTTCGAGTGTATGTTAAAAATTTCCTCCACAATCTGTAGTACCTACTCGTAAAACGGATTTCTTAAGCGTGTTTACAGAGTTGAGTTTAGATTTATGAACAACATTTTTACAAGGCATCACAAAAAAGTCCAGCTGATTAAGATCGGAGATCTGGGTGGCAACTCTATTGCCCATGCCCCCCCCTCCCTCAAAAAAAAAGAACAAGTGACAGCTTGTATTTTAATTAGTAGGTTGGGATAATTACTATCATTAGTGCGTTTTGGCGCTTTAACGGACATTAGCACATTCTGCACCCAGTGTGAGTCCAGGCTAACGGACATCCCTGGTAGCGACACCGAATTTATAATATTTTAAACTGAGATTACAAATATGTAGGTACTAAAATATTGTATTTTTAGATGTGGTGTTTTTTCCGCATCCTATATTGAATTATTGAACTGGTGTATTTTTCTCGAGGATATACTAAAAATCGGTCTTGATTGCGCGAAATCTCATTAGTCGCTCACAATTATTCCTTTAGAGCGTCGTAAACGCCGAGATTTCGCACTTCGGTTAATCCGCCGCCGGCCGCTCGGTTTCTCGCCCGCCTGCATCGCAATAACAAAAGCAATTAAACGCTAATTACCGCAAAAAAGTGCCGCAAAAGTGGCTGGGAAAATTTACCGAATCTACTTCGAATATTTATTAGCGGCTTTCGTTTGCATTTAAATAGGAGTGGGCGTGGCAACGCCTTATCTTCAGTCTTCAATTTGTCAGTTTAGTTTATCTATTAAAAGCGTTCTCACGTGATCGGTGGCATACGGTACATATAGGCGGCAGGCACGGGATACTGCAATTAATCATACTTAATCACTTTATAAGGGAGGGTAATAACCTACAAATATACACATATAGTCGTTCTTCGTCTCCAGTCAAAGATGGGTATCGGAACAAGTTGTATTTGTATCTGACGGTCAATTTAAATATATAAATATTTAATAGATAACAGTTATCTAGTATCATTACAGGGTGTTTCCGAAAGATGTAGCATACATTATACAGAAGTCAAATAAGTCGATTGAACTAAACATACTTAATCCAATGTTGCATGTCTGTCTCTTGGCAGACAGAATCCGGAAAATTTTGAATAAACCAAGAATAAAATATTATACTATCTTAATATTTGGTATGGTTACTTCCGCGGTAGCAATTAGTATTTCTATAAGCACATTTGGTCCATAAAGGGCGAACAGTTGACACTAAGCACGGAAATTTAGACACACCTATGTAAACTGCAGTTTTTTTTATAACTTTCATTTCTAATTTTGGGGTATGATTTTCCAAATAAACTCCTGGTTTTAGGAGATAAACTTAATTTGTTTTAAATACCATGATCAAATTCAATTAAACCATGATTGAATATCATAAATGATAAACTTAACAAATGACATGTGATTTTGTTTCATTGACGTATCGATTTTTTTATTCGATTTTTTTTGTTCGATTTTATCAATCTTGTGTTAATTAATTAAGACAGATACCGTTCTTTATGTCATTTGTATATTTTTATTCACGTCCGTATCTTTTCAAATAACAGAGCCTGTCAACGTCATTCTGGGACACCAGATCAGAACTTTCCGGTTAAAAAATGCTTAGTATGATTTTTTTTAATGTCTACTCCAGCGTCACAGACAAATAGTAAAACTTTTTATAAAAGTTTGTGGTTCAGAAAACCAAAACATAACCTATAGAGTTGTATTATAATGATGGGCTTCATTTTTCAATATAAATTTTAGCTGCATAAAAACAAAAACTTATGAAGGTGTTGGGTACACCTTGGGAATGGGGATGATACCCTACGTATTATATTTACCACTTTTTGTGCGACTATATATTTATGAACTAATACTTATTTCAAATTGACAAAATTATCGCCATTTTCATAGCATTGTTTTGGTCAAGCAGCGACTCAAATTGGAGTATTCCCTACCGCATTCGCCATTATCTTAAATGAACAATCTGACATAGTGAGTATGTCATCATAACTGTACATAGTATTGTTTATATATGTTATTCTGTACCTAAATGTCCATCAATCGGAATAACAATTGAACGCTGTCGATGTCAATTTCTATAATAATAGCATTGCCACTGCATATGTGGTGGCTTTGCTGTGATGGCTTTGTTCTCATCGCTGTTTTCATTGTGTACGCGGTATTACAGATCACGTGTTTGAATTTCTGTGTTTTTATTCGTGTAATAATCTTAAAATTAACGATATGAGAAAAAAATCACAAGACATGTAAAAAAATTAAATTTGTTTAACGGTTACATATAATCTATGTTATGTGAGGTCATGAAAAATGTTTTTGTAAAAGCGCCTATTCCAACAGACGTGTTTAGAGAAGCTCTGACAGAGATATCTTTAAATCCTGAACCAATTGTCACAAGGTGATTTACTTGGGTAGAAATTCTTGCTTTATTATGATAAGCATTTTGAGTAACTAAATAGTGTTATTTTTGGGCTTGATCCCAAAGAAAGCAATGTCATACATACAGTGCAGAACTTACTGTAACTACACGTACAAGATGATGGCCGTTACTTAATAGTAATGATTAGGGTCCGGAAAAATATGCCGTAAGGCAGAGCCGGCACTATAGAACTCTATGACAATTAAAGTATAAAGAATGAGTATTTTTTAAGAACATATTTCTTGCCCCTATATACCTACGCCACTGACCGTGCCTAGAATGTGCACTGGACTCCTGTCCACCAATTCCCGTGCGGGAACAGACGCGTTCATACAATTTCTCCATAAGACAGCGAGATATTCCGATGTTAACAGGTATCCATTTAGTTTTTTTACCTGCCGTCGGTGTAAACGTGTCGACCGACGCATTGAAAAAATGTTTTGTCGCGAGTGACTAACTCGTGAGTTCGTGTACTGTATTTACATATTACCTGATTTTGTGTAACTTTTTTGCTGGCACAGCCGTTACCATTTGTGAATTGATTGAAAGAGATTATTGACAATTACAACGATTTTAAAATAGATGGATAAACATATGCCATGTATTCCTTGCGATCGTCGGTATATATTTCGTAATCGCCGTTTCAATATCTTCACACTCTCGGCGATCATGAAATATATATCGATGATTGCAAGGAATACATAAAAGATTTGATGCATCTATTGTAAATCCTTGTAATTTTCAATCATCTTTTTTAGTCTACTCCCAAATGGTAACGACTGTGCCATTATTGTAGAAATCTACACAAAATCAGGTAATATATACATAAATACAGCATACGAATTCACGAGTGACTAACTAGCGACAAAAATCTGTTTTCAATGTGGCGGTCCACCCGGTAACACCGCCGCGCCGGCAGGTCGCTATCGGAATAGTTCGCTGTCTTACGGACACAGAAAAAGTGTATTACAGAGTCCTCGGTTTCCGCGAAGCCTTCGTTCAGGATAACATTCTACGTACAGACAGTGGCGTGGGTTAAAGGGGTAAGAAAATGCGCTCAAAAAATACAGTTTATACTTTAATTATCACAGAGTTGTATAGTGCTGGCTTTTTGCGGGACAGCATACTTTCACTCCGGACCTTAGTTATGACTGAGATTTTCTATAAACTATCGCTTTATAGTAATAGTGACCTGAGTCCGACTTTGTTGCGGCTTGCCAGAATAGACGCTTTTTTCATAATGTAGTTAATAATGCGAGTTTTTTGGCACAGCAAATACACATATGGAAATATTCCGAACAATTTTAATTTCAATTCCAAGCAAACATTGATCAATGTTTATCCACTCGTCGACGAAAGCGTCATAAAGAAAAACACGCCGATAAAAACCGTCGACGTATGTCCATAAAAGGAAAAATTCAATATCGTCAATTACTTTCGCGCATAACCATCAACAATATAAGAACAATAATTCATAAATCTCGACGCGGGAGCAGTCGCTACCCGCCACGTAAAAAAGTTAAAATTTAAAGTGGCGTACAGTGTCATAAAGGGCGATCCATTATCCCCGCGTGGGTTTCGTACGCACTACATAATAATACGACACGTACATAAAGTTAATGCATTTTTTTAAACAACTCCAGCAGCGGCCACCGCCGCCGACCGCTCGCAAGCCCCGCCACTCTGAATATTATTTATCGTAGAACAAAAAGACGGGAGTGGATGGACACTCTGGTGATAAATGACGTCATTATGTGCGGAGAATGTGAAACATGGCCTCGGGGGAGCGGGAGGAACACCCCCGCTCTCTCTCTTCGCACAAAGGCA
This sequence comes from Aromia moschata, assembly GCA_029963805.1. Classification (NCBI taxonomy): domain Eukaryota; kingdom Metazoa; phylum Arthropoda; class Insecta; order Coleoptera; family Cerambycidae; genus Aromia; species Aromia moschata. Next base: position 1,501,262 of record JAPWTK010000082.1, read on the forward strand.
AAATATGTGTATACAGGGTGTTCGCTTTTTAGACGGGGTTGCGTTGCTAACATAAGATCAGAGATAAATAATAGAGATGTGACGAATAGTAGTTTAGCCGAATAGCCCGGAATACCGAATACTCGGTTGGACTTCAGTCGAATATTCGGCCACACCGAATAGTTCTCAAAACTTAATAAATCGTCATAAGTAGCACACTCCAGACCACGCGTCAATTCTCTCTGACGCCGGCGTATTTTTTTATATTTGGTGTCTCGCGTCTCTCGTTGTACGGTGTCTAGACTTGTCAGTATTCAAAAATAGGTGCCAATTGGGACATACCAACTGAAAAAGTTAACGTTACGATTACAATTACGTACGAGTAGGTTAAGCCTGTGCACTTAAGCCGATGCTTATTGTGCCCCCATAGGCTAGTCATTCCATTAGTCCTGTCTCCTTTAGAAGAAATTTAAGGACAGTTTCTAGTGGAGCGTCTGTTACTTCTTTTGGTTCTATTGTTGTAGAACCAAAGTTCGAATGCCAAACAGCTGCCACTGCTGGGCATTCGCATAATATGTGGAATAGGGCATCTTCCTCCTTTCCACACCTTCTGCAATTGGGATCATTTTTCACCCCAATTGTGGTGAGATGTTACATGCGTGGACAGTGTTCACATTCATGAAAGCATATATACAACCATCATGTATTAATCATGAATTAACATATGTGAAATTCGTACTCGTCTTGTCGTGCTACCCCAAAATAAGTACAAAAGGATTTTTCTAGGGCCATGGAAAGCCGAGATAATTATAATTTTTGAGAGCAAGCGACTTTGAACGGACGATTTCACTTTTGGTTTGCCACGTCTCTCCCAGACACTTCCCTCTCCACAGTCGGAAGCCACGCCCACCGCCGCGAGCAGCTAAAAATTTCATAATTTTCAAAGCTATTTTTTACATAATAAATTGATAATAGCAAGGTCGCTTTTTTATAGAATTGTAGTGCAACTCTTAGCGAAGAAAATGAGCCCTGGTAGGACTCTGTCGGACCATAATTTTTACCGGAAAAGTCCATTTGCAAAAATGTCACTTTTTCTCAAAATGGCTATAACTCGGGCAAAAATAACTTTTTTCAAAATTTCAAAAAGGGTTTTGTTCTGCTCGTTTAGTACTATCCCCGTGTGAATTTTCAAACATTTTCATAAAACACTCGAATTTTGTTGAGGGAAACAAAAAAACGCGATTTTCACCGGTTTTTCCGATTTTTCTCGGAAACTACTGATCCAATTTCAATTTCGGGGGTCAATCGATCGGTATTTTTGAGAGCTACCACTTTCTTATTTAACTTTTTTCGATAGGCGTTGTAGTTTTTTTTATAATCGAAAAAAAAAAAAACGTTTTTCCACTTTTGAGAGCTATTTTGCAAATTTTCCTCAATAGCTATGAAGGAGCAAAAAATGCCATCTTCATCGGATTGATTTGTTCTATAAGCTCCCATTGGTTTTTTCCTACTTACAATTTGTTTTTGTGATTTGACAGATTACCTGGACTATTAATGACCCTAGATATGTGGCGATCCCTTGTTTCATACACACATTACAATTAGTGATAAACGATGCAATAACTGTTCAAGAAAATGTAATCGAAATAAGAACAGCATCAAGGCGCATTGTCACCCATTTTCACCACTCCGAAAGTGCACAAGAAAAGCTGAAGGAACCTCAAGGTGAACTAGGTTTACCTTTTCATTAACTTATCCAATATATTAGAACGAGGTGGAATAGTACATATTTTATGCTGGCCCGATTGATGGAACAAAAGAGGGCAGTTACGTTATATATTTCTGAAAATGATGTAATGTTTGAGAACATCTCTGTGACACAATGGCAACTGTTGGAAAATTGTTTAATGCGAGCTCTCGAAGCCACTTGAAGAAATCTCTAAGATTATCAAAAGAGGAACAGGTTTCGGCAATTGTGACTCAAATGCAACTTGATTTAGTTAGTGAATTGAAAATAAGATTTAGTGAAATAGAAAAAAGATAAAAATTATTTTCTGACGACCATATTGATCTCCGATATCACCTACAATTTTTCTCATCCGAAAACATTTATGTGATAAGATAAGGCAAACCTTCTTTTTGAAGGCACTTCGTAGAGATTGAAACTCTGGGAGTAGCGATGACGAAAACGATAACATGAATGCAAGTAATCAGCAATCATCCTCAAGGGCTGGAAGAAACATAGATCAAGCTCATCCTACGTTCTGGAACTGTTACAAGGAAATAGCCTCGTTTGGTGAGGACATCGATAGTTTTAACCCCAAAGATAATATTGCAATTTAATTAATGCTTATTTGTCGGGTGAAATTAAACAAAAGATCATTGCCCATTTTCTTGACAGAAAAAGTTGAAGTATCCGAAAATGAGTTTATAAAGGTTTATTTATCGGCTCCTTCAAGTACTGTTTACAGTGACCGATTATTCTGAGACTCTGGAAATGTATACGAGGAAAAAGTAATCGTTTATCACCTGGCACAGCTGAACAGTTGGTATTTTTATATCACAACCTACAGTGGCGTAGCTAGTTCTAAATTGGCCCTACATAAAAATTTCCACTCAGTCGCTTTCCGTCCCCACCTTTGCTGTTACTAACGGTTCCTCTTTTTTACGAATTTTACAAATGCATGCTCTTTTGCTCACACACGTCGGGGCCCCTGTAGTTTGGGGGCCCCAGATCATTGATACGGCTGCTACGGCGGTAGCTACGCCCTTCACAACCTACCACTCTTTGATTTTAAGTTTTAGCACAAGAAAGAACTATTATTGTGTTTTTATTATGTAATATCTTTTTTTTTTATATATATATATATATATATATATATATA